>CM052546.1:65082708-65100042 GCA_028533065.1 Trachops cirrhosus
AGAACTTATGACACATGGACTGAAGTAAAGGGGGGGGAATGTGGGTGGGAGAGGGTGTTCAGGGTGGAGGGGAATGAAGGGGGGATAATAGGACAACTGTAATAGCATAATCAATAAAATATATTTAAAAAAAAAAAAAAAGACTGTGGTTTTTACTACCAATGAAACGGGTGTCCCTCTGGTTGCTGTGTATAGACTAGACACCAGGTGGGCAGGCGGTAAGCAGGAAGAGAGTATTATTTCATTAAAACCCTGTGGAACCAGAAATGAGGCCAGCAGTGTCTAATCTGGTCCTCCGGGTTGCGGATTTGTGCAGAGCCGACAGGCACACATGTCCCCCTAGTAAATAATTTTGGTTATTTCAGAATGAAATAAAAATCTTTTTGTCGATTTCAGTGTACTATTTTTTCCAAAAGGCTACTAAGTTGTTAGGACATAAGTGCTTTTTGGTTATTTGGTCTGAGGACACTGTGAAAAGTTTACTGAGACACTAAGGAACCTTTGTTTTATGTGCGGATGGTAGTGCTGGTTACACAATTGTATATATTTGCCAAAATTCTTCGAATCGTACACCTGAAAACTGGCAAATTCGTATGTAAGTTATACCCCAATAAAGCTGATTTTTAAAAACCAGGACATGACCTGTAACATAGGCCTTGTCTCCTAGCCCTTTGACAACTAGGGAAACTGAAGTACAAAGAGACGGCATAACTCAGTTAGCAAGTGGCAGATCCTGGATGTGACATCAGTCTGGCTGCGCAGTGTAATCACTTAACTGTTATGTCATCCTGCCTTCCAAGTGTCTGACACACGTGCTCATACTTCCACTTACTGCTCCCATAACAGACATTACTAACTGATCCTTACACGTGACTCAGAATCTTTCCCCTCCCAATACAGAATCGATGCAGTTTAGATGAGGTCAATTTGCCATCCTTGATAGTGTTTCCATGGCGATGAGTCTTAGTTAAGCATACTCAGCATCCAGAAATCTTTGTTTGATGTTGATTCCTTGGAAAGAGAACTACATAAATGTAATCTTTTGAAAACTCCCACCAGAGAAGGGCACAGCTGTAAGGAACCACATTTTGGTGGTGCCCATGGCTCTGTTGCAATTTACTGGGTTGCCCACCAACCCTGATGCTCCTGGACCAGAACCCTGTCTGAAAATGCCATGAGATTCCATTGCTGGCAGTTCTTGCAATAAACGTCGACTCAGGAGTTCTGACTTCCAGTTCTGGACCTTACGACTCAGCCAAGATACCTTGTGTTAAGAGGGCATCTCCAGGTGTTTCACGGGTATGCTGGAACCTGGAATCATTAACCTCATCTTCCCACTGGGGCAGAGCTCAGGGCCTCAGAGGACAGGACAGGTGGCAGAACTCCGAATCTTCCAACAGAAACTCGCTTGTTTGTGTCTTCAATACATAGCATGAAAGAAGGGTAATCAGATGTGCAGAAAAGATGCTATGGGCATCTCAGCTCACAGAGCTAATGTTAGTGCTTCTTTGTCTTTTTCTTTTCTTTTTTTGATCCATTATACATTTTTATAAGTAATACCTATACTCATAATTAAAATTTCAAACAGGAGATATGTCCAAGAATTTTCATAACATTTGTTTTTAACAGCTAAGAAACAGAAACCCAAGTGTCCATCAGACTGGATAATTCCACCGAACACCCATGGAGTATGGTGTGAAGAGCGGAATGAATAAACTAGATAAACTAGAGCAACGTGGATGAATCTTTTAAACAGAAAAGCAACACTGAGTCCTGGCTGTTGTGGCTCAGTGGATTGAGTACAGGCCTGCAAACCAAAGGGTTGCCCAGTTCGATTCCTAGTCAGGGCACATGCCTGGGCTGTGGGCTGGGTCCCCGGTGTGGGGTGTACAAGAGGCAACCATATATTGATGTTTCTTTTCCTCTCTTTCTCCTTCTTTTCCCCTCTCTCTAAAAATAAATAAATAAAATCTTAAAAAAAGAAAAAGAAAAGCAACACCGAGAGGGACATACAGTGTGACATGTATAATAAAGTGAAACTATTGTATTGCTTACTGATGCATATCTTTGCACAATGTACGAAGACTTGCAAGGGAGTGACATGGGCCAGATTCACTGAAGTGGAGATCAGGCAGAGCCCTGGCAAGAAATGTCTCTGTCCAAAGGATCTCACTGAACAGTTTAAGGAAGGAGCTATTTACAGAGAGGTGTGGCACTTTAAGGCCCCTGCAACTGGGATCCTAATTCTAAAGGAGCAGAGGGTGCTGCTTTGGCAGCACAGATGCTAAAGGGGCAGAGGGAGGGGTCAGTCAGCAGAGCTAGGCCAAAGCTTATTCCTGGGGAAGGGGAGCAATACTTGAAGGCCACAGCCAAGCAGGGAGGAGGCAGGAGGAACAGATACCCCCAGCTCTCTCTCTGCCTGCCCTCCAGTCTTCTGTCCTGGCCTCCCACTGGCCAAACCTAAGTGGGGGGCAGAGTAAGGGAGCCCGGGAAGTAGAGTCTAAAGGGGTCAGCACAGAGAAAGACTAAATTGATCTGGGGTGGGGGTGGGGGCTGGAAATAAGCATAGGGGTTGGCCTCTTTGGGAGAAGGAGAAGGCAGTTCCGCCTAGCAAGAATACACAAGCGCTTCCAGCCTTGTGTGCACTATTATTTCTTAAACGCAGCGTGAGAATTTGAGTGTTCATGTTGCGTTTATTTTCTATGCTATGATTTTTCTGTCCACTTTTTATACACCTGAAATACTTCATAAAATGAGCAGGAAACCAGAATGTAATACCACAGTACCAAAGGCTTATGCAGGAAACCAGCTGTGTGGGCTCTGTGTCGGCCATTTGTGTGATTATGGCCACGCAGATATCAGTTACTGCAGAGTGGAGGGTGCACTGTGGTTGTATTTTCTCTCCTAGAGAAATAAGTGTCTTAGCATTTGATTCTTTGCCGACAGTGTTTTCCTTACACTTACCCCTTTCTTTCTCCCCTCAGCTTTGTCTGTACATATCTGATCAAGCATGTTTCTTTTCTTGGATTGGTCTTGAACCAGACAGTTGTGGGGGGTTGGGGCTTGCTTCGTGCTGCAGAACGGGTCCTTTCTTCCACAGCTGTCTGTCTGCTCTGGTGCCCCCAGCACTCTGGGTTATTTTTAGAGGTAGCGACTTGGTGTGAGAGTCAGTTGTTGAATAAGCTGGTTCTCCCTGCGCCGTGTGCAGAGAACTGACTCCTAATTTTTGGTGAGTGTCTCCCGTGATCCAACCCATTGCTACCAAGTTGATAAATAAGAATAGTGGTTTGGCGGTTAGGTGTGTTCTTTAAAAATTAAACATACATTTACCACATGACCCGGCAATTCCATTCCTGTTAAAGAGAAATGAAAATGTATGCCTATACAAAGCCTTGTACATAATACCCACGGTAGCATTATTTGTAAGAGCCAAAAAGTGGAAATAACCCAAATGTCCAACAACTGGTAAATGGGTAAACAAAATGTGATATAATAAAAAAAAATCTGCACCAAATTTTTATTGTTGAATAGCAATAAAAAATACTAATACATGCTACAATGTAAATAAATCTCAAAAAGTTATGCTAAGTAAAAGAAGCCAGGCACAAAAACCACATACTGTAGGGTTCTATTTATATCAAATATCCAGAAAATAATCTATAAAAATAGAAGGTAGGTTAGAGGCTGCCAGGAGCTGGCAGGACGGGGACTGGGGAGTGAGCGCTGATGGATACTAGGGACCTTATCGGGTAGGGGAATGTTCAAAAACTGGGTGTGGTAATGGTTGTACAACTTGGTAAATATATAAAAATCTTTGAATTGTACACTTAAAATGAGTCAATTCTATGTATGTAAATTATACCTCAATAAAGTTGTTAAAAGCTGGTTTGGATTCCTAGTTTGGTAAAAGAACAACAACAGACACACACACGCACACACCCACACAACAATATGGTTGTGCAGTGGTCTGCACTTTTGGGTGACAATTTAGTCACTGGCTTCATGAAGGATTCTGTCAGCCAGGCTCCAAGTCCTTGCTATTGGCATCTTTCAGATGACAGTGTCCTCAGCAAGAGCCTGGTAATAATGGGTCCAAGATCTGTGGCTTCTCCCCTTACCTAGTGTGATTAATTTTGCCCAGAAGGAAAGCTCTGTTCTTTGGCATCTGAATCTAGATTCTGACACTTGCCTGTCAAATGAAGACACTCAACCCAACTGGCAAAGCCAAACAGAACAAAACAGGATATGTTCGCTTATGTAATTGGGAACTCAAAGGTGCACTGCCTTCAGGTACAAGCCGATCCAGGGGCTCAAGTGAAATCATCAGGGCTGAGCCTCCATCTACGTTTCCATTCTGTTTTCTTCTCTGTTGAGTTCATTCTCAGGCAGGGGATGCATTCACTCTGGGCTTACATCTCGCTACCTTCAAAACTAGTGAAAAAGAGTCTCTGTTCTTCAGCAGTTCTGATAAGAGCCCCACCACTGAGTGTCATTGGTTCTGAATGCCCCTCCCTGAATCAACCAGCGGGATCAGGAGGCTGATGATCTGGCCGCCCAGCCTGCCGCACATGCCCTGGAGCCCAGGGCAGGGTCCACCTGCTGCCAGGCAGATCTCCTGGACTGAGCGCGGGGGAGGGAGGGGTCTCCAGAGAAACTGGGGAGACATCAGCCAGAAGGGGACGGACTAGCTGCCTAGTTGGCAAAAACAACAGACAGAAGGCCCCATCTGGCGACTAGTTCCATTCGAGGCCATGGGGCCAAGGTTGATTGGATGAAAGGCAGGATTGGATCGCCTCAGTGCAGTCTGTTCTGCCCCCCAGAAACAGCATCCCAACATACAGGTCTGTTGGAGATGCCCTCATGCTTGAGGGTAAATAGGAACTCCAAGGGAAGGCCAGTATTGTGCCCCCTCCCACCTCCCAGAACTCCCCATGGATAGCGCACTGAGACAGCTGTTGGCAATGGTGCAGCCTCTATGGGAAAGGGCATGGCAGTCCCTCAAAAAAGTAAACACTGAATTGCTGTATGATCTAAGCAGTCCCACTTCCGGGCACGCACACAAAAGAATTGAAAGCACCTGGCTGGCGTAGCTCAGTGGATTGAGCGCGGGCTGTGAACCAAAGCATCGCAGGTTCGATTCCCAGTCAGGGCACATGCCTGGGTTGCGGACCAGGTCCCCAGTGGAGACCACATGAGAGGCAACCACACATTGATGTTTCTCTCGCTCCTTCCCCCTCCCTTCCTCTCTCTAAAAATAAATAAAATCTTAAAAAAAAAGAATTGAAAGCAGGAACTTGAACAGATATTTATACACCGATGTTCATAGCAGTATTTTTCGCAATAAGCCCAAAGATGGAAGAAACCCAGGTATCCATCGACAGATGAATGGATAAAGAAAATGCAGTACATAGGTAAAGAGACATTGCGCAGCCTTGCAAAGGAAGAAAATTCCGATATATGCTACAACACGGGTAGACCTGGAGACATAATGCTATGTCTGAATTAGCCAGACACAAAAAGACACATACTGTATGATTCTACTTACACAGGATACCCAGAGAAGGCAAATGCGTGGAGTCAAAAAGTGCTGGAAGGGTGGTGGACAGGGCCTGGGGAGTAGAGGAGACAGCCTTTGTCGGTGGGTTCAGAGCCTCAGTTGGGAGGATGAAGAAGGTTCTGCAGGTGGACAGTCGCGGTGGAACACAATGCTCAGTGCTGCTCTGTCGTGTCGATGTTTCCCTCCCCTGCTTCCTCTCTCCCTAAAAGCAATGAAAAAATGTCCTTGACTGAGGATAAAAAATTTTTTTATGGTTAAAATGGTAAATCATATGCATATTATATCACAATTTAAAAAGTTAAAAATTTTAAATGATTAAAATGCTAAATTTTATCAGAACTTTTAAAAAGAGCAAGTGAAAGGCAGCTGTCATGAAAAAAGTGAGGATCCAAGAAATAAAGTGATGACCATTGCTACTGATGGAGGGGGGCACCAGCAGTCCGCAGAGACTGGGCCCTGGCGTGGAGAGCGTGTCACACCAGGGGCCTGACTCCTGGTGTCTGACTCCTGGTGTCTGACTCCCGCCACCGCATGCTGTCCTCCTTGTGGCTCGCAGACCCTAAGCCTGGAGCTGAGGACAGGAGTGGACAGATGTATGGTCTCCAGTCTCAGAGAGAGAGAGAGAGAGAGAGAGAGAGAGAGAAACACAGAGAGAGAAACACAGAGAGAGAAACAGAGAGAGACACCATCAGGGATCAGGAATGACTCCATATATACCAGGAGATAAAATTATGGGAAAGCCCCTGGATTTCCCATCCTCACACAGTCTCGTGTCTTAGGGTTGAGCAGAAAGTACCACCAGTAGAGCATTAGAAAAATGCCTGTAAAAAAGTAGATGTTGATGGCACTGAGTGTTGGTGAGATGTGGACAACTGTCCTATGCTGTGGGTGGGACTGTAAATTGGTACAGCCACTGTGCAGGCCGTTTGCCAAGATCTATTAAAACTAAAAACAAGCCTGCACCCTCTGACCCAGCGATTCCATTTCTTTTCCCCAGAGAGGTGCTAGCGTAGCGTGTGTGCCCAGGGAGGCGGTGCCAAGGGTATTAATCAGCAGTGCATTGTTGGTTCCATTCAGAGACTAGAAACAACCTAAATATCCAGCAATAGGGGCGCGGCTTAAATAAACTGTAGTATGTGCACAGCACAAAACACTGCCCAGCACTAAAAGAGAATGAAGTAAATCTATGCTTACATGGGTGGATTTTCAAGGCATATTATTGACTAAGAAAAGAGAGTTGAGGAATCCTTCTGATACTGTTCATATATTTCTAAAAATCAAAAGTATGTGCTTTAGGGTATAAGCTATGCTGTTACAACAGAGAAATCCCCAAACGAAAAGGCTGAAACGAGGTATCTTCTTTCTTCCTCATAACAGTCCAGGGGGAGGTGTGGTCCAGGGTGAGTGGTATTCCAGGTATCCGTTGCTGCATAAAACAGCAATAATTGCATTTTGCTCATGGATTCTGAGAGTCAGGAATTTAGACAGGGCATAGTCTGGGTAGTTTGTGTTCTATGGTGCCAGAGGCCCCAGCTAGGAAGACTCGAATGGCCAGAATGGACGAGGCTGGAATCATCGGAGGTTTCTTCACCCCTCTGGTGCCTGGGCTAGAATGACAAGAAGGTTTGTCATTCCAGTCGGGACTGTCGACCAGAGTGTTTGCCTGGGATTTCTCTGTGTGGTTAGGGTTTCCATACAGCATGGTGGCCTCGGGGCAGTTGAACTTTTTGCTCCAAGAGGGAGTGTTTCAGCAGATAAGGGGAAGCTGTGTGTCCTTCCACGCCTTTTTTCTCATAAATTGTGTAGTGTCACTTTTGCCGGTTTTTTTTTTTTTTTTTGGAGGGGGCAGGGGGCGCGTCAAACCAGCCACAAGCCTACCTATATTAGAGGGGAGGGAACAGAGACCCCCACCTCTCTGCATGAGGAGTGCTAAAGGATGGGCAATCATGTTTTTAAACCATAACAGGTTGGAAGCTCTGTCCCATGAGGTCACCTGGGATCCAGGTTGGTTTGGCTGGGGAACTGACAGTGGGCTTTGCCATTCATATTGTGTAGCTTCCATCTCTGGTTTCAGTGAAACTGGACCTGTTGTTGCCATATGCCAGCCGGGCAAAGGCAGAGTGGAGGCCAAGCAGTTCCTTACAAAAATGTGGTTCAGAACTATATATACCACTTCTGCTTGCATCCCATTGGCTCTTAGTCCTACTGCTACCCCTAGCTGCAAGGGAGGCTGAGAAATGTAGTCTGTAGGCCATATGCCCAGCTCTAATTTTGTGGGGTCTATTGCTAAAATGAAACAAAGGAAAATAAACGTATTTTTCAGACTATAAGATACACTTTCCTCCCCCATAAATTTGGGAGGAAAATGGGGGTGTGTCTTTTAGTTCAAATATTGCTTTACCTTTACATTGGTAAAATATTATGTTATTAAATATTTTACCACATTTTTTGCTTCAAATTTTTTTTCCTATTTTCCTCTAAAACCTAGGTGCGTCTTACGGTCCAAAAAATACCGTAAATTAGGGACCATTAATTTTTGCATATATATCTCACCCTGGCCAGTGTGGCTCAGGTACTTAGAGAATTGTCCCACAAACTGGAGGTCAAGGGTTTCATTTCCGGTCAGGACACATGCCTTGGTAGCAGGTTCAGTCCCCAGTAGAGGCACATATGAGAGGTGTGAGAGGTCTCTCTCACATCAATGTTTTTCTCCCTCCCTTCCCTTCTCTCTAAAATAGCATGTCCTCAGGTGAGGATTTAAAAAAAATAGGTTTATATAAAACACAGAAATACATAGGTACGTAGAATATAGTCTGGAAGAATACATAGGAAAATGTCTAGAAGAAACTAGTAACAGCAGTTACTTCTGGGAATGGGGAGAAGGATGGGGGTGTGTTTAAAACTGACTCCAGCTGCAGTTGTAGTGTTTTAATTTTTAACAAGGGTAATGTCTTCATGTTTTACTTTGAAATTAAATATTAATTCAAACTGAAGAGGGCCTGGTAAGCATCTGGCTGCTGATGTTGCAGTCTGGGTCTTATCTCCCTCTTGTGGCACCCAGCCCCCAAGAGTGCCAGGTGACACGCCTCTTTATCTTCCAGGAGCCTCGGCTGCCGTAGCTGGGGCGCTTAGTCCAAACGCCCCACCTTCTTGAAGACTGTCGTCCAGTCAGGGTCTCTCTGCCCCCTTCCTCTCCACTCTAGGTCTGGAGGGTCTCCTTGACTACCAGCAGATGCTGGTTGTGAGGAGAGGGCTGTTAGGCACTGCAGAGTTCAGAAGTGATGGAAACGCAGCCTGTCTCTCCCAGATTACTTACCGAGTACAGACAGAAAGCTGGTCCCTGTGCAATGGCGAAAGTGGGTGGACACCACCTTTTCTAAGCAGTTAACGTTAACGTCACAGACACCGTGTCCTCTTAATGGGAGAGACTGAGGGCACAGTGTCCCTTTAGTGGCATTCTTGCTCCAAATGCATAACCAAAATCCAATCATGAAGAAACAACGGACAAACCCAGGTGGAAGGACATATTCCAAAACTAGATGGAACTCCTTAAGAATGTCGGTGTCATGAAAGGCAAAGAGAAGTTAGGGGCTGTTGTAGATCAGAGAGGCTATGGAGATGTGAACAGTGGCACAGTGCAGGGGACTGAGTCAGCCCGGGATCCGGGGGAGCTGCCATCAGTAGACAGGTAGCCAAATGTGAATCTGGATGGTATTTGAGGTCATGGTACTGTGTTGTATCAAGGTCACACTTTCTGTTCTTGATCTCTGTACTATGGATCTGTAAGAGAATTTTCTTGTTCTTAGGAAATACACATTGAAGTATTTAGGAATAGAGAAGCATGTTGTCTGTAGCTAACTCCCAAATGGTTTAGAAAAGGAGTAGTGGGCAAACTTATGCGACACAAAAGCTAAGTAGTGAGGGTTCTAGGCTTTGTGGGCCATGTGGTCTCTGTCACAAGTACTCTGCTCTTGTTGTTCCAGAGAGGCCGCAGACAGTATGTAAATGAGCAGGCGTGGCTGTGCTCCAGTAAACCTTACTTACAGATGCTGAAATTTTAATTTCATATACTTTCACATGTCATGAAATATTCTTTCGATTTTTTTCAACAAGGAAAACCCATTTCTAGCTTACTGCCCATACAAAAGCACATGGCTGTGTTTGACCTGTGAGCTATAAATTCCTGGAGCCTGATACGGAAAAAGAACACGCACACACACACACCACACAGCAGGGGACAGGGTGGCAATGAAGCAAATATGGCGTAATGCTAACAGTTGTTGGATCTCGGTAAAGGGTAGGGAGGAGTTCTTTGTACTTTTTTTAAAAGATTTTATTTATTTATTTTTAGAGAGAGGGGAAGGGAGGGAGAAAGAGGGAGAGAGACATCAATGTGAGAGAGAAACATCAAATGGTTGCTTCTCACACACCTCCAACTGGGGGCCTGGCCTGCAAACCCAGACATGTGCCCTGACTGGGAATCGAACCGGCAACCTTTTGGTTTGTGGGATGACATCCAACCCACTGAGCCACACCAGTCAGGGCTTTTGTATTCCCCTTATAATTCTTTTGCAAGTTGGAAATTATTTAAAAATAAAAGTTAAATAAAACAGGGACAGAATTTTCCTTTCTGGGGGCCCAGGAAGCAGAGACTGATGACACTGTTTAAAGGTGAGGGACTGAGCCCTTCCGCCTGGGAGCCGAGGGAGACTTGCTCACGGCGTTCTTCAGTGTCGCCCCTAATTGTTACCTATTCACTTCATTTTCTCCACCTCTCCCTTCTCTCCTGACTTAGCCCACGTGTGTAGGGACCGGCTTGGCAGGCATGAGAACGTAGGCGCTGGCCTTAGCATTGACCATCCCCTTTTTCTCTCCCTCTGCCAAACAGTGCATTTCTCCACCAGCCAAGAAAACTGCTGCTTTAAATATGTTCATTGGGTTGTTGTATTTAATTTCATCGGTTTCTCCAGTTGTTGGCATTTGTCTTCGATTTTCAAATGTAGAGGGGAGGGCTTGTTTCTCAGCACTTGGCATGATTTGGGGGAGGTGTGCTGTGGCAGCAACATCAGGAAGTTCCGTGTTCCATTCCCCCAGCACTGGGGCAAAGTCTCTTGTAGCTCCCCCGGGCCTTGTGGTCCTGAACGGTTGTTTCCAGGAATGGGATGCTGAGTTCATCGGGGTGACTGTGCCGGGGGTAGGGAGGGTTGGCTTTAAGGGAGGAGGTGTGACCTTTTCTTAGCTGACATTGTAAGAGCTCTCTTCATGGCCAGGATTAGCAACCCAATTCAAACTGGCCTCAGTGAAAAGGAATTTATGAATTCCTATAACCAAGAGTATTGGACAGTATTACATTCAGACTTGGTTAGATCCAAGGGCTGAAATGAGGCTATCAGAATTCTGTCTCTTACCATGTCTCAATTCTGTTCTCCTGTTTGGCTTCATTCTTAGGCAGGCTCTCCCCACTCAGCAGCCCCAAGTTACCTGCTACCAGGTTAGCAAACCCAGGAGGAAGAGAGCATCTCTAAACCAATATTTCCAGCAGGGTCCCAGGACTGACTCCCATTGGCTCATTTAAGCCCTGTGTCTGTGTCTGAATCAGTCAGTTGCCAGAGGATCGGAAGGTACCAACTGGCCAGGCCTGGATTGCGTGACCCCTCTTGCATGGAGACTGTCGATTCAAACCATCTGGACTGAGATTGAAAAGAGGTGGCCCCTCAAAGTCACATTTGGTTGCTGTCACCTTAGGAAGGATGGAACCTGGGCAGGAAAGGAAACAGTAGTTGTTCCTTATTAGATAAGGGCCTTCCCCAATTCCAGTCCCAGCCTTCTAAGACAGTTCTGTGTCCTTTTAGCTGTCAAATTGTGACCTCTGTAGTCATACCCCCTGACATAAGCAGACTGTGAAAAATGACTGTTGATGTTCTCTCGTGCACCCTGCGGGGCTGTTCCCTCCCTCAGGAGACTCACAGGATCTATAGGCAGAAGTTGGAGGAGTTGACTGCGCTCCAGACGTCGTGCAGCGGCTTCATCAGCAAGCAGAAGACGCGGTTGAAGAATCTGAAGCACACGCTCCAGAGGTAGGCGGGCTACACTCGAAGTTCCCCTGGTTCTCGGGGTCAGAGATCCAGCTCGAAACTGGCTTGCACAGAAAATGGAAATTGTAATGGAAAAAACCCAGGAGTGGCTTCAGGCATCACTGGACCCAAGGGGTCAAAGGAAGTTTTTAGGAATCCGTTTTTTTCCTTTAAATTGTGTGTTCCTGTAGATTGGCTTCACTCTCAGGCTGAGTGTCCCCTCGTGGTCACTGAGATGGCCACCAGCAGTGCCAGGCTTATTCCTGTTGACTTGGCCACCCTGCTGGATGAGAACTTGTCTTTCTGCAAAAGTTCTGGGTGTGATCCTCGTTGGCTGGAGTTGGTCATGTGCCCAACTGTGAACCAATCACTGAGACTACTTAGGCAAGACTAGGTCATATGTTCTGTTTATGGACCTTGGGAATGAGCCAGTCCTCCTTAAACCATATGGAGGGGGAAAGAGAATGAGAGGTAGTTCCCCGAAGGAGAGTTGTTATGAGAAGTCCTGCTGAGCAGGTAAACAGGAAGTACCCTTCTCATGGGGGTGGGAGCTCACCCAACCAGGCTGTCTGGGTGTGGGGGCTAAGAAGCCTGGCATCCCGGTGGAGACAAACTTGAGCTCATACAGTTATGACCTCAGTAGGCCAGGCCCACTGTTCTTGAAGTGCTGTCAGCGCCCGTAGGTGAAGGGGTCCCGGGGATGCTGGGGTCCCCCCACCCCGTTAGGCAGGGAAGACGAGGCTCTGACCTACCTGGGCCTCTGTCCCAGAGTGTGTGGCTCCTGGTCAGTTTTTGCATTCCCTCGTGGACACTTTTTGGGAAGGTTATTGATTATACCCCGAAGAAATGGAGCTGACCCCTTTAGAAATGGAGGCCCATTCGTCATGGGGGAAAGTGTAGGTGGTCCTGTACAGTGACATGGCCACTCTCGAAGACATGCATCTTACTGGGATGCTTTGATCCATCTTGGGTTTGTCAGCCTTGGCACTGATGATAATTCTCAGCTGCTGGGGGCTGTCCTGTGGGATGTAGAAGGTTTAACAGCATCAGTCCCTCTACCCACTAGATGCCAGTAAAACCCTCCACTCTGTCTTAACAGCCAAAAGGTTCCCAGACATTGCCAAGTATCCCCCGGTGAAGAGCCCTGGGTTCGAAGGTTGACCCCTGAGGTAGGTTCTTACGCCGAGGACCCCTGCCCCAAGAGTGTCTGTGACTTGTTCTTCTAGTTGTGGGAGTTCCGTATCACCAAAGAATAATGGTTCGATCTTGATTAGTTGACTGCTCACACTTTTAAGTCTCCTTCCTGTCTGCCCCCCCGTGATTGTCAGGCTCTCCCTTTAGAGCAGCGAGCAGAGCCCAGCGCCTTTGTGCCCCAGCTTTGTTTGAAAAAGGCGCCAACCTATAATGCTTCTCTATCGTAAGCTTTCCACTTAGTTTGCTTCCCGTGATTAAATCAAAGTCATTTGGAAGCAAAAAGGAATAGGAAGAAGAATAATATTGCTAGTATATTTCCACTGAGCTCGTACTATGTGTCAAGTGTCATTCTAAATACTTTTTTCTCTCTCAATGTTACTTCATGTTTTTTATTCACCCAATACACAATGACTTGTCTTCTGGTTTGTTGAAGCAATGGGTCAGCCCACATTTGCCATAACAGTGTCTGTCGAAGTGGCTGGTGGTAAAAACCCCAGGACCACACTCATGGGAAGGGCACTCCCGATGAAGGCGGCTGATTTGCCACTCTCATCCTCATCGTAGTATTTCAGGACAGCCAGCGAAACCTTTCCCTTGTGCTTAATTCTTCTTGGGAGTGGTGTAAGACTTCTTCCTTTTCTTAGCCCCCCCACAAAGTTGCGACACACGATGAAGGGTGACCTCCTTTTGAATGTTGTGGTCAGTCAAAGTACATCTGTCTTCCAGTGGCTTGCCAGCAAAGATCAGTCTTTGCTGATCAGGAGGAGTTCCTTCCTTATCCTGGATCTTGGCCTTCACATTTTCTATTGTATCTGAGGGTTCAACCTTGAGAGTGATGGTCTTCCCCGTAAGGGTTTTCATGAAAATCTGCATCTTGGCAGCGATTCCACCACAGATGGCGGATCTTGAATACTTTAAATTGCATTTACTAACTTGTCCCAATGGCATTCTCAAGGAGGTAGGCTCGATGTTATCCCTGTTTTTTAGATATGGAAAAATAAGGCAGAGAGGTTAAAGGGCACGCGTGAGGCCAGAGGGCTAGCAGGGAGCCAGCATCAGACCCAGACAGTACAGGTGGAGACTTGAGTTTGCAAGAAATACCAAGACGGAAGGATGGGAGGGCAGTGCCCAGAGCTTCCAGATTCTTATTCCAGTCCAAGTAACGCCCCTGCTTCTCCTGCGCCCACGCCTCTTACCACAGGTACAAGCGCCATGCCAGTCGGGAGGAGGCAGAGCTGGTTCAGCAGATTGATGCCAACATCAAGGAGCGGCAGAACATCTTCTTTGACATGGAGGCCTACCTGCCCAAGAAGAACGGGTAGGAGCTGGTAACTTGTACTCCCCCCGCACTCTGCGCCCTGCTGCAGGCAGCGCCCAGGCCTAGGACACGTGGTCTGCGTGACTCCTGCCAAAGGCTTGAGGTTGAGGGAGAAGTGCAGGAGTGAGGGCAGGAAAGAGAAGGAGGCTTCCTCACGTGTTGCTCTGTGAACACAACAGTGGCTGTCATTGGTGGGGAGGGGGCAGGAGGGAGCCTCCTGGGGCTGGAAGTGTTTTATTCTTTGATCTGGGTATTGGTTGCATGGATATATAAATACATAAAAACTCACCATGTTGTATACTTAAGACTTGTGCACTTTTAAAGGTTATGCCTTAATTTTAAAAAGAGCCTGCTTTAAATTGACCTGGATATTGTACGTGTGCTTTTACCTTGTTGGCTGGAACTTAGTTACATGCTCACAGTAGCTGCAAGAGAGGCTGGGAAATAAGGTCGGTAAGCCGGCTAAAATGAGGGGAAAAGGGTCAGTTATGAGCGTCATATGTCACAGTCTTCACGCTCTCTAGTTAATCACTATTTGCACTCGGTGAGAGGCCTGTTGTACTGCTGAGTGTAACATCTTACATTCAGCATTGACCGCTCCGTGGTGACTATTAAATGTGACTATTTTGGGTTGGGGCTGCCGCCAGGGCTAGGGACGTGGTTGCCTCACAGTCTTTCCTTCCAGGCTCTACTTGAATCTGGTCCTCGGCAACGTAAACGTGACCCTTCTCAGCAACCAGGCCAAGTGAGTGTCCCACACCCACACCTGGCTTTACAGAATCCAGGCATTTTGCTCTTTCAGTGCAAGCAAGATGGGACCAAGCTAGGATTCTTGCATAAATGAATAAATGTTAACAGTTGGCACTCTGGCTCTTGGTCTTTCTGGAACTCTCCTCCCCCATGGGTAGCCCCCCTGGGGAAAGGTCCCCTTCCTTCCTTCATGAAGTCTGTATGTCGGGTGGGCAGGACTGCCAGCTCCCTGTGAGAAATGTCTCTGTTCCACCCCACGCCCGTCATGCACTTTTCTCCTGGGAGCAGACGGTGTCCACCCAAAGTCTGTCAGTTTCTAGGGAAATGGGGCCCTGGTGTTTCCACGTCAGTAGCCGGTTGGGAGAGCGGACCCTCTCTCTGCTCCCTGCCCAGCCCCTCACTCCCAGAGGTCTACATCCGGAGTCCAGGGGCATGGAAAGCCACACTTCGGTCCTCGTTCCTTGGTTAATTGTCACCATTCATTCAAGGCCAGGTCTCTCCTTTTGCTTGTGGGATGTGGGTGGCAGTATATCAAGGATCTGATGGGGCAGGGGTCCCGCCCCCAATGGCATATAGTTATATTATCGTAAATGTAGGAGAAGTTACGTTACCTTTCCTGGGTGTGTCTGTTGCCATAGATTTGCCTACAAGGATGAGTATGAGAAGTTCAAGCTCTACCTGACCATCATCCTGCTTCTGGGTGCTGTGGCCTGTCGCTTTGTCCTTCATTACAGGTAATGCAGCGTGGCGTTGTGGGGGGCGTCCTGGGGGTGCAGAGGGCACCATGAGAGAGGGATCCAGGGTTTCTCCTGCATCCTCAGTGTTGGGTGAGGTGAGGTGTAGATACAGAAGGGCCATTTCTCATGAGAAATAGCAGTCCCGTCCACCTGTCCAACAGATAGCTACTGAACGGCTGCTGGACAGGCCTTAGAGTGTAGTACAGAAAGAGACCAGGTTGGCTTATTCATACAGTGGAATATTATTTGGCCGCAAAAAGAAATAAAGTTCTGACATAGGCTACAATGCAGGTGAATCTTGAAAACGTTACATGGTGGGGCAAAAGTAGGTTTACAGTTGTGAGTACACAAAAATTTTTTTTAAAAATTTGTTTTAAAAAATGTTTGATTTTAGAGAGAGGGGAAGGGAGGGAGAAGGAAAGGGAGAGAAACATTGATGTGAGAGAGAAACTTCAGTTGGCTACCTTCCATATGCATCCCGACCAGGAATTGAACCTGTAACCCAGGCATCTGCCCTGACAGGAATTGAACTGGTGACCTTTCGGTTTGCAGGATGACACTCAACCAAGAGCCACGCTGGCTGGGTCCAGAGTTTATTCTTGTATTATTATTTATTAATTATTGTATTATTTTTCATATGAACAACTTATAAACCTCCTTTTGTCCCACCTTGTATGTTACGTGAAAGACGCTGGTCACAAAAGATCAGATGTTGTGTGATTCCATTTATGTGAGATGCCGAGAACAGGCAAATCCACAGAGGCTGCAAATAGATTAGTGGTTGCTGGGGCTGAGGGGAGGGGAGATGGGGCTGACTGCAAATGGGTGTGGGGTTTCTTTCGGAGTGATGAGAATATTCTGGAATTAGATAGTAGTGATAGATGCACAACTCTGTGATACACAGAAAAACCCATCAAGTGTATACTTTAAAAGGGTGAATTTTATGGTATGTGAATTGTATCTCAATTACAAAAAGGAAGGAAGGGAGAAAGAGAAAAAGGAAACAGGATTTCCGGCCAAGATGGAGGCATAGGTAGACGCACTGTGCGCCCCCCCCCCCCGCGCACAATCAAGATAGGGACAGCAACACTACAGAAACAAGATAACAACCAGAAATGACAGAAAATTGAAGTGCATGGCAGTCCGACAACCAGGGAGTTGAAAATAGACTCGATCGTCCAGACCGGTAGGAGGGGTGGAGTCGGGCGGGTGAGGGACGTGGAGCAGAGACCTGAGCAACCGGGGCAGCGTGCAAGTCCCTAGCAGGCAGACCCTGGGTGCACAAGCTGGCAGCAGGCAGACCCTGGGCGCACAAGTGTCGGTGGCTGGCGGGCCAGGCTGGGAGGTGGCGACCGGCAGACCCAGCAAGGCAGCCATTGTGAAGCAGGGCACTGCGCGCAACTCAGGGTCCCAGCACTGGGAAGTGGAGCTTTGGGTCACTGACTGACAAGGAGGGCCCCTCGGGGTGCACGGGCCGACCCACACCAGGATTGGTGCCAGAGGGACCCAGTTGGCTTGTGGAAGGCGGCGGAGGGTTCAGAGGTTCTACAGAGAGCAGAGCAAGCGCCATTGTTCCTTCTCGGACCCCGCCCACATATACAGCGTCACAACCCAGCAACTGGGGTGCCCGGTCCTGGTGAAAACCTTAGGCCCCGCCCCTCACTACGGGATCCTATTAAGACCAAAAAAAAAAAAAAAAAAAAA
>CM052546.1:65100542-65165151 GCA_028533065.1 Trachops cirrhosus
CAATGTATGGTTGCTTCCTGTGCATTCCCTGCTGGGAACTGGCCTGCAACCCAGGCATGTGCCCTGACTGGGAATCGAACCGTGATCTCTTGGTTCACAGGCCCACGCTTAATCCACTAAGCTACACCAGCCAGGGCTAAAATATGTTTTTAAAAAAAAAAAGGAAAAATGAAAGGAGGAAAGGAGAGAGGGACAGATCACACATGGCCTGGGTTTGACCCTGGCTTTGAGACTGACTGGCTGTTGCCATGGGCAGGTTCCCTCGGGGAACCTCAGTCTGCCCATCTGTAAAATGAGGTGACACCAGTGCCTAACGCACAGGGTTGCAGTGACAATTCAGTGCGTGAACCCTGTGTGTGGAGGGCTCTGCCCAGGTTGTGGCGCCCAGTGGCGCTTTGGGAGCAGCTGCTGTTGGGACTGAAGCCACACTGCCCTGGGGGGTCTCCTTCCTCCGTTGTGGCCCTTTGTTTTCCATTCCAGGGGAGGCGGCCGAGCACAGCTTGGGCCTTTGGCGCATGTGTTAAGGGTTTATTTCCTAGCAGGTGCTTGGCTGGGAGTCCACTTGCTGGTCTGGCCACTTGAATGTCCAGACAAAGGCCCTTTTAGACCCTGGGCCCATGCTTGCCTGTAGCCTCGGGCCTGGCCCGTTTCCGTGCAGGGCAAAGGCTACATCCATTGGTCCTGCCTACTCACGCGCCGCTCTGGAAGGGGGTAAAAGTTCTTAAGGAGCTGCCAGAGACTCCCTGCACTAGGACCTCTTGGGCCCTCAAAAGGGCAGGCATGGGGCTTGCCATCCAGTTCCAAGGCTCACCCAGGGCCTGGATGTTTCCATTTCTCCCCACCCCCTCTGTACTCATTTCCAAGGGGTGTCGTAACAGAGCACCACAGAGTGGGGCCCTTAAAACAGCAGAAGCAGGTTTTCTCTCTCTGGAGGCCAGGAGTCCGAAATCAGGGTGTTGGCCGGCCAGGCCGCCCCTGAAGGCCGTGGTTCTTCCTCGCCTCTTCCGGCTCCCGGTGTTGCTGGCTGTCCTTGGTGTTCCTTGGCTTAAAGTTGTTCCGTTCCAGTCTCTGCCATGAGGCCTCCTTCCCTGTGTGTCCCTGTGTCTCTCTCATGACCTTCTTACAAGGACACCCATTATTGGATTCAGGGCCCACCCTAATCCAGTGTGATCTTATCCTAAGTAACTACATTGACAAAGACCCTAGTTCGCAAAAAGGTCCTATTCGGACGTCCTTGGCGAATGTGAATTATGGGAGGGGACACTGTTCAACCCAGTGCACCTTCTGTGGGTTAAAAATAGGGCAGAGGGGCTGGGCAGGCAGCTCATTCTGTCCCCACGGGGAAGCTGGCCCTGCTGCTTAACCTCAGACAAATAACCTACCCTCGCCCTGCCTCAGTTTCTACCTGGCAGGATGGTTGCGAAGACCAGATGGTGACACCTGTTACGTTCAGAGTAGGGCCTGGCGCACAAGCCCTGTCTGGCGTTAGCAGTTGTTGTTATTGCCGCCATTGTTTGGCGCTAAGGCTGGGCAGGCAGGGGCAAGATCTCAGCTTAATATCCTGAGCGTCCAGGAAGCAGGCGTTTCTTCCCTTACATCGCCCCCTCTCGATCATTTCCCTGCTGGGTGCCCCACCCTAAGGCCCTTCCATGGTGCCTCTAAGTCTGCAGCCAGGCATGGCCCACGTCCTTCAGAGCTAGGGGCTCTACATCCAGCTCTGCCACTCACTGGGTCAGCACTCAGTACTGGGAACTTGCAACTAGTGGGCTGGCCTTGTGTGACCTTGAAGAGGCCTGAGTGATGAGGCCGGAGAATGTGATGCCTCCTTCAGCGGCCTTCAAGCCAAGGATCACCCTCTGTCGGGATCTGCTTTTGAAGCAGGCGGGGAAGAGGTGGTTGGAGTTCAGCTTGGGATGAGTGGGCTTGGGTTCGAATGTCACTACAGTGCTTACTAGCTGTGTGATACTGAGCAATTCACTCCCCGTCTCTGATCCTCAGTTTCCTCATCTGTTAAATGGGAAGTGGGACGGTCTTAGTTTGGGTTCCCTCAGAAAAGATCCCCAAGACAAGCATTCGAATGCCAGTATTTTGTTTAGGAAATGATCCTCAGAAACACTGGTGGGGGGATGGGAAGTGAGACAAGGAGGGCGCCATCCCACAGCACATGGAATTCAGTGCTTCGGGGGAGTGGGGTGGGGTGGGGTGGGGTGGTGGGGGACAGTGTGGAACATGCCTCCCTTATCCCACTGGAGGGGCGAGGGAGCAGGGGGCATTTAGCTCCAGCTGCAGTCAGTTGGGGGAGTTGAGGGCTGCAACCAGAGGGGGTCACCCCCTCTGCTGTCCTCATCTGCCCCCCACACCAGCATGGGGAGCGCAGGGGCCTGAGAAAGCCCTCAGGTATGCCAAGAGGAAGTTTCAGGTCCTGGCTGCTGAAGTTGCCTACAGGCACAGGTGTGTAAGCACACCCACTATAGGAACCAGTCCCGTAGGGTCGTTCACCTTTCCGGAGAGATCGTCCTGATAAAGTTCCTGCAACATTGCAGGTTCCCAAGGGGCAGTGCTGGCCCGGTGTGGCAGGCTGAATAATGGCCCTCAGAGATGTGAGCATTCTAATCCCTAGAACCCAAGAATGTGTTACTTTACGGGACAGAAGGTCTTTGCAGAGGGAGTAAATTAAGACCTTGAGATGGAGAGAAGAACCTGGCTTACCCGGTGGGCCCCATGTCATCACATGCGGCCTTGTGAGAGAGAGGGTCAGAGCCACGGAGGGGGAGTGATGGCAGAAGCAGAGGTCAGAGCCGTGTGGGGCCACAAGACCAGGAGTTCGTCCTGCCTCCAGAAGCCGGAAAATGCGACGACACAGGCTCTGTCCTCGAGCCTCCAGGAGGAGCACATGACCCGTTTCGGACCCTGACCTGCAGAGCTCCAGAGAATAGGTGTGCCCACTTGTTATAGCAGCAGCGGGCAACTCAGACTGGCGGCAGAGCAGACTGAGGCTGCGCTTCAAGCATCTCGGGGCCATAAAACCGTTTTTGCTTCTCTTTCTACTGACAACATAGAGGAGGGACAGGTGAAAAATACCCTGGTAACTGTGACTTGCTCGTGGGCCTGTCTCTTGCCTGAGCTCAGAAGTCAGGATCTAAGTGACTCTTAGATCTTGGGGGCCCGTCCTCACCCCGTTTCACCTCCAAGTCAGGCAGGGCTTGGAGGTTCTCACAGTTCTGCGTCTGAGAGTCATGTGTCCGACCCTGGGTGTCCTGTGGTGCTTCCAGAGTCATGACGGGGAACGTGCACAGTTCTTCCAAGGCTGCAGGCACTGTTCTGAGCACTTCATTAAACTCGGCGAGTGCTCTCGGCAGCCTACTTGAGGGGAGGTGCTGTTTCCCTCCCCGCTGCACAGGTGGGGGCATGACTGTGAGGGAAGAATCACTAACTTGTCCCTGGTCCTCCAGCTGGGAAGAGGCAGAGTCTGGATTTGAGTTCAGGCCCTGGGTTTCCAGAGTCTGATCTTAACCCTCCTGAGACTGCAGGCTTAGACTGAGTGTCATCTGTGACCACAAAAAGGTCACCTCCCAACATCTTTCATTATTGTTAAAGTTGTATCTTTCCATTCCACCCCTCCACCCCCACCCCAGGGCATTATAGTCTGGGAGGAGCTCTCCCAGTTCAGGGATAGATGTGGGGGGGGGTAGGGGTGGGGTTGCTCCCCAGTCATTTCTCTGCTGAAGGGTTCTGTGTGACCTGGGAGGCACCAAGGTGCTTCTTCTTCAGGGTCAGAGACGCAGCCTTGGTTGAGGTCTCACCAGAGAGACCAGCCATGGGGTGGGGCGGGTCTTGTGTGTTGCAGGCTCTCTCCCAGGATCCTTTACCTGGGAGAGTTCATGGAGGGGACCAGTCTTCCTGTTTTACAGACAGAAAAGCTGAGGCCAGGCAGGCCTCTGACAGGGCCACATGGAGCGTGCCCACCAGCCCTGCACTCTGACCAGGGCACCGCACGGCTCCAGCCGCCCCGCCATCTACCTTAGAGGCCTGCTCTGGGCTGTGGTCACTGTATGGGAGGCAGGAACTTCTTAAGTTCTTCTTACAGACAGTTCAGGCCATAAACACTTTTTTGTACGTGCAACAAAATTTACGGCTGGTTTAAGGGGACAGTGGGAGCTTACACTTGACACTGCAGATGGTTTTAAATGGCACATTAGGTTTCCTGCTGCAAGTCCTTCTGTTGCCACCCCGCCAGAAACTTCACATTTAAAAGGGAGACAGGCTGCCGTGGGCTGCGTGGTCAGGGCAGGAGGGAAGCCTCAGCCAGAGCCTTCGGGGCACATGGGATTCTGGTGGAAAGGTGAGGAAAGGGTGAGCATTCCTGGTGCAGGGAAGACACCTGGGAGGCCGGACCCACTCTGCCTTCCGGGCGTCTGCTTTCTCGGGCGTCGGGGGTTCCAGAGGCATGCTGGGGCGGCAGCCCTGGGCCTGGCACGCTGAGCCACCCGGTTCTCACACCTGTTCCCCCGCCTGGGGCTCTTTCTCTACACCAGGGTAACGGATGAAGTCTTTAATTTCCTGCTCGTGTGGTATTACTGCACCCTGACGATTCGGGAGAGTATTCTCATCAGCAATGGCTCGAGGTAATTGGGGGCCCGGCTTTGTGGGGGGCATAGGGCAGCCAAAGGGAAATCTGTCACAGCGAGGAGGCAGGTGAGGGCTGCCCCCCTCAGTCTGCATTCCCTCCTCCTTGGGGGGCTCTGGGACGGTTCAGACCCTGGGAGGAGGGACACGTGTCTGCTACTGCGGCAGCGTCACTCATGAGGTCAGTCTCTTGCTTACAAGAAACCCTAACTCAAGTGGGCTCAACATAACTGACATTTATTTTCTCATATCAAGAAACAGATCCTTTGGGACTGACCTCAGGTAAGGCTTAATCCAGGTGCTCAGACAGTGTCATCAGGACCCAGATTCTCTCTGTCTCTCACCCCTGCCTTCTATGGTGTTACCTGTTCTCCGGTTCCATGTAGGGACATCTGCCAGCTCCAAGCTCACGTTTTTATTTCTCGCTCTCCCAGCAAAATAGGGCACGTTCCTCTCTTCCAAGAGTCTCACTGGGCCTTTCCCCATTGGTGTTTGTTGAACCACATGCCCGTCTCTGAACCAGTCATTGTAGCTAGAGAACATACTGCTACAGTGACTGGCTGGGCTTGAGCCTCGTGCCCACCCCTGTGGCTGTCATTGGAAGCCTAGAAGTTGAGTGTCAGGAGGGGACTGGTTCCCCAGAGGAAAACTGGGATACTGTCCCTAGAAGAATGAGTGGATTCTAGTGACGACAGCGTTGGTCCCTCACGGGGAGACGAGAGTCCCAGGACAGAGTTGAGATCCACGCTTGCCACTTGCAGGACCCATTTTCCGTAGTTCTGATTCCTTTTTGGGGTGGCCGTTTGAACCTTTGCACACCACTCTTGTCCTTGTCTTTTCCCAAAACAAGAAATAGCAAATTTCCAACCACCCCTGTTTCGCCCTCTGGAGACTAGTAAGGAACAACCAGGAGCATATATTTAATTGGGGGCCTCTGCCAAACCCCCAAATAATTCGCCACCTTCTCCCTTTTCTGCCCAGTGATCTCTCAGGGCAGACCTCTGCTCTGCCAGGCCTTACCCTGAACGCAGAGCCGAGAGGTGAGGACCAGGGGGGCAGCGGTTCTTAGGCAGTTCTTAGGTGCGTGGCCCTGTAGCCCGTAGCCTCCTAGGAAAGATCAGTGTTTCTCAAACCACACTCCTTCCTGTGCCGTCTGCGCCTTCTTCGCCATGTCCTGTATCGCCTGGGTGACAACTTTCCCACATTTCAAATCAGCCATATCTTTCTCTTTTTTTTTCTTAAATAAATATTTATTTTAAAAGGAAACTTTGTTTCACCACATTACATGGAAAACCAGCATGAATTGCAGGAAAAAGGAAGTAGTATAAAAATATTGTTTTGTTTTCATTGTCTAACTCATTGAAGACTGGGCCTGAGGCCTGCAGTCTCTCTCGTGTGTGTCCACGTGTAGAGAGGGAGATGGACAGATCTCGAGATTCGTTAAACATGATGTACTAGCATCTCACCCAGACTGTCTCCTTGACTTAATCAGGAACAAAGAGAGCATTCGAGGTCATCTAGTGTTACACTAGTACCGTCTAAAACTTGGTGACACATGCCCCAGGCTTTGGGAAACACAGATAGAAAATCTTACTTCATAAGTAACATTCATAACTTTCCTTAATTTTAGTGAATAGTATCTTTCTGCTTTTAGGCGTGGTTGGAGGGTAGCCAGGTAGTGTATAGAGGGGCAATGAGGCCCGGGCTTTTGACACAGCCTCCCGGTTACTAATTCTCCCTCTGTGCTGTGGGCTCACTGCTAGTTTTGGAGTTTTGTCCTCCTGATGGACTCATGTTAAGAGGGATCGGGGGCATGCCGAGTCTCTAATGGTCACTGACACTTTAGTAAGAGTTACTCTGGTCAGCTCTTTCTCTAGGGTGATAAGCTGTGGATAGGGGCGGGGGGTGGTTAGCAGAGAGACAGGAGCAGGACTGAGTGCAGGTGCCTGTAAGCGTGGGCACACAGGAAACTGGGAGGGGCACAGAGGGAGGGAGTGGGGCTCCAGAACCAAGCCTTGTTTGCCTAATGCTTTTGCAGGGGCTTTTCCAGGGCTTTTCCGGAGTCTGTGCTCTGCCGGGACAGCAGGAAGTGTTGTCTCTGGGCGTGTAATGCAGGGCTTTGTGTGTGGGTCCGCTCTGCCCTCTCCGTCATTCTTCACAATGTTTATCGAGCGTCTCCTGGCCGTCAGACACTGAGCTAGGGACTCCAGAGCTCACGCTCTGGTGCCTTTTGGGGGCGTTCCTAGAGTGTTTTGAAAGACCCATTCATGGCACGTGTCACTCAGGAATCTCCCGTTATGACGGCACCGCTCCTCTAGGCCTGTGCTGCCACTCGGGCCTGGGCGGGGGTCTGGATGCCGTGTTCATGGGGAGTCTGGAATGGGAGTGGGGGGCCCGGCCGGTGCTTCATCTTTTGGAATGACTGTGGGAGTAGTGGCCAAATCTGGGTGACCAAACCTTGTGACTGACTCATCCTCGACACCTGTTAGCCTCCATCCTCCCCAGCTCCTCCTCGAGCTGATTTCTCCGGGAAGTGGGCAAGCGAGGCGGATGTCTTGGAGGCTTTCCCTCACACTTGGCCCTTACGGGGAAGAGATAGGAAACCAGCAGCTAAGAGAGCACAGTAAGCGGGGGAGGTTGGGGTCCAGGTTGGAATGAACTCTACATTTCTCATTTCTGCAGCGTCCCAGGGCCCGCTCAGCAGCTCAGTGTTGCCACCCAGAGAATGCCCCATGGTTTGTCGAAATGAATTCAACTCAAGCTCTGCAGTCAGGGCCCTCGGGGCCATGCCAGCGTTCTCAGGACAGGTGCAGTTGAGCCATGTGGGCTTCCTGGAGGCTTGGTGCCCAGTCCTGGTCTGACTGAGCCTCTTTCATCCTGTTCCCCTTTGCACTTGAGACCTGAGTTCAGGGTGTGGTCAGGGAAGCAAGCCTAGAGAGGTGGGGGAGGAGGGGGGCCCCCATTTCGGAATGGAGCCACCCTTTCTTCGTGTCGGATGCATCCCATGTGAGAAGTAGCTCATTAGCTCAGTTCGGGCAATAAGCGAGTCAACTTACCTTGCGAATTTTGCAGATGATAGAAAACCATGATAGGAGTAAACATGAAAGGGGTTTATGGGAGCATATAAATAGTTCTGGGGGGTAGAAAGGGCTCAGTGTTAACAGGTCCCCCTCCTTCTCCCTATTCTGCTACCCCTGGAATAGGCTCCCAACAGCCTAGGTCAGCATCCTACTGGATCAGCAACCCCAGAGCTTCTTTCCTTCACAAATGTAGCTGTAATCTTTTTTTTTTTTAAAGATTTTATTTATTTATTTTCAGAGGGGAAGGGAAGGAGAGAGGGAGCGAAATATCAATGTATGGTTGCTTCCTGTGCATTCCCTGCTGGGAACTGGCCTGCAACCCAGGCATGTGCCCTGACTGGGAATCGAACCGTGATCTCTTGGTTCACAGGCCCGAGCTTAATCCACTAAGCTACACCAGCCAGGTCTGTAGCTGTAATCTTGAGGCAGACTTCTGATTGGCTAGGCTTGGGTCACATGCTCATCCCTGAGCCAGTCACTGAGACTGGAGTGATACAGAGCCCCGATTGGCTCTGGGTTATGTGCCCAGGTATATTACTCACCTCCACCCCACCATCCAGATTGGGTGTAGGGGTGAGCTGGTTCTCAGAAAGAAAGTCGAGGCCTGGAACCAGCATGGGGGTGATTGACAGGCAGGCAAAACAGCAGATGTCTTACAGTTAGTTCTGGGCCAGAATAAGTAATGAATCAGGGATCATATTCATTTTCCTGGCTAGCCAGCCCATGGGCACCTGGCTCTAACAAGCTTTTATAGGGTCCGTTCCTGGGATGCTGAGGCATAGTGGTGGCAGGCAAGGGAGGGATGCCCAGTGTATAAGCCATTCCACCAACTGCCCAGATTACCTGAAGTGCAAAGCCAGGAATGGCCTGGGGATGAATAGTGGCTGGCGCACGGGCCTTGCACACATGTGCAGATGTGGCCAAGGCGCCCTGTAGGGAGGGCCAGGGTCTTCCTGGGCACCATCCCCAGGTGCCAGACCTTGCTGTCCCTGCCTTCCGGCAGGGGTGCAGCACTCTTCCTGGGGCACCTCCCCTCTGCTCGTGAAGAGGCCGCCAGCCCCTGCAAGCTCCGTTTCTAGCTAAAACAGACCCAGACTGCCCCTGGGTGCAGGTTTCCTTTTGGGGTGACAAGCATGTCCTAAAACTGATTGTGGTGACACTTTGTACAACTCTGTGAATCTATATATTTTTTAAGATTTTATTTATTTTTAGAGAAAGAGGAAGGGAGGGAGGAAGAGAGGGAAAGAAACATCAGTTGGCTGCCTCTCACACATCTCCAACCAGGGACCTGGCCTGCAACCCAGGCACGTATCTTCACTGGGAATCGAACTGGTGACCTTTCGGTTTGTAGGCTGGCACTCAGTCCACTGAGCCACACCAGCCAGGGCTGTGAATGTGTATTTTAAATGAGTGAACTATATGGTATCTGAATTACAGCACAATAAAAATGTTGTATAAAAACATGCACAAAAGCTGCCCAGAGCCCTTGTGTGCAGGTGGACGATGGGGCTGGGGAAGAAGTGACTTCTAGCCTCTCCCAGTGCCACTGAGCTGTGTTTATTGGTGGCCGCTATCACTGCTGGGCTCTGGGCACAGCATGCTGTGAAGTTAGAAGCTGCTGCTCAGCCAAGCTTGTTGCCCAGAGCCTGCGTCCATTCAAGAGAGTTCTGGGGTGTACGTAGCACAAAGGGGCCTGGGCTAGCGGAGACCCCGGGCCTTGTGTGTGGCTTTACAGAGACCTGGGAAGGCTCCAGCTAGGCTTCTTGGGTGCTCTTCAAGCTAAAAGTCTGAGGATGTGACCACCTGGCCTTTCTGTCGAAAATCTGTGCCTCACAGAGCCTGACAAACAGGACAGGGGCAGGAGGAGGGAGAGAAGGAACCAAGAAGTGAATGGACGTCTTATCTGGTCCCACGGACTCGCATGCACCTGCAACCGGCTCCTGTCCCCTCTGTGCTGGTGGCATCCGGGCCACCTGTGGCTTTCACCAGCTGCACCTCCTGTGCACAACTTCATTCATGTCAACATTTATTTAGTTCCTACTGTTTACCTCGTGCTGTGAGTGCTGGGAATAAAGGAAAAAGCCTTGTCCATCACCATAACCCTTGAGGAGCCCTCAGGCCGTGGTCTGAACATCTAGTGTACGTCCAGAACGGTTGTAGGGCTGCATGGAGAAGGAGGGACGAGGAAGGGCCAGTCCCTGCTCTCAGCATGTCTCTGTTCCGGCTGGGGGGTTCTAAGACCACCCAAACCCACGGATAAGGAAATGCAAATGGGAACCTCAATGACACACCAGTTTTCACCCAATAAGTTGGGCAGAAATTTTAAAATTTTATATCTGGCCTTGGTGAGGGTCTGGGGACCCAAATAGCCTCTGCTGCCGACGGGAGTGTAAATTGGGATAGCGGTTTTGGAAGATGCTTTGACAAGTGACGCACACACCCTCTGAGCCAGCCAGCCCACTTCTTGGAGAAACTGTCATCACACTAGGGGACTTCCAGAGGCATGTCTTGGCAGCATCGAGGACGATAGTGACTGTTGAGGAACAACCAAGTAGACTCTGGCACAGCGACATCCCACAATGTCATGTGGCATTTCAGACGCCCGAGACAGCTCTGTAGGTACTAGCCTGGGAATCCAGAAAGGAGAGCCAGGTGCAGGATGATGGAAGTCTAATCTGGCAGTGCATCCCCCAAACCAGCAGGTCCTCGGGCTCCTCCCTGTGAGCAGCAGCGCCCCGGAGCCCATCTCCTCACTGGGCCCCATTGCAGAGAGAGCGAGAGAGAGATGATTAGTTCTGGAGGAACATAGCTGGGTTACTCCTACAGATGCCTCTGGGGTCCCAGTCACTGCCGCTGAGTCCTTGGGGGGACGGACCCTGGCTCCTCCCAGGCTGCCTTTGGCAAATGCTGCCATGTGGTGTTCAGGTAACTGAGCTCCCAGAGAGGGGCTGGGGAAGGCCAGCTGAGGCCTGAGATAAACTCAGGGACTTTGAAGGGCAAAGGTGTTCGGGTTCAGCATTCCTCCTAGGCTGCCCCAACATGGAGGAGGGGTGACAACCGGGATCCTTCCCCTGCTGCAGAGTGAGGGCCTTGAGCTGGGGGAATGCCGGGTTCTGACAGCAGGGTCCCCCCAGCCTCTGGACTGGACGAATGAAGCCCAGGGCTGGGCAAGGGCCGGCTGTCAACGGAGCAGCCGATGCGCCGGTGCGCAGGGCCCCCTGGGGAGCAGCCGCATCTGGGGTGCTGTGATGCTGCGCGTGCCGTCCGTCACTCCTCCGTTTCTGTCCGGGAGTAATGCACATAGCTGCTGCTCTGTGTAAATGTGTGTGTGTGGTCTGTGTTCAACACACTTACTAAGCTCCTGCCCTGAGCAGGTGCGTCAATGAGCCACACCCACAAGACCCCTGCTCTTCGGAAGATTGATGTCTGAGTGGGGGAGGGTGTTCAGAAAACAAATGAGGGAAAAATAATCATTTCAGAGACTGGCAAGCGCTATGAAGAAGGTGAAACAGGATAATGTGATCCAGAGTGGGCTCATCTGGCTGATTTACATAAGAGGGTCAGGGAGGGTCTCGGAGGAGGTGACAGACAAACTTGAATTTGGAGCCAGGCAGGAGCCAGGCAGGCCAAGGCCGGGGAGCAGAGAATAGCAGGTACAAAGGCTATGTTAGCTTGGGCCACCACCCTGACAAGACACAGAGTGGGCAGTTCACACAGCAGTTCTGGAGGCTGGAAGTCCAAGGCCAAGGGGCCAGTGGGGTGGGTTTCTCCTGAGGCTGCCTGGGCTTGCAGACAGCCCCTGCGTCCTCACATGGCCTTTCTCTGTGAGCATGCACACTAGTGCGTCTCTGCTTCTTACAAGGACACCAGTCCTGTTGGATCGGGACCCATCCTCATGACCTTATTCAGCCTTAGTGACCTCTTTAAAGGCCCAGTCTCCGAGTACTGTCACATGGGGGACTAGGACTTCAATCCAGGCATTCTGGAGGGCACAACTGAGCTGGTGGTTGCAGGTCCCGAGGCAGGAATGGGTCGAGGAGAGGAAGGGAGGCGAGGCTTGCAGTGGGGGTGAGGTTGGGGCTGTGTCCTCAGGGCAGCTGGAAGCCACGAGGGTGTGTGTTTCTGTGGGTCTCGTGGCTCCTGGCTGAGGGCTTACGGGTGGGTGTGCATCTCTGTAGGACAGGGAGAAGGGGAGCCCCCCACACCACACAGGCTGGGAAGCTGGGAGGCGCCTACGCTTCTCTCCCTGCCTGAGCTTTCCCTTCTCTCGTTCTCTCCGAGAATTAAAGGCTGGTGGGTGAGTCACCACTATGTGTCCACTTTCCTATCCGGCGTGATGCTGACCTGGTGAGTGTGTCCTGCCCCCCCCGCCCCCCCCGCCCCCCCCCGCCGCCTCTGCTCACCCTCCCCAGGTGGCCATGAATGGGGACTGGTGGTGAGTGAGGGGTCCCAGATGGCTTTGTAAGGCCTTAACCTGGGCTGACTTCTGGGCCAGGAAGGAAAGCTGGGCCGTGGGGAGTTTTCCTGGGAATGTGCCCTCTGCCCGCTGGCTGGGGCAGAGGTGACAGGGAGCCAGGCTGGACAGAACAGCACAGGGGTGAGGCTGTGGCACCAGAGTCTAGCGGGGAGTGGGGAGGGGAACCTGTGGGAACTTAGGCTTCAAAACTCCATGGGCTGCCCTGGTTCTAGAAGGGACTTACAGCAAAGAGAGAAGTGCCTGGGTCCAGCCCCAGGGGCGCTGGTGGTAAAGAAGGGTAGAAATTGGGGGCTTTGGCTTCCTCGTGAAACCTTTCCTTCCCTCTTAGTTGGAACAGGATGGGAGACAAATGTCTTGATTTCTCAGCACACCTCACCTTGGCTTTTCCCTCCTCTGCAGGCCTAATGGACTGATTTATCAGAAGTTCCGAAATCAGTTTCTAGCATTTTCCATTTTTCAGAGTGAGTGACTCTTGCCTAGATTCAGGGGAGGGGGCACTTGGTCCTCGAGGAGGCTCTGTCCCTGTTGGGGGGGTGTGCCTTTCCTGGAAGAGAGAGGATCCGGGGGAGGTCCCTGACCGGCGTGGGGCAGGGGAGGGCCAGGAATCCAGAGGAGAGCTATCTGCCTACCCCCTGCATCAACTCCACCCCCCCACCCCAGCCCCAGCCTCCTCACTGCCTTTCCTTCCTGGGGCCAGGCCAGACCAACCCAATCTCTGGGAGCCCGGGGATGTTGGGGGCACTACCTTTGTTTTCCTCAAAGTGGAAACATGCTCCTTTTCTCACTTACGAATAGCTCTGGATTTATACACAATGTGCCAGGCCCAGGGGTCGGGGGTTGCTTCCAGGAGTGGGGAGTGTGGGTGGTGGGAGACAGGGAGAGTTTTACTTTTTAGCCTATACCTGTGTGTTCCCTTTGAATTTTATACCGTGTACGTGTTGCCAATTCAAAAAATTACAACTTATTTTTTAATAAAATCTTGCTTACAAGCAAGTACAAATACATAAAGCCGAGAATGGAAATCATGTACAATCCCGCTCTAAGGGGCAATGCTGTTAGTAGGTTTGTGTCCTTTAACGTGTTCATTCACAAATATGCACACACGTGTGTACTGCATTGTGTGTAGTCTGCAGCCATGGGACCCCTCTGTACATGTAGTTTTGCTTGTAACCTGGGCTTTTAACAATTGCCCTGGGTGTTTTTCCATGTCAGTACAAGTATCCCATTGTATGGGACTGCCTCTTGCCACCTTGGCATCACACACAGCTCCCAGCGTGGTCCGCCATCCAGCAAGGGTCGTTTGAGTGCCTACTGCATGCCTAGAAAAGCTCTAGAAGTTTCTAGTCTAGCTGGGGCTTCCCTGGGTCCTCAGATATCCTGAGCTCTTTTAATATTCTGGAGAATGGATAAAGCGGGTTCAGACCACAGTGTGTGTGTGTGTGTGTTTGTGTTTGGGTGAGAGAGGGTCGTACCCAGAGCGCCCCCTGCCTTCTGGGCAGGACAGACCCACCCCCCTGCGATGGAGGGGCCACTCCATCCTCCAGGCACTGTGCTCCCCCTGCAGGCTGCGTCCAGTTCCTGCAATACTATTACCAGCGGGGCTGCCTCTACCGGCTGAGGGCTCTGGGCGAGAGGAATCATCTGGACCTCACGGTGGGTGAGTAGCCGGCCTGGGAAGTGGAGGGACAAGTGCAGGCCCCAGCCCGGTCCCCCAGACTTCTCCCCTGACTCCCCCAGTGGGAGCACGTGCCAGGAAGGACGTACATAACAAGATCTACCACACGCAGAGCCAGAGCTGCCGGCCCCTGCCCGAGTTGCTTTTCATAATTCATCGTGGATTCTGCTTCAGCTAAGGGCAAGACCGGCTGTGTGCCCCGAGTGATGGCTTCTCTCTTATCCTTTCCATGTTTGTTTTATTAAAATGTTTACTTACTGATTCAGAGAGAGAGAGAGAGCGGGAAGTAACGATTTTGTTGTCCCACTTATTTATGCATTCATTGGTTGATTCTTGTATGTGCCCTGACTGGGGATCAAACCCGGAACCTTGATGTATTGGGACTGTGCTCTAACCAACTGAGCTTCCTGGCCAGGGCCTCTCTTACCATTTTTAAATGTCTGTTTTTTGTCTGTTCTTTCTAATATACATACTGTCAGCCTAGTGTTGTTGCACATATACACGTACATACATTGGGAATGTATGTGTGAGTTTTTAACTCATAGCGGTAGGTGCTTAATCAGAAAAGCTTGGAGACCTTTCACCTAAATTTTCAGGGGAAACTTTTTTAAAAAAAGATTTAAATTTATTTGTTTTTAGAGAGAGGGGAAGGGGGGGAGAAAGAGTGGGAGAGAAACATCAATTGGTTGCCTCTTGTACAAGCCCCAACCAGAGATCGAACCTGCAGCCAAGACACGTGCCCTCACCGGGAATCGAACCAGCAACCTTTTGGTTTGTGGGATGAGGCCCAACCAACTGAGCCACACCGGTCAGGGCAGGGGAAGCTATTTTTAATAAATCTCTGCTGTCTTTTAAGATGGTCGTTTTTACTGAATTGCTCCGCATAGTAGGCCCTACTTTGTCAAGACTCAATCGAAATGATTCATTCCAAAGTCCACTGTAAAAATGCGAATGAAAGAAATGATTAAAAACATGGTGCCTGGCACGTCAGCATTCCATATGTGTTGTTGGGCCTGCCCAGTTCATGGCGACTTGAGGCGAGAGAGCAGTCAGGCCGGTGACAGGTGTTCTGCATGCTCTCGGGGTCACTTTCACAGTGAGAGCTCGCGTCCCCAGAGGAGGTGAGGGCGGCACCAAGCCCCCGCGCTGTGTGTTTGTGCATAGCTAACCTCAGGGTGGCCGGTGTGGTTGAGCAGTGGGCGCTTGGGGGGCCGTGGGGGCCACCGAAGCCTTTCACATGGGGCCTTTGCTCCCTCCCTGCTCTCCGCAGAAGGATTCCAGTCCTGGATGTGGCGGGGGCTCACCTTCCTCTTGCCTTTCCTGTTCTGTGGCCACGTGAGTACCCCTGGAGTTTGTGGATATCCCCTATTCTGGGCTGACCTCCAAGAACAGGAGGTCTGCAGGCCTCTCCCCCATTCACCAGCCATCCCCGGGCTGGGCCTCGTGGGGTCCTGGGGCTGTGACTGCCTCTGAGTCCGGGGAGGCCTCAGGCTACTCTGGCTTAGGGTGCCCCAGTTTCATCCTGGGAGTTTTCAGTTATCTCAGGGCAGTTGATACCAGAAGCTGGGGTCCTGGTGCATCTCTCGGGGCTCTCCCGTGAGGGTGCCCGGGGCACTGGTGGCTGACCAGCGGCTGCCTGCCCTCCCTGCAGTTCTGGCAGCTCTACAATGCAGTCACACTGTTCGAGCTCTCCACCCACGAGGAATGCAGAGAATGGCAGGTATGGGGTGTGCGTGTGTGTGTGCGTGTGTGTGATGGCATTGAGCTGCGTGCGGTGGGGGTTCTGGGGAAGGCTGGAACGGCTTGGGGAAAATTCTTTCCTTAGCCATCCCCTTGGCTCTCCTCCATGAGCCCAGACCACTCTGCTCCTGGGAACTGGGAGACCATGGGAGGGGATTTGGGAGGCCAGGGAGCCCCTCAGTGAGCCCCCCAGGACCCTGCCTGACCCTCTCTCTGTCTTCTGCGAGTGAAACCCTGCAGGTTGTGGGTAGCTTGTGCTGAGGGGGTGCTGCGGTCCGGGGGTGGGGTGGCACTTCAGCGGGGGCACTGAGCACAGCTGGCACAGCTTTCCCCCTTTTCCCCTCCTGACATGGGTCCCACCAGGTGTTCGTGTTGGCACTCACGTTCCTGGTCCTCTTCCTGGGCAATTTCCTGACCACACTCAAAGTTGTGCACACCAAACTCCAGAAGAACAGGAGCAAGGCCAAGAAGCCGTGAGCCCCAGGACTGCGCCCTGGAGCCCCAGACTCTGAGACTGCAGGGGGTCTCAGTCGGCACCCTGCTGCCGACTTCCTCCCCAGCAGTGCCAGTGGCCACTGGCAGCAGTGACCTCAAGGGCCAGCAGCCTTGTGGGGAGCAGGGCCAGGGCCTGGACCCCAACGGGACAAGAGGAATGTGACCCCAGCCTGTCCTTGCAGTATTAGCCGCCCCACCCTCCCTATTTATGACATATTTAATGTGGGTCCTCCCTAGGACCTTCAGCCTCCCCAGCTGCTCCTGGCCAGACTGGGTGGGCTTCCTAGGAGGAGGCTAAGCCTCAGGGAGCCCCCCTATCCCCACTCCCGTCCTTTGAGCCCCTCAGGTGGGGTGTGGACATGCCTCCCGGGGGTGGATTTATGATCTGTGACTTACAGAGTCCCAGTGGGGGCGGAAGGAAGCCCCTGGTTGTCCTGTGGCGCCTCCCTCCCCAGGCTCACGCTTCTGCTGTAATAAGCTCCCACCTCCTCCCGGCCTCCATTTCTCTGTGGGCTGGTATTTAAGTGCTCTGAGAACCACTGTCTGTCTGTGCCTTGTGCTCTTTGTGCGTCCCCAGGCCCCTGACTGCTGGCCACCTGGGGAGAGTGGCCCTCCCTCCCTGAGGCCTGGGGTTCTTGGCCTCTGGAGCAGCTGGGGGTGGGTGGGCCTCAGGTGGAAGGGTTTTCTGAGGGTGGCCACCAGAGGGCGCCCCAGCCCTGCAGCATTTGGGTGGATTGATCGTATTCTTTGACAAAGTTTGGCTCTGCTCTTGGGGGCTTCATGACCCTCACCTCAGCCCTTCCCGAATTCTTACAGTGAGGACTCAGGGAGTGAGACCGAGACACCCGGCTCCAGCCAGCACAAAGGGCCCCCATCCTGCACCACCCTCCCTTCTTAACCTCAAGGTTCTAGAAAGTGTGGGGAGTCTGAACCACCTCACTGTCAGGAGGCCACCTCACGGCAGACCCTGTATTCACGGAGGGGAAGGAGCTAACAGGTTCCCATGAGTTTCCCGCCCCTTCTCCCCTGCTTGAGCTTCAGCTGCCCTTAACAACTTCCCTACAAATCCTCGTGAACCAGAGTTCACAGCTGGTTTCCACAGCCATGTTTTGACCCTCAAAGGGATTTACTTTTTCTTAATTGGTTACATTTTTAAAATATGAAATTCCCTAGAAAAATGGAAAGACCTGGCAACATTCCCACAGGGCAGCAACATTCCCACAGGGCAGCACCAGGCCAGGCCGAGCCACCCGCCAGGATGGTGCTTGCTTTCCATTTGGCCACAGAGCCCACCGCCCTGAAACCCCCACCCTCCTCCACTCTCTGGGCCTCCCAGCTGCCCGCTGGGTCCTTGGGTTTGCCCTAGACCAGCGACTTTTAGCCTTTTCACTTCACGGCACATGTAAACTACTAAAATTCTGCTGCACACCAAAAATACATCTTTTTTTCCTGATCTAACAAAAAAAAAAAGTTATAACTTCATTCATACTGGACAGCTATTGTGTTGGCTGCTGTCATTTTTTTTACTTGACAGTCTGAGGGAAAAGGGATCAGCGCCCCTGACTAAACAGTCAGGTACAGCATGTTTCAGAAATTCTGGGGCGTGCCGGCTGAAAGTCACTGCCCTGGTCTGGACGTCACCAACTGTCCCTGTAAAGGGCCAGGTGGCCTGTCACAGCCACTTGAGCCTGCAGCTGCAGGGCACAGAGTGGCCCGCGCGCACAGGTGAGTGGTCATGGCTGTCTTCCAATAAAACTTGATTTGCAAACGGAGTGGCCAGATTTGGCTTACAGGCCATCGTTTGCTGACCTTGGTCCTAAACCCTCATTTGTCCATGAGGCCCTGAATTCTGCCAGAACCAGAGGTCCTTGGACTGAACGCCCCATTCCGTCCCCGGGGCGTGGCAGGGCCCAGGGGAACCTAGGTGAGGCGCAGTGGGCTTCGGAGGTCTCTTTCCCCAGCAGGTGACTTCAGAAAGGCTCGGGCTTAGTGGCCATAGCACTGGGGACAGGAACCACCTGGAGCATCGTCCTGTCTTCGGTGGCGCTGACTTCTGCGCTCACTCAGGAACCCAGCGGCTCTCAGTCTCTCGGGTGTTAGAACCACCTGGGGCACTTGTTTAAACATTCCCAGACCCTCCCGGAGGAGGCTGCAGCTGGGGCGGGAAGTCCATCCTTGAAGCAGGTTGGGTGGTCTTGCTTTGGCTGAGACGGCGGCTGTGAGGGGCAGAGGGGCCCAATGGCTCTTTCACGGGCCGGCGCTGTCCTTCTGCAGACAGGGACAGTCCGCAGAGAGAAGTGACTTGTCCAAGATCAGGGGCTGGTGTCGCTTTTCATCTCGAGTTGGCGACTGGGGGTCGCTGCGGGTGCGGAGACCCGGACCAGGGGCCAACGGGTGGTCCAGGGTGTTCGTTTTGCTTTCTGAGTTCCTCCTCCCCCTGGTCATGTGTGTTGGCTCTGCAAAGATGGCCAAGCCAAAAGCTGGGACTGAAGTCCTCTGTGTGGGGCGGAGCGGGTGGAGTCCGGGTTTGCCAGCCCCCATGTCCGGGGCTGTCGCCTGCATTCCCCTGATAGCCCTGGTCCCCTTGTGGCCAAGAGTCCCCGGGGGAAGGAAGCCAGGAGCCGGAGGATGCAGCCGGGTCTATCTCCCGAGCCCAGGGAGCCGCAGGCTTGGGGCCCCTGGGGTGCTGCCCAATCCGCATTAACCCGCACCCCAGTGTCGCCTGGCGTTTGGAGCACGGGCTTTGAGGACCTGCTGGGTGTGTGAAGGTGGACACACGTGGCTGGGGGAAGGTGTGAAGAGGGCATTCCAGCGTTCTGGGGACAAATGCCAGTTCCACGGTACAGAGGAACTGAATCCAGCACCGTCACCCACCAGCATGAGGGCCCTAGATGCAGAGTTTATAGTCAGAGCCCCAGTCGGGAAAGAGTTCCAGAACATCCTAAGAGTCTTGCCACAGACTCCAGGCAGCAGACCCTGGAGTCGCCCAACCCCAAGTGTTCTCTGAGAGCTGGGACTGCAGCGGGACCCCAAGGAGTAGGCCAGAGACCAGGGCCAGGTCAGTCCAGTCCTGAAGGCGTGTGCCGGCCTGGAGTGGTCAGAGCAGCAGGCACAGCGGGCGGTGTTTCCGCCGCTGCGCTTTCTTCAGGGCACTGAGGGCTATCTTGGCGGCCTCTCGGAAGACGTCCTCCACGTTCTCCCGAAACTTGGCTGAGCATTCCAGGTACAGGGCGGCTCGGATCTGTTCGCAGGCGCTCATGCCCTGGGATGGGGACAGGGGCCAGCATTAGGTGAGGGACCTGGTGCATGGAGTTGGGGGCTGCTTCAGTGGCTCTAGGGGGCAGAGGCCTTGGTGTGGGGCCTCTGTCCTGCGTCCCAGGGCCAGCCCTCGACAGTGGGTGGATGGAGTAGAAGGGTCTGTGTGGTGTGACCCTGCGGGAAGAAGCCCCTCCTGGCCTCCACCCCACCCCCTCTCCAACCTCAGGCAGAAATGGGCTGAATCCTGAAGATGGGGTTGGTGGTTGTGTCCGCCGGCCCCTGAGAGGAGCTGAAGGCCTCGAGACAGCCAGGGCTCCTGACACACCTCTCTCCCTTCCTGAAAGCTCCATGCAGGCAATGGGGCTTGCTCCTAGAGCAAGAAATATCTGTTTCTAAGGCAAGTTTACTTTCATTAATGCATATGCCCTTTTATTAAACTTGACGAGTTTCCCTTTGTGTCCCATTTTTTCTCCCATGCCTCGCCCAGAAGGCCACAGGGTTAGGTTTTGCCCAGGATGCCTGGGAGTCAGGGGGAGCCTGCTTTCGAACCCAGGCCTGCCCCTCAGGTCCCCAAGGGTAGATGGGGCGGGAGGATCGTTAAGAGCCCAGACTCTGGAGCTGGAGTGACTGAGACAGCATATACTTCAGGTTCACCGTGTGACCCTGGGTGAGCTACTTAGCCTCTCCAGCTCTGAACTGATCCCCTGAAAATGGGAAGCACTAACAGTACCTGCTTTGGGGTTATAAGGATAAAATAAGGTAAAGTGCTTGGGTACGTGGGTCATCAATATTTTTAAATTGTTCTTCTTAGAATCCTGCTTGCTTCAGCTGTCTGCAGGCCACTGAGGCACCCCTGTTGCAGAAGCCAAAGGTCTGGGAGTCCTTTAGGCCACAGCCGTGCCGAGGGGCCTGGCTGCCCGTGGTGGGGTGGGCACAGGAAGGGAGGAAGGTGCCCCTGGCCCACCTGCAGATAGGTGATGGGCTCCAGCTGAGCCGCCCGGAGCTTTCGCAGCTGCTCCTTGTCCTTCCTCAGGTCTGTCTTGCAGCCCACGAGCACCATGGGGGTCCCACGGCAGAAATGCGTGACCTCAGGGAACCACTGTGGAGGGAGAGGCTGGGTGTCAGGGCCAGGGCTCGTTCCAGAGTCCCCGCCCCCCGAGGCAGGCAGGCAGGAGACAGGCCTCACCTTGATGAGGACGTTGTCGTAGCTGATGGGGTTCATGACGTCATAGCAGATGAGCACCAGGTGGGTGTTCTGGTAGGACAGAGGCCGCAGCCGGTCGTAGTCTTCCTGCCCTGGAACCGGAGAGCCACTGGGGGTCAGGGAGGCAGCCCGGCCTCACCCACCTGAGTCCCTGTCTGGGCTCAGGTGGGTGCATGGTTGGGGTTGTTCTGGACAAGTGACCTGTGTGTAGGCTTCAGTTTCCCTACGTGGGAAACAGGTACAGCTCACCACCCTGGACGGGAGCAAGGATTAGCTGAGAGAAAACCCACGTAGTCCTCAGAGCCGGGCCTGACTACAGGCTTGGAAAGCTGCTACAATTGTGCTGGAGATGACTCTCCCCAGCCCCAGCTGCCCCTCCCCTGGTGCTCAGGCTGGAAGTGCAGACTCTGAAGCCACACCCCACTCCCCAAAAATTCAGTTAAAGGAGGGTGCCTCCCCCGCAGGCTCAGAGGTTTCAGGTGGAATTCATCTTGCCATTCCAGCCAACACTAGGAAGAGGGAGTGGGGAGGGACGTCTGGAGATGACCAGCAAGCTCCCCACCCAGACCCACCCCACACAGCAGCTGTCACCCCCGCCGCACAGCAGACACACGTGGGAAGACGTCAGCGCTCTGATGCTCGGCCTCCTGCCCAGGACCAGAGTCAGAGCCCAAGGCTGGGCCGGACAGCGGTGGGTTTGGTTTTCCAAAACATTTTTATATTTACAATTTCAAGCTCACAGATAAATTGCCAAAAAGAGTGCCAAGAGTGCCTTTCCTCAGATGCACCGAGTGTTTACATTTTGCTCCACCCGGGTTACCTATGTACAAGCACTTTGGAGCACGTGAGAGGCCAGGGCACACGGGCTGCGCCCAGGATGCCGCCCTGCGGGTTTTCTGAGGACTTCCTGAGAACCGGGGTGGCCTCTCACCAAGCCCTGTACGAGTGCCAAACTCAGGCAGGCAGCCCTGTGGCCCTGTGCTCGTCCGACCCACTGGCCACCCCCTAGACCAGTGGCAGGGTGCTGCGTGGAAGTCGTGCACTCCGCTGTCGTGCCGGGTAACTTTGAAAAGCTCCCACGGCGAGCGCCAGGTGCCCTCCAGATTCCTTGACAACCCCCCAGCACCTCTGCAGAAGGGCAAGGTGACTTCTTCCACTTGCCACAGAGGCCAGGAATCCCCGCCCGGCCCCTCCCGCCCACGGTGGGTGCCCTTTACTGCCTCCCTGCCAAAGGCCTCTTGGGACAAGTGGCCTCTTCACCCAGCATAGACAGGCCATGTCCTGCTTCTGGCCCCCACTGATGACAGGACTGTCACCCCTCTCTTCCCACCAGCTCCCCTTCAAACCAGGGCCCCCCGACAGTGTGCAGAGGGTGGCTGCCACAACTAGGGCAGAGGCTGGGCCAGGAGGACTGTCTGTGCTGTCATTCAGCCGGGATCGCCCCAACACTGCAGAAGGGGCGAGGGGTAGGCAGGGCTGGGCACACTCAGACCCTCCTGTCCTTGTCACCACAAAGCTGGAAAAATTCTTGTAAGAATAAGTGACTTGGCCCAGCATGCTTTTCCTGCCCATGCCTTCCCCCTTCTGTCCCCACACTGTCCCCTCTCCTACCTTGGTCCATGTCTTTCGTGACCTCCACTGCCCAATAGCGCCGTCTCTAGCCCCATGTGGCTATTTTACATGGAAAACTCCCGTCCTCCATTACTCTAGACACATTTCAGGTGATTAATCGCCACACAGGCCCGTGGCTACTGTGACAGTGCAGGTGCAGGGCTTTTCCGTCGCCGCTGCAGGAAGTGCCGTCGCCCAGCATGGCCCCTTCCTCACCCAAGCCGCCCTCCGTTCAATTCCAAGTCAGACACCCCGCCACGCTTCTCTGCCTATGTGCAAACGTAGCTGCCGGGCCTCTGCGGTGTGTGCCTCGGTTCACCATGGTGGTGAAGCACAGGCTCGCTCCCCTGCAGAAATGTGGCCGGGGCAGACAAGGAGCTGGAAAAGGGGTCCTACTGCGTCCCCAGTCTCCCCTCGTCTTGCCTGGCTCAGTGTGTGCCCCGCCCTGTCAGTCCACACGGACTCCTGGTTGTCCTCCTGTACTGCCTGTGTGCCTGCGGACTGCAAGCGCCCTGAGGGCAGGGGCCGTGTCTGTCCTCGAGAATTAATTCCTGGACCCTGACCAGCAAGACTCAGCGGATTGGGTGTCATCTTCGGGGGAGGAGTCGCGAGTTCGAGTCCCAGTCAGGGCCTGTGCCTAGGCCTCGGGTACAGTCCTCGGAAGGGGCGCTTATGGAGGACACATCCATACTTCTCTCCCTCTCTTTCTCCCTCCTGTCCCCTCTAAGAAGAAATAAAGTCTTTTTTAAAGAATTCATTGCTGGCACCTGTCAGGCGTCCAATCAAGGCTGGCTGGTGGCGGTTTTGGAGCTGCTCACCTGTTGTCACACAGGGGGAGCCAGGGCTGAGGCACCGTCGGGTTTGCCCACTATGGCGCGATGGCGCGATGGTTGTGGCAGCGTTGAGAAGGGCAGAAGTTGGACTGCCCGGGGCCGAAGGGGGGCTTCAGGCCACGCCGGCTCCCCCCAGGACTCCACCCTTGCTGTCGTTGCCTCTTCTAGAAGGCTCTTCTCCAGGCAGCAGCATCGCTCGGTCCCTCATTTCCTTTAGCCGTCTGGCGAAGTGTCACCTCCTTTGAGAGAACTGCTCTGAAGCAGCCTCCTTGCCGGCAGGTCCCACGGGCTGACCGGGGCTTTTTTTCTTTCCAGCTAATCTCGCTACTTGACGTAGCAAAGTTCTTCCAGTTTTTGTTTGTTTAGCCTCCCTGAGAGGACAGATAGGGCCCATCTCCATGCTGCTCACCAGTAACCCCTGGGACCCTGGCGAGCTCAGTTCCATTTAGCGAACCCACTTGTTCATTCGCTCGTGGGTGGACAAGGGGCATCGACAGTCCCCGAGGCCTTCGGCATTTGCACTTTCTTTCGTCACCTGTGTTCATTTAAGCTGCCACCGGGGGAGGTAAGCTGGGCGGGGAGGGTTTTTCCTGTTAGGAGCCCAGGTGGCTGAGGGGGCATGTTTCAAGGTCACAGACGGGCTCTCTGGGAGCTGGAGTGCCAACTCAGTTCCCAAGTCCAAGGTCAGCTCCCGGCCAAGCTGCTTTGAAGGGACCAGTTCTCCCCGGAAGCCTCCCCAAGCCTTCCCAATTGGAAATTGCCCTCTGGGCCTCAGTTTCCTCGCCTGCGAGAGGGAGGTATGAGAAGCAGGCGAGCCTTGAGGACAACAGTAATAAAAACGGTCACTGTCATTTTTCAACCACCAGGCCCCATTCAAATCCCTTGACCGGCATGACTCCTCATTCGTCACTAGGACCCTGTACTGCAGGGCTGTTACCATGTTTTACAGATGGAGACACTGCAGCTCAGAGAGGCCGAGTGACTTGTGTACGGTTACACAGCTCAGAGTAAGCTTTGTAAGGACAGGGGACCATAGGCAAGACTATTGGGGTGCCTGTCTCTCCACCCCAAAGGATAGGGAGCTGTCCCCACTTGACAAACCCCAGCCCCAGCCCTGACCAGGTGGAGGAAAGGCTGCCGACATAGGTGTCTCACCGAGAGAGGGATTCTGGGAGGGGCTGGACAGACAGCCTGGATCCCAGCTCCTCCTCCTGGTCGCCTTCCTGGCTGGATTGTGCCTGGCTCAGCTGTCCCCAGGATCCAGGGTGGGCCTCCTGTCACTGACCTGGCCAGCAGCGAGAAGACGGCCTTGCGGGTGCTGTGACCTCATGCCTCCATGGGCGGGGTGGAGTGAGTGCCCTGGTCACCTCCCAGGTGAGTCAGGAGGGCCGGCCGCACGCACTTACCCTCCAGGACTGGCCTTCCCGCTCTGGGCCTCAGTTTCCTTGCCTGGAGAAGGGAGTGACAACCCTGGCCCCGGTACTGAAAGGAAAAGGCTTGTAGGCCGAGCAAGGCTTGGCAAGGGTGAGGGACTGCTGCCGCGGTTACGGCTGAAAAGGAAACTTCCGAGGGACAGGGTCCTGGGGGAGGGCTCTAACCCTGGCTCTGCAGACCCCCAGCTTTACGGGGTCCTCCAACCACTGGGCAGCATTGCTGCCCTGCCCATTTACCGCAGTCATGCCAGGGCTTCGAGGGGCCACGTCGCCTGTCTACAGGCGTACAGGTGCCCCACTCAGGCCTTTGCAGATGGGTTTCAGATGTTTAAAAAGCCCCAGCGTTTCATGCAAAAGGAGGCATTTGTTTCTGGAGAGGAGGAAGTGAGGAGCGCGCCGCCTCCTGAGAGGGTGTTTCCTCTGTGGGCAAGAGCCCTGCCGCAGTCTCCCATCGGGGGCAGGGGTCTCGAAAGCGTGGAGCTGGAGTAAGGAGTCAGGGAATCATCGAGCCACAGTGGTCCCCGAATCGGCTGGAGGACATACACAGGGCAGTTGGGTCCCAGCTCTGGCCAGGGTGTTGGTCGGGATGGGTGCAGGCAGTGTGAGAAGCGGAAGCTGCCAGGAAAGGAACTCGTTTTCACTAGAGCTCTGGGGCCCACACCCCTGCGCATCCTCACTGGTGTGTGGTCCATGCTGAGGACCCACGGCTTCAGCTCCCGAAGCCTCCAGTGCTCCTGGGTCCTAGACATCGCTTTTGTCCCTGATTCCTTGTCTTAGCAAGTCCTCTGCCCCCATTTTTCCTAGTGTCCACATCTCAGCCTGGGACGACAACCACAGACAGCTCCCCACCTTCCTGGTCAATCCCCACCCCATCCTGCGACGTCCTAACCCTGGGCCCCACCCCGAGGCCCCAATAGCCCCGTCTCTTGTGTCTCTTGTGGGTGTCTTAACATCCCACCTCGCCCCCATCCCCCCCTGCCCAGGAAACTTCAGACCTCACCACAGCTTCCTGTCTCTGAGGGTGTCAGTGAGGGTGTTGGGGCAGCAGACAGGCGAGGCTGCCGGGACAGTGGGTACTCACGGCCCCTGCCTCCCTTCGGCTTTGAGCACCGAGAGCTCTGTCGTCCCTCCATGTACCCTCTGCCACTGTGCATCTGTGACTGTCCCCACAGGATGGAGACAAGTAGCCGGACTGGCGGCCCACATGGACCCTTGTGGCACACATCCTGGGTGTGGGGAAATCCAGCTGTCCCAGAGCCTCCCCTGCCCCAGAATTCTAGTCAGCTCTGCTTGGTTGGAAAGATGCCACCTGCACCCTCCCACCTCCGGACCCCCCCCCCCGCCGCTGCAGAGTCTAGCCTATCAGGTTCTAGAACCTTCTACAATAACTTTTACTAGACTCATCTCCAGCTTGGACACTCCCTTCACTGCTTAGCCTCTATCTTTATCTGGTCACCTGGCCATTCTCGTCCAGCATGTTCTCCAGATATCCACTCACAGGCAGAGACGAATGTCATCACCCTTGTCACCCAGGGCCTCTCCAGAGCTGTCTCTGCATCTGGACTGCTTCTTCATTCATTCCACAAGCCCTGCTATAGGCCAAGCACCCGGTGTCTCCGCTACACTCCTCCAAACGGCGGGGACTCCCTTGAGGAGGGAGCAGGCCCCGCCCTGCCCTGGGCTACCCTGCCAACTGGGGGCCAGTCTACTCCCTGGACTCCACTGAGAGGCACCCTGCTGGCAAAGCAGTAGGGCACAGGACGCATAGAGCCCCACCGAGCCACCAGCTGTGCTCCGGCCTGGATGGGGGGAGTGGCGGGGACTCCAAAATCACGACAACGACACTGTGAGCTCTCCCCAGAGACAGCCCCTGCACTAAGTGCTACACGTCGTCACCCGGGCCTAGTTCAATCTCACAGCTATTTCAGCCCGTTACACATGAGGAAACTGGGGCCAGGCGTCCCCAGCGACACCCAGCCTGGGAGCTGGCATGGAAGCCCAGGTCTGACTCCAAAGCGTGTGGACAGGCGGACGAATGGGATCGGCATTGCCCCAGTGGTCACATTATTCCGATGATGCAGAGGACAGAGCTGCCTCCATCCCCCACACCCCCGAAGTAGCTCTTAGAGCAAATCCTTTTTTAAAACAAGAAACCGCCTAGAACCTTCACATGACAACCTACCCTGACATGTTCGCTGAGCATCGTTCTCCAGGCCAGGCCAGAAAAGAGCCACAGTGGCCCCTGCCAGGGGTGATGGGGGAGGCAACAAGGGACACTTAACCAGGAGACCTGAGAGGAGCCGCCCTGAGGGCAGAGGGCGGAGGAGACAGAGAGACAAGTCCCCTGGACAGTCCCTGTCGAGCCGGCGCTCCACCCAGAGCTCCCTCCCCAGGCCCCAGACAGGAAATGTGAAACCAAGTGGCCCAAACACACCAAATTTTTACTGCTGTTGTGGCCACGCCCTTGGGAATTCCCCAGAGGACTTTAGTGGGCAGAGGCACATCCCTGTTCTGGGGGCAGCCCTGCAGGGTCCTCACCCAGGAGGTCCTTAGAGGCGACCACAGGCACGGATACACCCAAACCACGAAGCCTGCCAGAAGTCAGACACAGAGGTGTCTGGGACTGGGACAGCCGGCCCCTTTCCTGACACTGCAGGTAGACCGGGAGATGGGAATGGCAGCTTGTGGCAGGTGGGGCGTGCGGATTTCGGCTCCATTCCAGGCCGGTCACAGACTTCACCTCATACACACAGGGCTTGCCTGGGGAAGGGGCACCCGATGACAGGGTTCATGCAGGTTACTAAACACTGAGTCACAAAGGCTGGGTGAGGCGCCAGGTGGGGATCCTGAACTTTGCTCCCCAGTGTCTATGCAGGTCCAGAGGGGAGCCCGGGCAAGATGGAAACTACCTGAGGCAGGCAGCTCCCCCCACCCCTGCCCCGCCAGTGTCACCCAAATCCTCTCATTGGTTGTGCTCCTCCCACCCATCCCCAGCAGCAGGGACGGGTGACAGACACAGGCAGCATAATAAACCCGCCAGGAGCTGCCACACCAGGAGCTGCAGGTGGCAGCAAGAGCCTGCTTCCGAGACTCCCCAGGGCTCGGTTCCTTCCTCAGGGCCTGTTTCTTCCAGGGAGCCAGGGAAGCACAGCACTGTAGCCACAGGTTCCAATTGATGGGGCACAGAATTCCAGAATCGCCCACGGCAGGCAGCCCCTGGAATCCCACAAGCGTGGGAATCAAAATTTGTGTCCACAGGACCCTGGGGCCACAGGGCTGTTGGTCACAGAATCTGGGAGTCACAAGCTCTGATCTGTAGCCCAGGGTATTCTAGACATAGGATCCAGAGATATCCTAGCACCAGAGGCCCCAAATCTGGGGCTCACAGAATCCGAAGAGACAGGCAAGGCATGAAAATCCTGGCTCCAAGGGCAGCAGAAGGAAGCCCACGATTTTCTAGAACCACAGGAGAGGAGCAAAGCCCTCAGCTTTCACTTCATCAGTGCTGGGTGGGGGCCGGGAGCTCATCTCGGCCAAACACCCTCCTTTTACAGATGGGGTGACTGAGGTCCTCTGTCACCAGGGTCACCAGGCTCCCAGCCAGCACCCCTCTCCTGTCTCCAGGAACAATAGGCTGTCAGGGCCCCGCGGAGGCTGGCGGCCGGGATGGCTGCGGGGATGCCCGTGGGGATGTCTAAGCAGGGGAACCCTCTGGGCGGACTCACCGGCGGTATCGTAGAGGTTCAGGGTCACCTCCTTGCTGCCCACGGTCACGCTGGCTGTGTACTTCTCAAACACGGATGGGGCGTAATGCTGTGGGATAAGGGGTAGGGTTGGTTCTTCAGGAGTACGGCGGAGTCCCAGCGTGTCCGGCGAAAGTCCCCATCCCCTTCTACCTCCGCCCCGGCGGCTCAGCCCCCCTCACACCGCGAGGCTCGGGAATTCCCGAGGGGGAGACCCGGGGTGGTGGCCTCCTCCCGGCGCGCAGGATGGCGGGGACCCAGGGCCTGGGCTTGGTGCAGGCCGAGGGCCATCTCTCGCCCTCCCGTGGTCCCAGCCCAACCCCCTTCTCCATCCTGCGCCCTCCAGCGCCCCCTCCGCGGGCCTCACCTCGGGGAAGGAGCCCTGGCTGTACACCATGAGCAGAGAAGTCTTGCCGCAGCCGCCATCGCCCACGATCACGATCTTCAGCTCCTTCCTTCCCGGGCCCGGGGCTGCAGTCTGTGCCGGGGTCCCGGAGGCGTCCATAGTCCGGAGCCGGCAGACCTGGCAGACCTGGCAGACCTGGCAGACCTGGCGGCAGCGCGCGGGGAACAGTGCCCGGCTGATAGCAGTCAGGGGCGGGGCCACGATAAGCCCCGCCCCTTAGCTGCTTGCACCTCCTCCGTCAGGCAGCCACCCAGGCCGACCTCTAGCCTCAGTTTCCTTCCTGCTAGGGTGCCAGCACGGGGCTTTCACCTCTCACGTGCAAGGAAACTGAGGTAACTGAGGAACGGGATGCTCAGCCGCACATACAGCTCCTGACCACTTCCCCTCCTGCCGCTCATAACGGCGCCTGCCTCACTGTCAAGATTCCATGGTTTCTGCAGCTCCTCACTGGGCACCCCTAATCGACAGGCTCCGCCTTCTGCTAGGGGCTCTTTGATTGGCTGGTTCCAACAGGGACTCTTTGATTGGCGAACTGTGCCCCCTCACCCAGCAACCAGGTTCGTGGAGTCTTGGTTTCGAGCTTGGGGAGAAGCCCCCTAGTTTGTCCTGCTCCAGCTGTGGCCTGGGGCAAGTCTGCCTGTGACCTATTTCCCCACAGGAGGTAGATTAGTGGTGCCAGGGAAGATGCTGGCATGGGGGGGCTGTCTCCCCTGGTCTGGGTCTCCGCGCGCCTGTGTGGGTGCGGGTTGGGGGTGGGGAATAGTGGTTCCGCTTACCCCCACCTCCGTAGGGGTGCAAAGTGGACTCGTGGCGCCCTCTGCCGGGCGATCGCCTCGGTGCGGTTGAGCGCCCGAACTACGAGTCGGAGGGAGCCCTTCTAGCAGGGGTGAGAGTTCTTAACGGAGCAGCACACCCGGACGCGGCTGAGGCCAGGAGAGCGCTGACTGAGACCAGCTGGGCCCCCTTGCCCATTTTGGACACTGATAACCCTTACCTCCATCCAGCAACTTAAATTAGGTATTCACCAGCCAGCAGCCACATCCCAAGGATTCTCCCCAATCTTCCCACCACCCTGACCATAAGCTACTTATAGAGCACTCACATGCCAAGTACTAGGGTGGCTGGCTGCCATCACCCCTGTCCCCTCCCCACCCCACCCCACCCCACCTGGGCTGACTTCCTTTTACAAACCAGGCCACTGGTAGGAATGGCAGGAGACCCCCTGGAGTAGGTGAGGGCAGGCAGGTTAGGCACTGGGGCATGGCCAAGTGAGCTAGCAGGGCCCTCCTGGCTGGGTAGGACCTCAGAAGTTTCCTCTGAGAGGGGCTGGCAGGATGCAGGATCTTCTTGCCTCTACCCTAACCGGAAGGTTACCAACTTTCAAGTTCTCAGCAAAGATGAGGCAAACTTGACTTCAAGGGAGGAAATTGCCAACCTGGCAGTTTCAGAAATGCCCAGTCCAGGTTTTCAGCGGATGCAAGGCAGGGCCTGACCGCCAGAGGGCAGCAGCGACTGCCTGTGGAAGCCCCAAAAGAGCCAGAGCTGGGAAGAGGTGGCATTGTACCTGAAGGCCCCCGTTTTTTAGGTTGTTGGGTGGGAGCCCTACCCTGTGACCAAACTGGATGGTATTGGCTGGGTCAAGCACCCCTAGAAAAATTACCAGCAACTCATTTTTTTTTCAAACACAAGTTTATTGAGAAGCAATTGTGTTCTTGCCTGTAAGGTGCTCAGAGAAGGCTGAGAGGTGGTGGGTGGTAGATGAACTAATAAAAAGCTTGGCAAGCGTAGGGCAGGCAGGCCAGAAGGGTGCCCAGCTGGGGCAAATGCATGGTGGCTGAAAAACCCTGCCAGGTTTGGCAGAGGCTGGGGGAGGAGGAGGGAGGCCAGACACTGTTGTCAAGGTAATGGGGGTGAGATCGGGAGCGCCTGGCTGCCAGGCTTAAGCAGGGGGCACTGGACAGAAGGCTCCTGAACAGGCCCAGCCAAAGCTGGACCCTCAAGCTCTCTTTGGAGACCACAGAGGAGCTGTGATGGCTGGTGAAGCAGTCTGAGGTTGGCAGGAGAACAGACCAGGTTCAGAGACACGTCAGAAAGGACCCCAGGACAGGGAAGATGGAAGAGGGCTTGGAGTGCAGGGAGGAGGACCACTCGCCTTTGTGGCCTCATCTCCAGCCTGACCCCGAAGCAGCAGGGGCCCTAAAGCGCAGGGATGGACTGGAGGGGGGGCACTGCCTCATCTGGGTGGGGCCTGGGGAGAATTCACTTAGAAAGGCCACCCCATTCTGAGCAAACTAGGCCAGGAGAAACCACAGAAGCCCATGGTGAGGGCTCCCAACTATCCTCAAAATCCTCAGACCTCAGTGTCCACTATCCACTTGAGAAATGGGGTGATAATTCTGACTTATGACAGAACCACTTACACTAAGTGGAGAGGAGGAAGGGGAAAAGTGAGTCTCCCAGCCCTGCCCCGGTCTGGGCAGAACAGCTGACACTGGCCCCAGCCTCCTGCCTAGCCAAGGGGCTGGCAGAATCCCAGCCTCCGGGAGCGGGTGTGAGGGGGACCCAGCTCCAAAGTGGGGTGGGGGCGGGGTCTGTAGCTAAAAATACCCAGCTGCTCAGCTCCCTGGAGTTGGCCGGGCCAGTGCAGGCCAGCTGAGGTGCTGGGCGCACCCTCATGCCCAGGGACCCTGCTTCCTTACCTGTGAGATGTTCTGAGGCCCCAGGTCATTCTGCCTCTAGTCACCAGGAATTCCTGGGGAGATTTAGGAAAGCAAGAAAGATACTTTAAACTGGTCCATGCCACAGAGTTGCTGAAATGCTGAAGCTTGGGGGAGCTGGCCAGGTGGCCCATGCCATAATGAGGCCACCTGAGCTAGGGAGAGAAGGCCCAGACCCACTCTTCTGTCGGGACAGGGTCTGGCGGCACAGGTGAGGATGGCTAATGACAAAGCCTAAGACTTCCACTTCCCTGGGGACTCCGAACATCCCAAGAGGTCACAGCACACCCGAGGAGGCACCCACTCTGCATGAGGCTGAAGACACTGAGCATGAATACACTAAACTATTCTCTGAGGTCCCAGAGATGGGAGGTGGCCTGGGGTGGCCTGGGGAGTCACTGCCATACAAAAAGCTTCCCTTCACAAAGCCAGCCTCAGAAATGGCTCAAGGAGCTATCCACCAACTTCCTCCTGCTGGGTCACACGGGAAGACCCATGCTCCCAGAGAGACAGAGACCTGCTGAAGTCCCTGGCCACCTGGAGACAGCAGCAGACCCACACGGCCTTGAGATGGCAGGGTGCCTCTCTCCATAGTCCACGAAGCTGCATCTCCACCCAGAGGGTCCAAAAGGTCATATTCCAGGCTGGGGCTCTCCCTCTTGGTGGCTGGGCCGGAAGAGGCGGGACTCTGGCGCCCAGTGGTAAGGCAGGTCGGGCCAGCCGGCTGCCCTTCCGCTGGCGTGGCCCTCTCCAGGCAGGCTTCAGGCCAGGAGCGCCCCGCCCACCGCCCCCTGGGTGACCGGTGGGCGGGGACGCCCTCTGAGCCTGGAGGAATGACAGCCTGCCCCACCCCTCCTTGGTCCAGGAGGTGATGGAGTCGGGGGGTGGGAGCACAAAGACATGAGAAGGGGTGAAAGAGAAATGGAAGCAGGGAGCACGCACTGCTGAAGAGGAGCTTCCAGGTCAGGTCACGGGGACACCTCTCCCAAGAATCACACCCAGACCACACAGTTCAGCACCTAATTGCTTCCTAATTGCTCCCAGGGCAGGAGTGGAAGAACTGGCTGGGGCCTTGCAGGCAGCAGTTGAAAGGGGAGGGTTTCAGTGAATTATCTGCAGCCCACAGCAAGTAAAGATCCCTGCCTCTGCAGCCACAAGGGCCCTATCCAAAGGGACACAGGACACCCTCAGGCAGCTGGTTAGGTGAGGAGTTAAGAGACCTTAATGGGCTCATCAAAGGCAGAGCTGAACTGAAACCCGAGGTCTGTGGAAGGAGGGAAGAGGCACATCAACTTTTACAAAGAGGTGTGGTGGGGTGCACCCCTTGCCCCCAGCAAAGGACAAGACGGACCTCACCCAGCTAATCTGGGATGGGAGAGTCCAAGGCACGGTAGCCAGAAAGAGCCAACAGCACCACTCGGGTTACTCTCAGCCAGACAGCTTTCCTGGCTCCCGGCGGCAATGCCAGCACACAGCTGGCACAGGAGGGCGCCCAAAATAACCCAGACAGCTGGGGCGAGGGGGTGCCACTGACACAGGCGCTGGGCTGTTCGTCAAGACACCTGGAACCCAGTCCTGGCTGCGGGTGGTGGCCTCATGACCTTGGGTGAGTCATTTACACACTGGGGGGAGGGGTGGGCATGTGACCCCAAATCCTGACTGTTCATGGAGCAGAAGGCAGGCCACCAGCCAGACTCAGACTACACGGGAGTTGGAATGACGCTGCCTCCCGCCCTCCTTCAGGGAGCCCGGGCCCTGAGGCTCGGTCACATGCGCAGGGTGGGCCTGTGGGGGAGGAGCTGGAAGGCTGCCCAGCCCCCAGTTGGAATGGAGGCTAACCAGTGTGAAGCCTGAACATGCTGCCGGCCCCCTTCCTCGCAGTTAATCCTCCCGACAGCGTACAACGCTATCATTTTACACTGGAGACTTGCCCAAGGTCACCAGCACCGTGGAGATTCAAGCCCACAGACACCTGCCTCAGACCTTCCCTTGATTAAGCACCAAGATGCCTACCACGAAAACATCAGGGGCAAGTCCCGCAGGCTCCCCCACACCTCAGCTTGGCCCTCTCACTGGGGTGGCGTGACAGCAGGCAGGGCTGATCTGACACGGGAGCCAAGCTGTGAGCCAAATGGGGGAGGCAGCTCAATCTGTGGCACCTGAACCCAAATGGCTCATCAAAGTCACCACATACTAGAGACCACATGGGGTGGGGGTCAGAGATCAAGGGCTACTCAGTCTCCAGCTGCAGAGCTTCCCGGAGACAAAGAGACCGGGACACCGCAGCACAGCTTGTGTCAGTAAGAACAGAGAGCTGCCATTATTACGAGAGCAACGACTCCGCGCCAAGCACTGGGCTCTCTCATCAGCACCACCTGGGGCTTTGTCAGAAATGCACGTTCTCAGGCCCCACCTACTGAACCAGGAACTCGAGGGTCGCCTGGAATCAGTTCTGCGGCGTGACTCGGCAGCACTCTTGCCTGAGAAGCACTGGCCTAGCCCCATTTGCCACTCGTGCAAGGTCGCAGCAGGCAAATGGCCAGCAACTGTGTGCTACTCCAGAAACGGCTCATTTTGGTTTGGGGGGTGGGGAGGTAATCGTGGGAATTCCCAGGAAGCAGAAGAGGCAAGAGGCCTCTCAGAGGAAGCTGGCCCAGACCTCAGGCCCCATGCTTCAACTCCCCAGCAGCCAGCCACAGGAGGGGAAGGGCCCTCACTCAACCATTCACCCCACCCGCCAGCCCAGGGGCAGGAAGGAAGGGCCAGAGCAGGGCTGGGCTTCCTGGCAGCCGAGGTGTCTTTCAGAGGCATCCAGGACCCATCCCCCACCACCAAACACCACTGGGAAACACTCGCCAGCGCTGCCGGCCTCTCCTGCGCTACTAAATAGGCAGAGAATTGCACGCCCCGAACTCCTGACAACAGAGCCTGACAGACGGGGATGGATGGACCCAGCAGGCCGCCGATTTCACACACACACAGCCCCGCACATCTGTGTGGAGGAGGGGCTGCAGAACCAGCTTAACGGGTTTGAGGTGTCCGCCCTCCCGGGGCTCCAGGCCAAAGCCCCCCAAAATCTCCCTTACAGATTGGGAAAGGCCTCACACCTACCTTACTGGGAGGAGTGTCAGACTCAAACTAGGCCTGCTCCTGCTGTTCAGAGGAGGACGGTCCACTCTGGGGGTACCCGCATGTTGCCCCTTCTCTGGCCAGCAGCCTGGGGGTGGGAGGGAGAAGCCGGAGGGTTAGGGAGGTAATGGCCACAAACCAGACAGGATCTCCGAAACGGAAGGGGATCCTTACAACTACCTTCCCCCTATTCTAGCTGCCAAGGCGCCCTCACTCTGGAATGGTTCAGAGCGGGGGTGGCTGAGTCACCAAGGTTCAGCCCAAGCGAAAATCGGCGACAGCAGGCGACTCATCTGCATTTCCAAAGGTCCGCCCCGTCCGCATTCCTTCCCCCAGCAAGGGCCAGAGACGTGAGAGGTTCCCCCCCAGCCCTCCGCCTCGGGGGAGGCCCGGGGAGGGCCGGCTCAGTCTTCCCAGGCCTCAACCCCCACCTTAGCCTCTAGAGCCCGTTTGGAGGGTGTGGACAAGGAGATCGGGTGTCGGTGGCTTCCGTGAGGGCCTCCTGCCCAAGCTGAGAATAAGAGGCCCCCAGCACCTGGGGCTCCACTATTAAAAGGCGGCTGCGAGCCCAACATGGGCACCGAAGGCTAGTATGCAGCCTGGGGTGGGAGGGCAGCCTCCAGGCCCGGATCGGCTACGCGGACCTTTGCTACTGGCTCCTGCGCGGAAGGGAGGGGAGCCAGGTCTCCTGGTGCCCGCGGGGGCCCCCGGAATTGGGTGCCAGGACTGAGCCAGCTGTGCAGCCAGGACTCGACATCGAGGGTTCCGGGCCAGGGGCGTCCACGCGGGCGGCGGCCTGGAGCGTGGGCGACGAGGCGCCGGCCTCCCCTCCCCCCTCCCTCCTCCCACCCAGCGCTCGGCTGCTGCCACCGCCCCAGCCGCGGGCGGCGCACGAAATGGCGCCGGTCTGTTCTCCTCGCCCCGCGAAGGCGAGCGCGGAAACCCCATCACATCTGGTGATGTCCCCAGACCCCCGGGCCCCCGAAACGGCCTCCGCGACCAGCCCATGGCCCGTAGCGCAGTGCCCTCCGTACTCTCGGGGCCCGGCCGGGCCGCGAGACCGCCGCCTGCTCCGGGCGCCCAACGACAACCGGGGAAGGAGGGAGGAAAGGCGCGGAGAGCGGCGGCCTTGAGCCGCCCGGCCCCGGCCCTCGGCTCTGCTCTGAACCTGAAAATAAAACTCGTGTTTGGGAGGGAGGCGCGCGGGCGCGCGCGCGGCCGGGGGAACCGGCGACGCCAGGGCTGCAGGCGGGAGAGTTGCTGCGTCACGGTGCTAACATGGACGCCGGCCTTTGTCCTTTGTTGCTGTGGAAGCGCAGGCGCGCCCGGAGCCAGCCGAGCGGGCTCCAGGGTGCCAGACCCCACAGTCCCAGGGAGAGGGGCCTTAGGCCGGGCGCGCACGTCTCCTCGCCCTCCGCGGCCCCCACCCCATCCCCAAAGCACTTCCATTCCTTCTCCCCACCAAGGCTCAGTCCTAGAAGGACAGGGGCAGGCAGCGACAAGGATGCCCCTGGCCGCTGGGGAGCCTCTGCTCCCCTCCTGGGCCACGGGGGCCGAAGATCCCTCCTCGACCCTACCCCTCCCGGATCCGGCTTCCACACACAAAGCTCCAGAAACCTCCTTCTCCCCTCAGCTCCCACACATTTGTAGCTCTTGGCCTGCTCGGAATAAACAGATTTCCTCGAAGGGGCAAAAGGCATTTTTTTGTTGTTTCTTCAACTTACCCGCTCGGCCAGGTGCCATGGAGTCTGGAAGATCAGGCTGGGCGGAGGATTGGGAGGTGTTATTGGAAAAAATATCTCGGGGTGGGGGGGATTTGTTTAGCTGCGGGTATTTGGGGAGATGGTGGTGCCTTTTTTGTTGTTGTTACCTTTTTGTAAGTTATACTCTCATGGCATTTTCTGTCCTTCCACTTCTGTGAACTTTCCAGGGTTGGGTTGGCAAAAGGCGGCTTCGCTGAGGGCTGTTTACTGCTCTGGATATGGCAATGGTGGGACCGTCATTAAGAGACAAAAGGCGAAAATACACAGTCAAATCAAACAAAAGGCAAAGAGACACGCGGCCACCCCAATCACCATCGGAAAAATACCCACAAGTGAACGTTGGTGTTTGGCTCAAACCAGCCAGGACTTGTTTTCCAGTTTTAATCTAGTTTCCTGTGACGGCTTTTCGTCTATTTTACACACAGAGGTCTTCCTTTTCTCTCACCCACTCCTCTACCAAGACCAGAAAAAAAACAAGAGTTGTTTTTCTTCAAGTAGATAGATTTTCAAAGAAAGTGTACATGTTTACTGGGAAGAAAGCTGACTAGCATTTATTGCTGTACACATTCTCAAAAGCTTCAAGCTAAAGCCTTGGCTTTATAAAAGCAAAATCGTCTACAAGCATTTTTACTGGCTTATATTAGACAAGAGCGACAAAGACAGACATGCAGATGAAGGTTCGGAAAATTAAGGACATCTCAGCAACATTAACATGAAAACTACACTGGTAAGGACAATGGATTGGGTACTTACAATGTACAAGGTTTTTAAAAACTTAAAAATAAGAGTAACAACTGCTTACAAGTTGTTGTTGCTGCCATTTCGCTAGTCCTAAAACTATACATTTAAAACATTACCTTTGTAAAAAAAAGAGAGCGCAGGAGTTAATAAGATGGCCAGGTTTAAGTGTTTAATAGAGGAAACTATACATATTTAAAAATTTATTGTTCAGTCAAGAGAATACAGATTAAGACAGCTCCAAGCTTCCCCCCACCCCCACTCACCCAAGTTTAAAAAAAAAAAGAAAATTAAATATGGTCATTTACTTAGGTTTTTTTTGGAATTCAAAATTGTTAACTGCTGACATTAAGGGTGTGCTATGACCTAGTTATATAAGACAAAGATGGATTCCAAGTCATAAGGAAAAATCCAGATCTTTTTTTATAAAAAAAATTAAAAAAAAAGTCTTCTTTCTTCCAACTGTGAATCCTTTAGCCTGGTGACCCATGTTACACACAACAGTGAAGCGTCCTGAACGGGATGGTGGAGGAGTCAAAGGAAGAACATTCCCCACTTGCAACAAAGGAAAAACCCACTTGGCCATTTAATTCCATTGCAGAAAAATGGCTCCCCTCATCTGTTGGCCTCTCCTTGGTGTCTGATGAAGGATGTTTGCAGATCGGCGTCTAATAACTCAAGCCCGATAGAAGCCGCGCGCTGATTGGCTGCCGCGCCCTGCCGCCCGGCTCCAGCCAATTACCTCCCCACGGCCGAACGACAAACCCCGAAAAGAGCCCCAATATGAAACACGGCACCACGAAAACCCCGGCGAGACGGCAGCCCGCCGTGGCCGCCCGACGCGGGAGGCGAGAGGGGGCTGCACGCGTGTCCTCGCCCAGCCCGGGAGCCTCGGAGTTGAACTCACAAGATGGAAGCCGCGCGCTGATTGGCCGCCGCCACTCCCCGGACCTTTAATAAAGAAAGGGGAAGGAAAAGACAAATGCAAAAAAGGGGGACTCTCTCTCTCCTCTGCTGGTGGCTGGAGGAAGAAGGCCGGGGGGGGGGGGGGAGACAACCATGTGTTCTGGACAATTACAGGGCGCTGCTCTCCCAAAATAAAAACAGTGCAAAAAGCTTCTATCAGCCAGGTCCAGGCGAGGGCTGCATCCTCCCAGGAATGTGAATGCTAATGTGGTTAAAATCCTGGTTTCCCCTCCCTAGCTCTGCCCCCGGGGGGCGGGGGGAGGGGGTCGTAGGGCAGAAGAGGAAGCCAGAGCGGAGATACCTCGATTGCAACTCGCCTTGAGCCGTCTTGCCTACTCCCGCAGCTCGAGCGTCCAGACACACAATTAAACCCCAAATCCCCGGCCCTGTCCCTCGGGCCCCCGCGCGCCCACCTCCGGCCTTGGCAGTTTGGAAACAGTTGTGGAGGCCAAGGCTCACGCCGCGGCTCGGAGGGTAGCCTCAGCCGCGGGAGGTAGAGCCCGGGGAGACCCCCGCCCCCGCCCGCCAAGACCCCCACCTAGGTCCCAGCAGAATAAATAAATTAAAAGGCCTTCCCCTGGGGAGGGGGGAGGCAGTGTGGGAGCGCGCAAGTGAGGGGTGGGGGGCCGCTGGGGCCCGGGGCTTTAGCGGCGCAGCTGCCGCCGCCGGGAGAGTGCCTGGGGAAGCGGCGAGGAAGGCGAGGGGAGGAGGAAGAGGAGGAGGAGGAAGAGGAGGAGGGTGAGCGCTCGGGTCGGGCTCCTTAGCGGTGTATTGTGGGATGTGCGGCTACTGGGAGCCGAGCCTCCGCCGCCAGCCGCCTCCCGGGCAGCAGCAGCAGCAGCGGCGGCGGCAACAGCTCTGGGCCCGGCAGCCGCGGCGGTGCCCCCCCCTCCCGGCCCCCCGTCCGGCAGCCCCGGCCTCGGCTCCCGCGGGGGACACCATGTACTGGCTGGCGGCGCAGGGAGGCCGGCGCCCGGCGGGGATGTAAGCGCGGCTCGGGGAGGGAGAGGCCGCGGCCGGCAACCGGGCGGCCTGAGCCACCGGCCCCGGCCCCGGGGCCCCGGCCGGGCGGGCGTGCGGGCGGCGCCAGGCCTGCCGCGAGCCCCGCGCCCGAGCCGGGCCGAGCGAGCGAGTGCGCGCCACGCCGGGCGGCCGGGAGGCCGGGCGGGCACCATGGGCCGGAGCCCGCGTCCTCCCGGCGCCCCGGGCCCCTCCAGCCCGCACCGGGGGCCCCCGGGAGCCCCCTGCTGCCTCCCCGAGACGGTGGCCGAGCGGGCGGGCTTCTAATTCTCCCGGAAGGGTTATTCTCTCGCTCCATTCTTATTTTGGGGGGAGCCAGCGAGACAGCGCCTTTTGGGGCGCGCTGGTAAGGTGGGAGGGGGTGGGGGCTGGACGATTTGATTCTTTCGCGTGTGTGTAGAAGCGGCCGCCGCCGCGGCGGGGACGACAACAACTTGCTCGTTTTCAGGTTGGGTTAACGGCATGGAGAACAGTCACCCCCACCACCACCACCAGCAGCCCCCGCCGCAGCCCGGCCCTTCGGGCGAGAGGAGGAACCACCATTGGAGAAGTTACAAGTTGATGATTGACCCGGCTCTGAAAAAGGGACACCATAAACTATACCGCTACGATGGGCAGCATTTTAGCTTGGCGGTGAGTAGCCGGCGCGCCTCCCCGCCGCCCCCACCCACCCCCAGTCGTGCCCCGGGAGAGGGGTCTGAACAGCCCGGAGTCCCCCGTCCCGACCACCCGGCCAACTGTCAGCCGGGTTGGCCCAACCCTGGAGTTTGACAAGTGCCTGGAGAAGGGGTCCTGCCCCAGCCCCTGGGGAGGAGTGGGACCGACCCTCCCATCTCCCCCCGCCCCATTTCTCCCCACAGATGTCCAGCAACCGCCCGGTGGAAATTGTCGAAGATCCACGGGTTGTCGGGATCTGGACCAAAAACAAGGAGCTGGAGCTGTCGGTGCCCAAATTCAAGGTAGGACCCCTCCCCCGTGCCCCCGCGGTCCCTCCTCCCCCTCTTCGGAGTTCGAAAATAACGCCAGTCCAGACCGAGCCCAGCCAGATTCTGAGTTCCCGCCGTCCCGGACGGGGAAGTTTTGGCGGGGAGGGGGAGCTTGCTGCGAGAGGGGCGTCCCCTCTGAGCTACTGTAAACAGAACAACACTGCGGTGCAACTGTAATCGAGGAGCTGATACTGTGTCCTGCCCGCCCAGCTGGGGGCTCTGAGTCCCCACCTGGCTCCTCCAAGGCCGGGGGTTTGGCCCAAGGGACCCGCCCCCCTCTCCAGGCTTGTGGCTTTAGGGGGACAACTTCCTAGCCCAAGGGGTCGCCCCAGATCCGGCAGCAGGGAGAGGAGGCCGGAATGGGGGTGTAAGGGAAAGAGAAACTGTTTCTTTTTCCCCTTTCCTTTCGAACCCGGAGGACTTCCACGTTCCAAACGATTTAATCTTCCGCTTCCCGGGCCCGCCCGCGTACATTTTTTTTTCCAAAAAATTTTTTTTAATTTTTTTACCCTTCATTGTTTCCTACGGGCAGGCGAGTGGGGAATGTTGTGTTTTCCCTTCAATTTCAATATTCTCCAACTCCCTTCCCCCTCATCTCCTGCCAGATCGATGAGTTCTACGTGGGCCCAGTGCCTCCGAAGCAGGTGACATTTGCCAAGCTGAATGATAACATCCGCGAAAACTTCCTGAGGGACATGTGCAAGAAGTATGGAGAAGTGGAGGAGGTGGAGATTTTGTACAACCCCAAGACCAAGAAGCACTTGGGCATTGCCAAGGTGGTCTTTGCCACGGTCAGGGGAGCTAAGGAGGCGGTTCAGCACTTGCATAGCACTTCGGTCATGGGCAATATCATCCACGTGGAGCTGGACACCAAAGGTGAGTGGAGGCTGGCTCAGGACACCCCTCAGGGGAGCTCAAGAGCTTTCAGTGGCCCTTCTCCTCCCTGAGCCCCTCCGGCAGTGTTGGGGAACCCCTCACTCTTCCTTGGGTGCCCCACTACAATCTATTTTTTTTGCCCCCTCCTGAGGGTAGAGTCACATGGAGGTAAATGTGTTGTCTGTTGCTAGGAGACAAGCTATAATTTACCAAATGTGCGGTCCTTGGCCACTGTACCCCTAGGGACCCCCCGGAGGCTTCCCCACCGCTGACACCCCCAGAGGGCCCCTTCAGAGCCCCGGTGGTGGCAGGGGTTTAGACAGTCCCCAGTGTTTCCTCTGTGTGAGGGGAGGAGTCTGGCTTTGTTTATTTGTTGGGGGGTGGGGGCTGAGGGAGAGCCACTAGGATGCCTTTAAATGCATAAAGAATGGGTCCCTCAATTAAAAAGAGTCCTCCGGGGCTCCAGGGTGCCCCTCCCCTCCGTGCCACCCCTTCCCCCTGGAAGTGGGAACCAATCTGGACCCAGAGTGCGGTTTCATTGATAATGTTCCAGATAGTGCAGGGCGGGCTGTTCTGGGTGCTCTAGGGTTGACTCGTGTCTTCCCTCCTCTCTCTTAAAGAGACAGCTGCACCTCCCCTGCACTGTGCTTGCTTCCTGCTGGCTGCTGGGAGAGGCCCGCAGGGAGGCCACACCTCCCACCCTCTGGGTCCCGGGAGGCCCCTCCAGAAGCTGGCTGGAGGGGGGAGCCAGGACCCTACCACCAAGATAAAAAGTGCCCAGATGGGTGCCAGGCACTCTGAGGAGGAGCCAGCCTTGTGACTGTGCCCTGGGTCCAGAGCCCCTTGAGGTCTCTGAGCGGGCCTAGGAGGGTGGCTTCCTGGAGTTTTGTAACCTACCAGGGCACAAAAAAACCCAAGACAGGAAAATCTAGACCTTTATTTTTGGTTTTCATAGTGGATGCATATTGACTGAATCCCGGAGGCCTTCCTTGCTGGGGGCTGTGGAGGGAGGCTGGCCCTGAGCCAGCCCTGTCCTCCCTTAAACTCTTCGGAGCTGTACCTAGTTCTGAGTCTCCTAGGGGCATGAGTCCAGGTTCCTATCTAAGCCACACCCTGCCTGTCCCCCAGCTCTAGTTTCTCAATCTCTGTGGGGGGAGTACAGACCCTTGCAAGTCTGCCTGCCCCATGGGTGGCTGCAGTCCTGAGAAGCAGATGTACAGCCCCCTCCCCATTCTAAGGAGCAGCCAGCTCTCACCAAAATTTCATTTCTACAAAAAGAAAAACGGTGTGGGGGGGGGGGGCGTCAGAAACTGCTAAGTTTGTATTTCAAGAAAGAGACCAGTAAAGTGTAGCTCAAGGAATGCGGCTCCTTTGCATATGTAAGCAGCTGCCTCACAGGGCTCTATAAATATCAGTGATCTGGGGCCCCGGGTCTATAGAGGCCTCTCTCCCTGGGAGGGGTAGAGGGTTCCCAGACAGGGCTCAGGAGGACCGGCCCCACACACAGCTGGGGAGTCTGGTCGGAGGAGGAGGCCTGTGGGGTCCACGGGGACATGGCATTAGTGTGCGTTTTATAAACTGCTGGTCACCTGGCCCCCACAGTGAGCAGCACAGTGTTACCTCTTCTCTCCACTTGCTACCAGGACTGGGCAGAGCTGCCTGTTTTCTTTGGGTGCCCAGGTGACAGGAAGGGCTTTGTGCTGGGGATGGCATTCTGTATTTGGGGGAATCCCAACCCCAGAGGCATTAAATTCTGAGTGTCAGGATGAGAAACATCATAGAGTTTAGCAGTTTCGTGAAGCAGCTGGGACACCTGAGTGAGGTACAAAGAGAAATGGGAACTTGCTTATGGTCACACAGCTACCCCAGGCTTGGGGTCTCAAGTATTAGGGACCCACAGGAAGCCAACCTGTGGGGGCTGCGCCCTCCGGGGACCTGGCTGAAGCCTCCCTCCCTTGTCCTTCCTCAGGGGAAACCCGAATGCGGTTTTATGAACTCTTGGTCACGGGCCGGTACACACCCCAGACCCTCCCAGTGGGTGAGCTGGATGCTATCTCTCCAGTTGTGAACGAGACCTTGCAGGTGCGTTTATCACTCTGTGTTTCCTCCCCACCCAGCACCCCTCGGCCACCCAGCACCAGCTCCTTGATGTGTCCCCTGCCCCGTCTTTGGACACCATGGCCTGGGAAGGAAAGGGCCCTGGCCACACATGGGCTGGGGTTCCCACAGACCCAGAGCCCAGCTGGAGCCCGCTTGCCATGTGGTTGCTGCATCTGCAGACCTGTGTGCCCCTGTACACGGCTCCCAGAAAGCAGAGTTCAGGGCCCTCTTTCCAGAGCAAGACCAACTCCTTCCCCAGTCGCTGCCTCCCGGCACACTCACTGAACCACCGGACCACCGTCACCTGGGGAGATTCTTATCCTAGCCTTTCCCCAGCATCAACCCAGCCACCCGCAGGAGTAGCTTTTCCGGAATGAAGAGACTTTGTTCGATTGCTGGTCGGCTGGGTGGTTCATTTACTGTGTCCTATTATTTAAATCCTAAAACACTGGCCCCATACACACACACTCCCAAGGCCATAGTTCTTCCTGCTACCCCCACCTGTGAGGTCTTTGATTTCTGCCAGCCTGAGACAGGAAGAAAATCCCAGTTCAAACCACGGAGTCAGGATCTTCTCTTTCCTCTGTCAGGGATTAGGACAAGCCCTCAAGGTTCCCTGAGGGTAATTGGCTACCCCAAGAGTAGAGAAAGGTTAGGACCACCCAGCCACTTCTCTTCAATCTCCCCTGACCCCTGCCTCTTACTAAGTTGCAGTTCTAAAGAGACCGGTGCGGCTTGAGCTCCCGGCAGCCAGAGTGAGTGGGGAAGAGAGTGTCGGCCCTCCCTCCCAGGATCTAACGTGTGTGTGTGTGTGTGTGTGTGTGTGTGTGTGTGTGTCTCTCTCTCTCTCTGTAGTTGTCAGATGCCCTGAAGCGCCTCAAGGATGGTGGCCTGTCTACAGGCTGTGGCTCTGGCTCATCCTCCGTCACCCCGAATAGTGGCGGGACGCCCTTCTCCCAGGACACTGCTTACTCCAGCTGTCGCCTGGACACACCCAACTCCTACGGACAGGGCACGCCGCTCACGCCACGCCTGGGCACCCCCTTCTCACAGGATTCCAGCTATTCCAGCCGCCAGCCCACACCCTCCTACCTCTTCAGCCAGGACCCCACAGTGACCTTCAAGGCCCGGCGCCACGAGAGCAAGTTTACGGACGCCTACAACCGCCGCCATGAGCACCATTATGTCCACAACTCTTCCTCGGTCACTGCGGTGGCAGGGGCCACAGCCGCCTTCAGGGGCTCTGTGGACCTCGCATTTGGGGCAGTCGGCAGCAGTGGGGCCAGTGGGGGCCCTCCATTCAAGGCCCAGCCACAGGATTCGGCCACGTTTGCCCACACTCCACCACCGCCCCAAACAACTCCTGCTACTGGAGTCTCGTTCAAGTCGGCTTTCTCTCCCTATCAGACCCCTGTGCCCCCTTTCCCCCCACCCCCTGAGGAGCCCCCCACCACGACTGCCTTTGGAGCCCGTGACAGTGGGGAGTTCCGGAGAGCACCCGCACCCCCACCCCTGCCGCCCACTGAGCCCCTGACCAAGGAGAAGCCAGGCACACCCCCTGGCCCACCACCCCCTGACGCCAACAGCATGGAGCTAGGTGGCCGGCCAACCTTCGGCTGGAGCCCAGAGCCCTGTGACAGTCCAGGCACTCCGACCCTGGAGTCGTCACCGGGGCTAGAGAAGCCCCATGACAGCCTGGACTCCCGCATCGAGATGTTGCTGAAGGAGCAGCGGAGCAAGCTGCTCTTCCTTCCGGAGCAGGACTCAGACACAGAGCTGCAGATGGAGGGCAGCCCCATCTCCTCCTCCTCCTCTCAGCTCTCCCCACTGGCCCCCTTTGGCACTAACTCCCAGCCGGGCTTTCGAGGCCCCACACCACCTTCCTCACGCCCATCCAGCACCGGCCTGGAGGATATTAGCCCCACACCACTGCCGGACTCTGATGAGGATGATGAGCTTGACCCGGGGCTGGGGCCCCGACCTCCACCGGAGCCAGGCCCCCCAGACCCTACTGGTCTTCTGGGCCAGACAACTGAGATGGCCTTGGACCTGGCTGGAGACAGGACCCCAACCTCGGAGAAGATGGATGAGGTACCACCATGTCTGTCCATCTGTGTCTGGGATTGGTTTTGTTTGTTTTATGTCTTTCTCCTCACCCCTTTAAAGCATTATCTTCTTGGAAAACTAGCTAAGACATAGAAGCAACAGGGCTAGGGCAGCCAAAAGAACAGATTAATTCACAGAATAAAAAGAAGATGCAAAAAGCACCAGACTGTGATTGAGCAGCTGGTTTGGCCCTGAGTTCCCTAGCAGCCATGGAGAGAAGGGAAACATGACCTAGTTCTGTTGCTCTCCTTGTTGGGTGTGGTGAGTCAAGACTTTTCTTAGGGGTCATTTCTGACATGATCTTTGATAGGAGTTTGCTGAGAGCCCAGAGAGTATGGACTGTGGTGATGGTCCTGGGCCCCCTTCTCTCTTGGGTGGCTTGGGAGAATCGGAGCTGGACCTGAGGCTCAGGAAGCTTGGGGAGAAGCAGGGAGCCCCGGACCACTGTCTGCTCGAATCTAGTGCTCTCCGAAGAGATGGGAAACCACGACGGGCAGGCGTGTGGGCAGTGGAATTTCCCTTCTCCCACTTTTTCTGGCTCTAGTAGTGAAGGAGTTAAGGGCTAGCCCAGAAGGAGGGCTACAGCTAGAAGCACCTAGGTTGTCCACCCTCCACCCTCTCCTCAACCTTAGATCCTCTCCTGGGGTCTCATCCCCCAAATCTGCAGCCTCAGGATTGCAGGGGTTGGGGGGGTTCTGTGTGCCACATTCCCCTGGAGGGGGGTATTAGGTCACCTTCCTTGGCTCCACTCCTTCCACTTCCTGGTCCAGGTGCCTGCCCCCGCCCTCCCTGAAACCTGCATTGGAACCTGTGGGTCCGATGGGCATGAGCAACCAGGGCCTTAGACAGAGCTCTGTGCCACTGTGGGCGGTGGGGAGGAGGGTCCTCCCCATCCCAGGCCCTTTGATTAGGCCGGTTTGGCTGCCTCAGGGAGGAACAGAGGAGAACTTGGCCTGCCCAGGAGGGGACCTCGGGGACTGGGGCTCCAGATGGCCTTCAGGCAGTTCTAGGGAAGTGGTTTCAGGTGCCCAGGGCTCCAAGCAAGGGGATTGACAGGTGTGCAGGGGTGGGGAGCTGCTGGCCCTGCCACTCTCCTTTCCTTCCCTCTCTGCTGCCTGGGGTTGAGGGATGTTGACCACGTTGACGTCCTCGTCCAAGACTGGGAAGTGCAGAGTAGTCAGAGGGACTGCGCCCCATCGTGTCACTGTAGGGAATGGGAGACCGAGGCCAAGAGAGCTGAGGCCGGGCATACCTCCTGATCTTTGACCTGGGACGCCTGAGTGTACCGGTAGCCTCCAGGCTGGCCCTCAGGCGCCCCCTGCTGACAGCCGGGAGAGCAGCGTGCGGACTCCTCCAGACGGAACCGCGAGTTCCCACCCTGGCCAGCCCCGCAGGGGTCACTGTGGGTGGGTGGGAGGGGATCCCCTTTCTTCACAGAGACCAAGGGTTAAACCCGCAGGCCTTGAGCCCCAGCTCTGCCACTCTCTGGCTCTGTGACCTTGGGGAAGGCACTTTCCCTCTCTTGAGTCTCAGTTTCATTGTCAGTGTCAGTGAAACGGGATGGGGAGAGCACCCGTCTTGCTGGATCTGGGCCTCAGGGAGGTACCGCGAGGTTAGCTCCAGGCACAGCACGGTCCTTGCAGGTTGCTGCTAGGGGTCCAATTAGTTCCAACTGCCCCCGCCCCCACCAAGGGTGGGGAGGAAGGAGCAGATCTAAGGCCAACTATCCTGTCCCCTCCTGATTGGCTGGCTGCATGGTCCCTGGGTTCACTGTGCAGGCACCACAGGGCTTGCTGAGCGCTGTCCAGGGCTGATCTGGTGGCCGCTGTCCCTGAGTACCAGGCTGAGCCTGCCTGTGTCTCTCTGAGCAAGTGCCTGGGGACCCTGGAGTGGGAGGAGAGAAAAGGAGAATAGAGGGGCCATAGCAAAATCCAGAGCTTCCTGCTGCTGCCCCGTGTTTGGTATTCTTCCCCCAACCTCCATTTTTTTTTCAAGGCCTCCCCTACCTGTAGGCTGACCGGTCACCTCACAGCCTACACAGACCCATCCCCTCAACCTCCCAAAGCACTCCTGTCTCAAAAGTTACAAAGGCTCTGTCTCTTCTGCCAAGTTCATCCAGGGCACCTTCTCGCCTCTTGTTCTGTCACAAGAGCCTGGGGGTGGCCAGACCCTTTTCTCCCTACCCCTGCTTGTCCTCCGGCTCCACCTCCACTGTGCGGACCCCCACACCTCCTCACTGTGTCCCAGTGTGCAGGGGCCCTTGCCCATTTTAAAGCCAGGCCCACCCTCAGCTCCTCCCCTGTTCACTGGGTGCCAGGTGCCTGGGTTCCAACAACAGCCCCCCACACTGGGCAGAGCATCCTGAGCTTGAGCCCTGGCCCCCTTTCTGACTGACTCTGCCTCTTGGGCCAGTGGCTTCTGAGTGTCCTGAGCGCCTCCTCACCGGTCAGCAGGGACGGGAGGAGCAGCCCACACTGGGAGGCTGCAGTGCAGATAGAAGCAGCGCCCCTCTGTTCCCTGCAGTGTTATCACGATAGCGGAGATTTGGAAGCAGCTCAGATGCCTGTAGGTAGATGAGTGTGTAAAAAAGCTGTGGTACATTTACACAATGGAATACTACTCAGCTGTAAAAAAAGGAAGAAGTCTTACCTTTTGCGACAGCACGGACGGACGTGGAGAACATTGTGCTAGGTGAACTAAGCCAGTCAGAGAAAGACAAGTCCTGTGTGATTGCACGTCCATGTGGAATGTAATGAACAAAATAAACCAACAAACAAAAGAGAAACAGACTCACAGATAAAACGGACAGGCTGACAGCTGTCGGCGGGGGGGATTGGGGAGCTTGGTATAAAAGGTGAAGAGATTAAGCAAAAAAACCCAAACAAACCCCAAAACAAAAACTTATAGATACAGACAATATGGTTATTGACAGAGGCAAGGGGGGCAGGGGAGGTAGAAGAGGGTAAAGGGAGGTAAATGATGATGGAAGGAGACTTGACTTGGGGTGGGGAACACCATATGACATACAGATGATGTATGATAGAACTGTACCCTGGAACCAATATCATCCCAATAAATTCAAGTTTTACAAAATGTACAAAAAAAGAAAGGAATGAGACAGCCCCACACTGGCCTGTACTGAGTGTGGGCCAGTCACGAGACTAGATGAAGAGATTGATGAAGGTAAAGACGTACTTCCTGTTCGTGTACCTGTAGTTCCACTAACCGCACCCCTCACCCTCCCCCCCGCCCCACATTCAAATGCCACCGTCTCCACTGGCTTTCTCCACCTCAGTGAGGGCAGCAGACTGTCTGGGAGCACAGGCTGGGAGCTGCTTCTGGGTTCGAATCCCTGGGCCATCTCTTACTGGCTGTGTGGCCTTGGGCAAGTTATTTAAGCTCTGTGTGTTCCAATTTTCTCGTTAGTGAAAACTGAGATAGCAGAGCTACTTTGTCCAGTTCTGAGGATTAACTGAGTCACTGCATGTAAAGCACCTAGAAAGGTGCCTGGCACATAGGAAATGCTACAGAGGTGTGAATTATTAGTGTTACCTTCTCTGAATCCAAAGTGAAACAGAATCTCTCAAGTTGAAACAGAATCTGTTTCCCTCCTCTCGCACCATCTCCCTTCCTGGCTTTCTTTTCTGCAGGACAGAGTATATATTTCACACCTTTGTCCTGGTTACCTCTTCCCTCTCATTCAGCTCAATGAGAGCAAGAATTTTGGGGGTCTTGTTCCCCACTAGGTAGTCAGCACCTAAATCAGTGCTGGGTAAATGTTTGAAAAATGCCTGACTATTCACAATAACCCCCTGAGGCAGGTACTCTGATGCCCATTATGCAGACGGGGAAACTGAGGGTTAGAGAGGGTCAGTGCCTTGCTGAGGCCACAGGGCCGGGAAGGGAGGAGACGAGGGTTGGAACTAGAGCAGTCTTGTAGAGTAGACTTGCAGAAGGCTTCTCCTCTAACTCCCGCATTCAGAAGGGGGCCCTGGGAGGTGGCTGGGCCACCCAGGCTCATGCTTACTGCTGTCTCCCTTTTCTCTCCAGGGCCAGCAGTCCTCCGGCGAGGACATGGAGATCTCAGATGACGAGATGCCCTCAGCCCCCATCACCAGCGCTGACTGTCCCAAGCCCATGGTGGTGACCCCAGGGGCGGCGGCTGTAGGAGGCCCCTCCGTGCTGGCTCCGAACCTGCCGCTGCCCCCACCCCCTGGCTTCCCACCACTGCCCCCACCCCCACCGCCGCCCCCGCCGCAGCCTGGCTTCCCCATGCCCCCACCTCTGCCGCCACCGCCGCCCCCACCACCCCCAGCCCACCCAGCCGTGACAGTGCCCCCGCCACCCCTGCCAGCGCCTCCTGGTGTCCCACCACCGCCCATCCTGCCACCGCTGCCGCCCTTCCCGCCTGGGCTGTTTCCCGTGATGCAGGTGGACATGAGCCACGTGCTGGGCGGCCAGTGGGGTGGCATGCCCATGTCTTTCCAGATGCAAACACAGATGCTGAGCCGTCTGATGACGGGCCAGGGCGCTTGCCCCTACCCGCCCTTCATGGCTGCTGCAGCTGGGCTGCAGTTCGTCAACCTGCCCCCCTACCGGGGCCCCTTTTCCCTGAGCAACACGGGCCCAGGTCGCGGGCAGCCCTGGCCACCCCTGCCCAAGTTTGACCCATCCGTGCCACCGCCAGGCTACATGCCACGCCAGGAGGACCCACACAAGGCCACTGTCGATGGTGTCCTGCTGGTGGTGCTCAAAGAGCTCAAGGCCATCATGAAGCGCGACCTGAACCGAAAGATGGTGGAGGTGGTGGCCTTCCGGGCCTTTGACGAGTGGTGGGACAAGAAGGAGCGGATGGCCAAGGTGGGTGGGTGGAGGCCTCACCGGGCACGCGCTTTTCTCCCCAGACACATTGTAAACACTACTCTCCATACCCCCAAAGAGGGCAGTGGGAGTGTTACTTTGTGAAACTTGGGGGTCAGTGGTACCCATGTGCACTGAGAACGTGTTTCCTGGGAACCCCAACCTCCCAAAGGGGGGAGCCAGTGGTCTGGCCCAGGTGGCTGTAGTGGTCTCCCTGGCAGGTGAGGAAGTGGGGACTCAGTGTCCTGAGAGGTGGGCGCGGAGGGCGGCTGGTTCTTGGGAAGGAAGTGACCAGTTACCCTGCGGCTGTCACTATTGGAGGAAGGGCTGCTCAGGGAGGGCCGCCCAATGGGGTCCCTGGCAGCACCGTAACCATGGTGACCATCCCTCTTGCACTCCAGGCCTCACTGACCCCCGTCAAGTCAGGCGAGCACAAGGACGAGGACCGGCCGAAGCCCAAGGACCGCATCACCTCCTGCCTGCTGGAGTCGTGGGGCAAGGGCGAGGGCCTGGGCTACGAGGGCCTGGGCCTGGGCATCGGGCTGCGTGGGGCCATCCGCCTGCCTTCCTTCAAGGTCAAGAGGAAGGAGCCACCGGACGCAGCCTCTTCTGGAGACCAGAAGCGGCTTCGGCCCTCAACCTCCGTAGATGAAGAAGATGAAGGTCTGTGGCCTCCCCACCCCCCACCAGGTTCTGGGGTCTCCTCCTCCTGCGCCCCCAGCCCAGCTCTCTCACTTCCTGCCTCCCCATAGAGTCCGAGCGGGACCGGGACATGGCAGATGCCCCCTGCGAGCTCGCCAAGCGAGACCCCAAGGGTGTGGGCGTGCGACGGCGGCCAGCCCGACCCCTGGAGCTGGACAGTGGCGGGGAGGAGGACGAGAAGGAGTCGCTGTCCGTGTCGTCCTCGTCGTCGGCGTCCTCCTCCTCTGGGTCCTCCACGACCTCGCCCTCATCCTCGGCCTCCGACAAGGAGGAGCAGGAGAGCACGGAGGAGGAGGAGGAGGAGGAGGGAGAGGAGGAAGAGGAAGAAGGCCCCAGAAGTCAGATCTCCTCCTCCTCCACCTCATCCACATCAGATAAGGTACCATACAGGGCGGGGAGGCCTGGGGGGCCTAGGGTGGGCGAGGGGCACCCTGTGGCTCACTCACTCACCATCTGTCCTTCTTCCCCAGGATGACGACAACGACAGTGATGGCCAGGAAGAGTCTAAGAACGACGACGAAGAGTTAGCCCTGTCGGAGGCGAGTGACAAGGAAGAAGGGGACTCGGATGGAGGTGAGTGGGGCAGGCCGTGGTCCCTGGCCCGACCCACGGCCCCTCTGCAGAGGGCGGAGCCTGAGCAGGAGTTAGCAATGCTTGCTGGGTGAAATGTCTCGCCTTTGAGATGTGAGCTCATTAAAACACACACGACGTTCCCTGTAATCCCATTGCCATGAAATGTCCAGAACAGGTGTGTCTGCAGAGCCAGAAAGCAGATGCGTGGTCACTTGGGCCGAGGGGTAGGGGTCCGGGGGTGAAGGCCGAGGGGATAGGTTTCTTCTTGGCCTCACGACAGTGTTCTGGAACTAGGCAGGAGGCGCTTGTGTATTTTCGACTTTAAAGGGGCTGGTTTCCTATGTTGTGGGCTTTGCCTCAATTTGAGAAAATGATGAGTAGTTCTCACACGCACACACCCATGTTTCTGAGGGCCATGTTCAGGCCACACGTCATCCATCTGAGCCCTCTGGCGAAGCATCTGCTTTGGGCACAGCAGATGATGAGTGGGTCCCCTGCCCGTGTCCCCTGCCTAGACGAGACAGCAAGCATCGCGACCCACAAGGACAGAGCTGACTCCTCTAGTGAGAGTTCAGAGTCTTCGGAGTTCGAGTCAAGTTCCGAGTCTTCGTCGTCTTCGGAGGATGAAGAAGAGCTAGCGGCAGGGGAGGAGGAGGAGGAGGAAGAGGAGGAGGAGGAGCCAACCACTGACGAGAGCATGGCTCCTGCTGTGCCTGAGGAGGACTTGGAGAAGGAGGTGGCCACAAGGCCACCTGTGATGGAGTCCTTGGGCACGGAAGAGGAGGTGGACGTTGAGGCTGAGGACGAAGCTCCCAAGGAGCAGCCCCCTGTGCAGGAAGAGCCCCCCCTGCCTGCGGGTGTGAAGGAGCTGGCTAGCTGCAAAGAGCCCCCCAAGGAGCCGGGGCTGACCCAGGAAGGGGCCAGGTCGCTGTCTCCAGAGCCCCCCGCGAGAGATATGAAGGCCCTCCTGCCACCTTCCCCAGAGCCCACCCGAGGTAACACGTGCAGCCCCCTGGGAGGGTGGTGGGGATGGAGGCAGGATGAGTCCAGTCTCCTTTGGGCAAATCATTTAACCTTTCCAAAGCTCAGTTTTCTCATCTGTAAAATGGATCTGTGGACAGTGCCCTCGCCGTGAGGCCATGTGGGAGGAGAGAGTGGGGGGGACAGATGACGTGCCAGCCCAGGGCTGGCATTTCCCCACCAATGCGTCCTTGGACTGTTAGTCCCACGAGAAGCTCCCCAGAAAGGGGCAGGTGTGCGTGGTTGCTTTAGTGACAGGCAGGTAGGGGAGCTTTGGGTGCTGGGTCAGGTGAGTGGCCGTGGACATCGCACCCTCTGCGTCCTGATGGAGCTGCAGGGAGCAGGTCCAAGGCTGGGACAGTGCCATCCAGTGGAACTTCCTGCAGTGATGCAAACACTCACTGTCTGCCCTGTCCAGTACTGTAGCCACTTGAATCTTCAATGTCACTTCTTTTTAATTAACTTAAATTTATATATCCACGTGTGGTTAGTTTGTACCTCTACTTAGTCTTTCAGGAAAGAGACCTGGGATAGTTTGTATCTCTCCATGTTATTTGGCTACAGAATCACAGGTCCTTTGATACTGTCATGAGTATGTATTTTATTAAGGCTTCATTGCATCCCTAGTGCTGTTCTAGGGACTCACATTGCAATGGCGAACTGAACAGACGAAAGTATTCACCCTGGCAAAGCTTACTTTCTAGGGCAGGGTGACAGGTAACAGCAGGTGAGTTAGAAAATGCCTTATGTGACTGGAGGGAAATGCTAGGACAAAACACCTTAAAGGCTCTGACAAGTCCTGCAGGAGAGAAACTTGAGTTTTATTTGATAACTCTGCTGCTGGAGCCCATTTTCTTGGTTCACAGGCTGTTCCTCAGTCACAGAGCACTGCTCCAAAGGGAGCGTCAACCACTAGCAACCATGTGCCTCCACCTTTGAGTCACTTCAACATTTATCAAGCACCTATTGTGTACTCTGACACTGGGCTGGACACTGAGTGATCCTTGAGTGACTTAGCTGCTGGGGAGCGAGGGGGACAGTCTTCACACTCAGAAGAATGTCAGGGGACTCCGGGGTATGAGTCGGTCAGGTATCAAGTGCACAGTAGGGCAGCAGAAACAGGGCACTGAGAGATGTTTGACTCAACTAATGATGGCCTGGTTTTCACCTGTCTCTGCAGGGGAGGACCTGGAAGTGAAGCCCGAGCCCCCTGTGACGCTCCCCTCACCCCTGCAGCCACCATTGCCGCCCTCTCGACCACCCCGGCCACCTAGCCCACCACCTGAGCCCAAGACCCCAGACCCCCCACACCCACCTGCCCCTCTGGAGCCCCCCTCCGAGGACCAGCCCCCACGTACTCCAAGCCTCTGTGGCAGCCTGGCCAAGTCACAGAGCACAGAGACTGTGCCGGCCACCCCAAGCGGGGAGCCCCCACTGTCGGGGGGCAGCGGCAGCCTGTCCCTGAGCTCCCCGCAGATGCCTGGCAGCCCCTTCTCCTACCCATCCCAGTCCCCCAGCCTGAGCAGCGGAGGCCTCCCGAGGACACCAGGCCGGGACTTTAGCTTCACACCCACCTTCCCTGAGCCCAGTGGGCCCCTGCTCCTGCCCGTCTGCCCCATCCCAGCGGGCCGGCGGGATGAGCGCCCTGGCTCCCTGCCCTCTCAGGTGCTCCTGGAGGCGGGCCTGCCGCTCCCTCTGCCCTTGCCTCTGCCCCTGCCCTTGGCGTTGCCTGTGCCTGTCCTGCGGCCCCAGACTCGGACCCCAGCCCAGCTGCCACCCCTGCTGCCTGCCCCTCTGGCCCCCTGCCCGCCCCCCATTAAGAGGAAGCCGGGCCGGCCCCGGCGATCACCGCCAGCTGTGCTCTCCTTGGACGGGCCCCTGGTCCGGCCGCCAGTGGGGGCCTCCCTTGGCAGGGACCTGCTGCTCTTGCCTGGCCAGCCACAGACCCCCGTCTTCCCCAGCACCCACGACCCTCGAGCCGTGACCCTGGACTTCCGGAACACGGGGATCCCGGCCCCGCCCCCACCCCTGCCTCCCCAGCCTCCTCCACCGCCACCCCCACCACCTGTTGAGCCCACCAAGCTGCCCTTTAAGGAGCTAGAGAACCAGTGGCTCTCTGAGGCTATCCCTCCGGGTCCCCGTGGGCGTGACGAAGTCACGGAGGAGTTCATGGACCTGGCCAAGGTGCGAGGCCCTTGGCGCCGGCCGCCTAAGAAGCGCCACGAGGACCTGGCAGCCTCGCCGGAGCTCTCCCCGCCTCAGCCCCTCTTCCGGCCCCGCACAGAGTTTGAGGAGATGACTATCCTCTATGACATCTGGAATGGTGGCATTGATGAGGAGGACATCCGTTTCCTGTGTGTCACCTACGAGCGGCTGCTGCAGCAGGACAATGGCATGGACTGGCTCAATGACACACTCTGGGTCTACCATCCCTATATCCTGCCAGGCGGGGTGGGGGGCACACCTAGTGCTAGGAGTCCTCAGCCACCGCTCTGAGGCTCGTCTGCCACGATGCCCACGAAGGCAATAGCACGAGTCACCGTCACCTGTGGAGGGGCATCTGTGCACCGGCTTGGGCCAGGGCCCACAGGCTCGGCGCTGGCACCCTTAAATATGCTGTCTGTGCCGGGCCCAGCTCTGCCCCTGAGTTAGCTAGTCTTGGGGCCAAGTGCAGTCATGTGCTTGCGCAAAGTAACCTGCAGAAGCTGGCCAAGGGCCTGCTCTTCCTGGGCTCCCGCCACCTGCTTGAATCCCCCCTGCAGCCCCGTGAGGCAGGGCTGCTATTCCCAACAGCCAACGTGCAGAAGCCAAGGCTCAGGATGGTCAAGCACCCTGCCCAGAGCCACATAGCACAAAGGAAGCAGAGCTGATAGTCGGGTGCTACCTGCGGCGTGTTGAGGTTGGAGCTGCCATCCTCCCAGTGGTACTGAGCTGGTTCAGTGAGTGCTCGGTGCCAGGGGCCCTGCCGAGCACAGGGAGTCCTTCAGAGAGGCATTGCTTGCAGATGGGGAAACTGAGGTGGAAAGTAGCTAATGCAGCTCACCCAGGGCTGTGCAGCTAGCTAGGTGCCCCTGCCTGAGTCCTGGCCGTCGGTGGAGTCAGCTGGCCGGGTGGTGTAGCTGTGGGCAGCGACGGTGCATGTTAGAGCTGCCTGGAGGTGGTCTGAGGGTAGAAGGGCTGGGCTGGTGGGAAGGGTCGGAGGAGGGACCAGGAGGGGCTTGCCATCCGTGTCCAAGTGGCCCTTGACCCACACCCACCCACCAGCCTCTCTTCAGCGAAGAAGAAGAAGCGGGACGATGACATCCCCGAGCACTCGACCGGCTGCGCCCGCAGCGAAGGCTTCTACACCATCGATAAGAAGGACAAGATCAGATACCTCAACAACACCCGTGCCAGCACAGACGAGCCTCCCACTGACACCCAGGTACTGCTGTGGGGCCTGGGCTGTGGGTGGGGGTCTCCCCGGACGGGGCGCAGGCAGGTTGAGGGGCCGGCCTATGGCGGTGGTTAGGTACCTGGTTGTTCAGGTGGGAGAAGTGAGGTGAGCGGTGGGCAGGGGAGAGCCTCTGGAGAGGTTTGGTTGGGGATGTGAGCGGAGCTGAGTTGTGTTTCCAGAAAGTTCCCTCATTCCTTTTTTAAGTGAAGCAAGCATCTGCTGAGTACTTGCTGTGTTCCAGGCACTGTTCTGGGGCTACAGTTGGGAACAAAACCACATGCTTTTCTTCCCAAAACGTACACGTTAATGGGGGAGAGGAAACAAGCAAACGGGACGCTGGGGGGAGAAAACAGGAGAGGAGGTTACGGGTTGGCACGAGAGCCAGACCTGAATGAAAGAAACAGGCCACACGGATAACAGGGATAGTCTGCAGAGAAGCAGAAAAAGACTTTAATAAAAAGTCACTTAGTGAAGTCCAGAGGGACTTGAGCACGTGCCCGTTCTGGCAGGAAGGGGAGGTGGCAGTTAGGGTCAGGACAGGCACAGGAAAGGCCACAGCAAGGAAGTTGGGGCAACAGGGACCCAGAGCTCAGGGTGTGCCGTGGTCAGGAGGGCCCGCTCCCCTGGGCACCCGCGCCCCCTCACCTGTCCCCGCCCTCCTCGGCAGGGCATGAGCATCCCGGCACAGCCGCACGCCTCCACCCGGGCGGGCTCGGAGCGGCGTTCGGAGCAGCGCCGCCTGTTGTCCTCCTTCACTGGCAGCTGTGACAGCGACCTGCTCAAGTTCAACCAGCTCAAGGTGAGGCCTGGCCGATCAGGGCCACTGGGGTGGCGCGGGACCTGAGACCCGGGCGCTCACGCCTCCGCTCCTTCCCCGCCCTGCTCAGTTCCGCAAGAAAAAGCTCAAATTCTGCAAGAGCCACATTCACGACTGGGGCCTGTTCGCCATGGAGCCCATCGCTGCCGACGAGATGGTCATCGAGTACGTGGGCCAGAACATCCGCCAGGTAGGCACGGTCCCGAGGCCCGGCGCTGGGGCGGGAACAGGACTGGCCCAGCCCAGACTGAGGGAGGCCTTTCCCTGGCCAGGTGATTGCGGACATGCGGGAGAAACGCTACGAAGATGAGGGCATCGGGAGCAGCTACATGTTCCGGGTGGACCACGACACCATCATTGATGCCACCAAGTGCGGCAACTTCGCTCGCTTCATCAACCACAGCTGCAACGTGAGTGCCGGCCGGGGTCACTGCCGCTCCTGCCCCTGCGCTGGGGGAGGGTGGCGGTAGGGAGAGCGTGTGGTGGGGGGGGCCTTTCTCCACTGAGCTTCAGTTTTCTCGTCTGTACAACGGGTATGGCGAGACTGAAGGTGCTCAGGAAGGGCCTGTCCAGCTGGCGATTGCGGAGTTCCTTCTGTGCTGGGCTCTTTCTGTGCCTCAGTGGGTCATGATCTGGGGCATGCTGGGAAAGCCCTGCATCCACCCTGTCCACTGATGTGGTACTCGCCACGTGTGCGGTTGAGCACTGAACCAGGGTCAGTGTGCTTCAGCAACTGAGTTTTTAATTTCATTTTATTTCAAACTGAAAAGATTCACCCGTGGCTAGTGGCCACCGAAGTGGACGTGCAGATCTGGGGTACTTTGGGGGGTCATTGATAACAAGGGTGATTCTCTCTCTGAAAACAAGCGTAGGAGCTTAGCACAGGGGCGGGCAGTTCCGAGCCAGCACCGTCACGTCCTGATGTCCCTACTTACCGAGTGGCCGTGAGCTACTTACTGAGTGTGAACGTCTCCATACCACCGCTTCCTCATCTGGGAAACAGAAGTAGTGTCGGCTCTTCCTTGTAGGTTGTTGGGAGGACCAGTGGGTTCCTGCAGCCGGCCCTCTGAGTGTGCTGACACAGCGAATTCTCTGTCCCCGCTAGCCCTCCTGGTTGTCACTTGGTCATTATCTGCACTGGTAGGGACTTCCCTGGGACGCTCCTGTGAGATCTGAGGGATCAGAGGTGGTGCCTGAGGCAAAGGGTCCTGTTCCAAGGCCCTTGGGCAGGGAGGGAGAATACCTGTGTGAGGAGGGTCAGCGAAGGGAGCAGTGGGGATGCAGTAGGGGGCAAGCGAACAGGGCAAGGGTATGAGGTTGGCAGGGTTGGGGTGGCCAAGGCACTCAGCCTGGTAGGCAGAGCTGAGGAGTTTCTGTCCAAGCCGAGCCGGCGGTTTGAGCTATGCGGTGAAAGTATCTGCTGCCCCTTGGGGAAGATTTCCTTGGCTGCTGGGTCAAGAGCAGGTTTTCTCAGAACAAGAGAGGTGGTGGCAGCCCAGGTGATGGATGGGGGTGGGGGCCTGACTGCCACTGCTGGCAGAAGGTGGGAAGCGTAGCCAGAATTAATCAGGCTCTGGGAGACTGACCCCATTGGGTGTGGCTGTGGGCCAGGTCCCGCCCAGGTGAGAGGGGCTGGGGCCACTGGAGGTTTGGGGCCTTAGTCCATGGCCAGCGCCCCCTAGAGCTTAGGTTTGAGATGACGGAGCCAAACCTGTCTCCTGGAGCTGCCAAAGGCACAGACCTGGCCCCAGTAGGACTTCTGGGCTTGAAACAGGACCTGCAAACTCTTTTTATGTAGTTAGTAAATATTTTTGGTTTTTGTGGCCCAGATCATGTCTCAGCAACTGCTTAACTGCCATTGTAACAAAAGGAGCCCCGACAATATGTAAATGAATAGTTGTGGCTATGTGCCAATAAAACTTTATTTGCAGAAACAGGCAGCTGGGGGCTGGAGTTTGCTGACCCCTTCTCTAGAGCACAGAAGTGAGGCCTGGGCTACAGATACAAGTTTGGGAGTCACCTGTAATGTAAACGACAATGGAAGCCCTGGGAAAGACTCAGTTAATATTACCATTGTTGTCCTTCTTATGTAACATCAGAGGCCAGGGGTCACTACCACCCATGTGGCAGAGTGGAGGCCTAGAACAGGTGGCACCAGGCAGGGGGATCACACGGCAAGCATGGGGCTCATTCCCTGGCCCTTGGTGGCAGCTGACTGGGTGGGGGTCCCGGGAGTCCTCCGCTCAGTGCGCCCCCTCCTGGCCCACAGCCCAACTGCTACGCCAAGGTGATCACAGTGGAGTCGCAGAAGAAGATCGTCATCTATTCCAAGCAGCACATCAGCGTCAATGAGGAGATCACCTATGACTACAAGTTCCCCATCGAGGACGTCAAGATCCCCTGTCTCTGCAGCTCCGAGAACTGCCGGGGGACCCTCAACTAGACGCGGTGCCCAGCAGAAGGATGTCGGCTGTCGTTGGGGCTCCCAGTGTGGACCCCTGTGGCCCCGGGGCCCGGCCCCACCTCCCACCCCCATTTCAGGTGCTGTCCTCTACCCAGTGGCCGTGGCAGGGCCTGGTGCCCCCAACACTACCCCCAGGACCCCGGCTCCAGCCCCTCAGAGGGAAAGGGCTTCTCTGTCTGTCAGCCTGTGTCTCATCGTTTCTTAAAGTGCTCCCACGAGGGCTTGTGTTCGACTCCAACATGCACGTCTCTGTTCTCGTGTCACCTTCCCGGGCTCTCCATCTCTCTCTGTCTTTTTCCCCGTCGTTATCATCAGCCTCTTTCCGTGAATGCTGCTACGTTGTTTTGTCTTCCCTTTATTTTCTTCCTTGTTGTAAGAAAAGACATTTTAACTGATGAAATGTGAAGGCAGAATTAGAGGGCAGGGACCCCTGGTGGAGGCTGCCAAGCCCTCGGTTCCACGGTGTGTCGGCCAGTGGTCTGGAAAGCCCCGGGGCCAGGGTGCTGGGCCAGGTGCTGCAGAGAGGAGGAGGGTCTGGCCTGGTGACCTTGACCTCAGAACACTACGGAAGGCCCTTGCCTCTGCCAGTGGAGTCAGTGAGAAGACCCTCCTACAGCCCCCCACCCCAGTCTGTTTTTCCCCCAGCAGCGTGGGGCGGGGCATGCATTTCCCTTCACAGACCCCAGCCAAGCTGGTCCCAGGCAGGACTTTCCCCTCCGGGCTGTCTCTGCCACCCTGCACCCTGCCACCCCCCAGATCTTGGGTTCAATGTTTACTTTCTCATTCGAATGCCAGCAATGAGGGAGCCTCCAGGAGGTCACAGTGGGCAGGCAGGGCACCGGGAAGTCACATCTGCGCTCCCCTGTCCTCCCCATCACGGGCCAGAGGGCCCCCCCTCCCCGCCCGGGCAGGCACAGCTCCTAGTCCCACCTCTACGGGTGTCTGACCGTGAATATGTGTGGCGATTTTTTGTTTATAAGCTTCACCTGCTCGCCCCCAGCCCACACCCCCACCCACCCTGCCAGCAGCCCCCTCACCCCAAGACATCAAAAACCATATTTATTTTCGGAGTGAGAAGATTATTTCTCCCAGAGAAAGAAAAACCTTGGAGAAGTTTTTAAAACTCGGATCTAAACCTGACAGGTTGTATTTTTTTTGAAACCCTTCTTACTCCCTTCTCGTCATCCTATCAGGGTTTACTTCCATAGATTTGTGTGTTTGCGCGCGCGTGTATAAAATCAGACTGAGGGGGGGTGGGTTTTTGAAGTTCAGAACCAACTTCTGTACATAGGCTCCGGTAAAGGACTTCTTCTCGGGAACATTGTTTCTTGTAGAAACACGTGGGAAGACTTTTTTGCTCATTTCTTTGTACTTCCGAAAACACCACACGAGTCCCCGCACCCCAGAAAGCAGAGCAGGCGTGTACATAAATTTATGGAAAGTGACCGTTGTGACCAGGACTCATTCTCGCCAAGATGGGAGAACCCCGGCGGGCCGCCCCGCCCTGCGGAGACGCGGGCCGGGCCTCTGGTATCTCAGCTTGTGTCAAGCTTGTTATCGTGTAAATTCTGTACAAAGAATTGTTATTTTTTTCTTTCTCTCTCTTTTTTTTTTTTTGTCGTTGGTGGTTTTGTTGTGTTCTTTTTTTCCAGTTTTCACCCCACGCCCTCTCTGTTTGAGACTGTGCCTGCCATTTCAAGGACGATGAAATTGGTGGCATTAAGACACAGAGAGCGACCCAGGCATAGCAGCGACCTTCTCTCCCATTTGCGGTTTTCTGCCTAATTGTGCAACTGAGGAAATAATTTATTTTTCACATGAGGACATGTGTAGTTTGTAGAGACGGCTGATTTAAGTTACCTGTGCAGTCCCCAAGGGGCTGTCTCCATTCTGTCCCCACTCCCCTACAGAAGAAGTGGAGGTGGGGACACCAGGGCCCGGGCCTCCCTCAGCCCTCACCGTGCCCAGCCAGGGAGGGACCAGGCCCTCGTCCCCAGGAACCCCCGTCCGCCCCTGAAGTGGTCTGCCATATCCAGAAATGTGTTGGCTCCTTTTTCTTTCAATGCCTTCATTTTCACTGAACAAATTTTTGCTTTGGAAGAGTTGGGGGTTTCTGCTTTTTTTTCCTTGTCTCTCCCTCCTTGCCTCCCTCCCCCGAAAAGAAGAGAGCCTGTCAGTGTTAGGGACGTTCCTGCACACAGGCTCTGGCGTCCGTACGGAACTTGTTTCGAAGGGAAGTGTTTCTGTTGTGGGTGTGTCTGGCTGTAAATATTTGTTCATATTTTTGTGAATTCAATACTATGTACCATTGTATTATAGTAACTTTTATAAAGCAAACCATAAATATACTGACTTTTCTTACAGATACGCCGTCTCTCTTGCTCTCCTCCCTCTCCCTCTCCCTCTCCCTCTTCTTTCTTTCTGTTAGGGGCACACCCTGCTGGCGTGGAGGGTGGGCTGGCTGTGCTGGGGGTGGAAGGAGCTAGGCGGGGTGTGGTCCCCTCAGACCACCAGATCTTAAACTCAGAGCGTGTAGGTGAATTCTGTGAACAAGGCCAAGCTATGGCCTCCATCGCCTAGACCTTCCACAGCTTTTTAAAAGCTTTCCTTATAGAACCTTTCTTAAAAACGTTAGGTATCTCACCCTGCTACTAGTCTGCAATTAAGGACACTGGACCCAACATCCTCTTGCCATCCCTAGAAGAACTAAACAATGTTGAACATTTAAAGAGATAGTGCTCTCGTCGCGTTTGAGGGGAGCAGGGGCTGGTGAAATAGGTGGAGAAGAATTAAATGTCTGTAGTGTTTGTGGTGTACCAGGTAAGTGTCACCTCTCCCTGACCCAGGGATGCGGTGACTGAGGGACCCAGGGAGAGTGTGTGAGATGCTGTCCGTTTACCCCTGAGAAGGACAGACTCAAAACCTCAGCAAGGGGCAGCATGACGGAGAAGATGCTGTATCTTATTTCTTACAACAAATGCAGATTTTCACAAGACTATTTTCCCTGTCGTGGCAAATGCCACGTAGTTGGAGAACACCCTGCACTGGCAGGCCTGGGGTGGGGGGCACTCCTGCGCTGTGGTTAACAGAAGCATCAATCGTGACAACCTTTAGGAGGAAGAAGCATTAGATACTAACCATCGGTATTTTAAGATGCACGCAAACTCTTGGCCCAACTGCCCCGCTGTCAGGAACTGAGCCTGCCAGGCACAAGCAGGCTGCACCGAAAGGTCCTTGGCAGCCTCACGGCGGGACAAGGAGACGAAGGCCAGGCAGGACGTCCACTAGAGGTTGTCAGAGTCATGCATCCAGGCAGCCGAGCCCCACTACAGGTGGACTTGCTGGAACAGAAACCGCGCCAAGGGCCAGGCGGAGCCAGGAAACGAGACAGCTCCTGGCCGTTCGTTCGTTCATTCAACCTGCTCTGTGCCAGATGCTCCCCCAGGCACTGGGGGTACAGGAATGGAGAAAACCTGCTCCCCTTCTTCATGGTGATTGTATTTTTGTAGGTGAGCCAGACAAACATGGAGGATAAATGCTACAGGTGGGAGAAAAACAGCCATGAGAAGAGGGTGTTGGTGGGTGGGGAGTGACATTTTACACAGGGTGACCAGGGAAGTCCACTGGGCCAAGAAGGGCACAAAAGTCAAAGGACATAGGGGCACATCACCTCACTGCGGACGTCTTGGGGAAGGGCGTTCCAGGCAGAAGGAACCCCCACCTGACGTATCAAGCACCTGCAAGGAGGCTGCAAGGCTGCAGCTGAAACAAGGTCCGGAAGGTACCGTGGGGGCCCGTGGGGGCAGCAGACACCGAAGGGCCTTGTGGCACTGCGTGAGGATGACCCGGGGCGTCCAGCCCAAGGCACACACTGGAGACACACATACAAATTTGAGTTTCCTCCATCGTCCCTCCTGAACCTGCTCCTCCTGCTGTATTTCCATTCCTGTCAATGGCATTTCTCTTCGCCACGCACTGCCCCCCACCCATACTGCTGCCCCTGGTCACCTAAACTCAAAACCCGTAAATCCTGGACTTCTTTCCCCTTAGCTACCAAGTCGGATGGTTCTCCTTTATTCTTCAAATCAACCACCTTTCGCTTTGCCTCTCTGACCCACAGGATAAGACCTTTCCTCACCAGTTCTGGTGTGGGGACCAAAAAGGAAGGCCCATTCAAAACATCTGCATGCACAGGGTAGACCAGGTAGGCTGGCATGAGGGGAAGGTGCCAGGCAGACTTGGGCAAAGCCTCTCACTCAGGCCCCTCTCCAAAAATAAGAGCAAACGCATAGTGCTGATACTGTGCCAGCCAATTTTGTTTCGTTTTGTGTTTTAGAGAGAGGGGAAGTGAGGGAGAAAGAAAGGGAGAGAAACTTTCACGTGTGGTTGCTTCTCACATGCCCCTTTACTGGGGACCTGGCCCAGAACCCAGGCATGTGCCCTGACTGGGAATGGAACTGATGACCCTTGGTTTCACAGTCCGGCACTCAGTCCACTGAGCCACACCAGCCAGGGCTGCCAGTCAGTTTTAAATATCTTTGATGTTCAACTCACAGCAGTACTAGGAGGTAGGTATTATTTCACCCCCATTTAACAAAAGAGGAAAAGCAGGGCACAGAAACATTAAGTAACTTGCCCAAGGTCACACAGCAAGCAAGTGGCTGATCTGAGGTGAGAACCCAGGCACTCTGGCCCCCTAGTCTGGGTTCAGCTAATGCAGATCCACTCTGCCCAGGCCCCATCTAAATAAAGGGTCAGCAGCTGCTTGGTTCCCGCTGAGTGTTGCTGCGTAGGAAGAGCAGCCCAGAATTGCCTGGTGGTTCCAAAAAGAACTAGGATCCTAGGATTTCTATGTGAAATATCCCAACTTTCTGAAATATTGACTCAAATTTGTTTAAAATCAAGCAGACAAAATACATGTGTGAGCCAGACCTGGCCCACGGGCCACTAGTTTGCAACTTCTTGGGCTACAGAATTTCCGTTTTTTGCATAAGCCATGGGAAAATAGAGGGAAGGTATTTTTACCCAGCAACCTGGGCCTGGGGCCTGCGATTGTTCTTTGGGGTCTTGCTGATTTCATTTCTGAAGTTCATGGTCCCAGAATCCCTATCTTCTATTACCTGAAATAATAATAATTTTTTAAAAGCCCAATTCTCCCTTTATGTCAACTTAAATTTCTTTCTTCTTTCTTTCTTGAAAAATTCTCACCCAAGGATATGTTTTATTGATTTTAGAGCAGGATAGAGAGAGAGAAAGAGAAAAGAAGACAGATGTAAGAGAGAATCATTGATTGGTTGCCTCCCATACGTGCTCCGGCAGGGATTGAACCCACAACCTAGGTATGTGCCCTGCCTGGGGACGAAACTCGAAAACTTTTGGTGTACTGGATGACACTCCAACCAATGAAATCACCTGGCCAGGGCCAACTTAGATTTTTTCTTACACTGAGATCCACCCACTCCCAGTTCTGAGTTGTCTTCCTAAGGAAGGCTATTAAACGTCAGATGTAGAAGAAGGAGAGACCCAGTTTGCCCCTACTGCCTCTTGTCTGGTTTTGAGGAAAAAATTCTTTCCAAGAGTTTTAGGACTAGTAGCTTCCTCCCACCTCCCAACTGTGTCATTCTTTTGCAAAGTTCACTCACACATGACTATGAACTAGCAATGCTATGGGGGCCAGAACTGCACCGCTGTGCTGGGGGCTCAGATCCCTCCTACCTGATCCACCTCTCAGACCAGAAATCATGTCCCGTGGTTG
>CM052546.1:65165651-65194168 GCA_028533065.1 Trachops cirrhosus
TTTTTTTCTTCCTTCTGCTCCACTCCATTGATGTGAGACCCATCTTTCATTCCATCACCATTGGTTCCCTGTGCATCTCTCTTCCTTAAACTTACTGTAGCCTGCATTTTTCAGCTAATTTGTGACCAAAATCAGCCAATTCTGTGAGTATCTTGATAGCCAGTGCTTTGAACTGTGCATCTGATAGGTTGGCTATCTCTTGGTCGCTGAAAAGGATGGGTTCTGGAGCTTTCAATTCTTCTTCTGTTTGAGCCATCTTTCTGCTGTTTTTTGTTTTGTTTTGTTTAGTTTTTTGGTCTTGTTGAGCTCCTGTAGTGAGGGGCGGGGCCTTAGGAGTTCACCAGGGTGGGGCAGCCCAGTCGCTGGGTTGTGACGCTATATGTGGGGGCAGGGTCCGAGGAGGAACAATGGCGCTTGCTCTGCTCTCTGTAGTACCCCAGACCCCTCCACCACTTTCCGTGAGCCAACCGGGCCCCTCTGGCACCAATTCCTGTGTGGGTGGGCCTGTGCACCCCACGGGACCTTCCTTCTCAGTCAGTGCCCCAAAGCTCTATTTCCCAGCGCTGGGACCCTGAGTTGTGCGCAGTGCCTTGCTTCACAATGTCCGCCTTGCTGGGTCTGCCGGTCACCACCCCCTGGCCAGGGCCCACCAGCCACCGCTGCTTGTGCGCCCAGGGTCTGCCTGGTGTGGGCCTGCGCGCCGCCCCGGGTGCTCAGTTCTCCGCTACGAGTCCCTTGCCGGGCTGCCCGACTCCGCCCCTCCTACCGGTCTGGTTGAAAGTGTCTATTTTTAAATCCTTGGGTGTCCGACTTCCATACACTTCAATTTTCTGTCAGTTCTGGTTGTTATTTTGTTTCTATATTGTTGTTGTCCCTATCTTGGTTGTGCGAGGAGGCACAGTGCGTCTACCTATGCCTCCATCTTGGCCGGAAGTCCGGGATGGTTCATCTTTAGAGAACCTAAGGCCACCACACAGATTGCTGCCAAGCGCAGTCACACCTTAAGGCCTTTACTCTTGCTGTTCCCTCGTCCTGGGATGCTCTTTTTCTAGATTTTCCCCCGCTGGCTACCAAATATCCTCTCCCCAGAGAGGCCTTCCCTCGATGAAAATTAGTGCCACTCCCAGCAATCTCACCACCCGCTTTATTTTCTTAATAGCATGTACCACTCCACAAAACCATAGTCTGTTTTCCCCTCTAGAGTGTAAGCCCTCTGTACCCCTTGGTTCCAGAATTCCCCTGGCCACCCGCCGTCCCATTAGCAAAGTGCTTGCACCCGTCTCCTCGGCTGCCGCCATGCTCCGAACCCCTAACACAGAAGCCTCTGTGACGCTACCGCCCCCTGGCTGCCAAACGGCGTCACTGCTCCTGCCCCACACAGACACCCAGACACCGCGTGGGATCCCCGGTCCTCTTTATTCTAGAGAACCGCAGATGGCCTGCGGCACCAGGAGGTGGGCGGGACCTTGGGTCCTGGACTGGCTGGTGGGCAGGGCCTAAAGGGTGTGACCAGTAAGAAGGGCTGGCTCTTCGAGCCTGTGGGATGGGCGTGTTCCAGAACTAGGGGGCGTGGCCTGTCGTGCCACGGCGGGTGGGTGGGGCCTCGGCTGGCCGGGCCGGACTCTCGGGCCCTACATGCCCCGGGCTACCCCATTGATCTCCATGTCTGTGAGGTTGCCCCGCAAGGCTTGCTCCTCCTCGAAAGCCTTGAACAGTGCGTTGAAGTTGCCGGCTCCAAAGCCCTAGAGCAGAAGAGAGGAGGTGAGTTGCAGGCCCAGAAAGCCAACCTGGCTAACTAACCTGCGTGACCCCCTTGGGCTTGCTGGGGACAGGTGGCCTCTACCTGGTGGTTGTGGCGCTGAATGACTTCCAGGAAGAGCGTGGGCCGGTCCTGCATGGGCTTGGTGAAGATCTGCAGGAGGTAGCCTTTCTCATCGTAGTCCACCAGGATTTTCAGCTCCTGAGTGGGAGACAGGGGCCTGGGTTGGGGGAGGCTGACACACTCCTCTAACTTCACACCTTGGCATCATTAGAAAATCCATAGAAAGGGGCTCCTGCACCCCTTAAGCTAAGAAAAGACCCCTTTTGCCAGCAGTTCCAGACACCTCAAAATAGACCCCCAAATTGTCCTATTACCACCCCCTGACTCACTCCCTGAGTAAGCCACCATCACTGCTGGCCTGGACCACCCTCGTAGCCTCCACTGAGGTCTCCTTGCTTCTGCTCTCGCCTCTTTACAATCCATCTTCCCCACAGACATAGCGGGATCTTTCAAAAACCAGATCATGCCATTCCCTGTTTAAAACCATCCAGTGGAACTGGGAATGCTCCTAGGTTGCTGGTGGGAAAATGGTACAGTCACTGTGGAAAACCTTCTGGCAGGTCCTCAAAAGATTAAACAGAGAGTTACCTTATGACCCAGAAATTCCACTCCTAAGTAGCTACCCAAGAGAATCAAAACATGTCAGCACAAAAACTTGTACACAAATTATCATAGTGTTATTTAAACAGCCAAAAAATAGGAACAACCCAAATATTCATCAACTGATGAATAGATAAGCAAAATGTGGTCTGTTCACTCAATGGAGTAGTACTCGACCGTGAAAAGGAACAAAGCCCTGACACCGGCTACAACGTGGATGGACCTTGAGAACATGATGCCGAGAGAGAGACGCCAGACACCAAAGGCCACCTATTGTGTGATACTATTTGTATGACATGCTCAGAAAAGACAAATTTATAGAAACGGAAGAAGATCAGCATCGCCTAGGTCAGAGGACAGTGGAATGGTGGGATTGGTAGGCGATGGCTAAGGCCATACCCCTTCTTTTTAGTGTGATGAAGATGCTCTGAAACTGGTTTTGATCATGGCCGCACAGCATAGTGAGTAGCTGAAAACCACTGAACTATGCTCTTTGAGTGATTTATGTTATGTGACTTATATATCATTAAAACTATTAAAAACAAAACAAAAAAACCCACAATGGTTTCTGGCCACAGAAAAACAAACTCCAAAGTCCCGAATAGCCTGCCTCCATGAGGAATCAGCCCTGCCCACCTCTGTGACCTACGCCACACTCCCTCTTCCATCCACTCCAGCCTCCTTTCTGTTCCTCAGGCACTTGAAGCTTGCTCCTGCCTCAGGACATTTGCATTTGCTGTTCCCTCTGCCAGGACTACCCTTTCACACAGCCAACACCTTCTCATTATCTGGATTTCACGGAAATGTCACTTCCTCAGAGAAGCCTTCCCTCCTGGCTACCTCCTGTAAAGTAGTACCAGGTCGCTCTCTGTCACAGCCTATTTTAACTTCCTGGGCGGCAATGACTCTGTCCCTCTCTGATAGTGTTTGTGTTATTTATTTGTCAGCTGTCTCTCCACTAGGATGAAAGTCCTATGACCACCGGGACCTGGCCTGGTTTCCCTCTGGGTCCGGGTGCCTCCTGCAGGTTAGAGGTCTGGACAAAATTTGGGGGGTGAGATGGAAGTCGGCTCGTCCCGCCATCTGGCTGAGAAGCCCGCTGCAGCCTCACCTCCAGCACATCCAAGTTCTCCTTCACCCGGATCTTGGCCGACTTGAGCTTCTCCCGCAGCTGTTTGTAGTACGTGGATGGGACATGCAGGAATTCCATGCCTCTCTCTCTCAAGTGGCGAATCTGTTTTGGGGCAAGGTCAAGGTCAGCCTCCTTCTCTCTCCACGCTCAACACCCCTAGCCAGGTGGAGGTGCTGGGCCAGGAGGAGGCAGGGTCCCTGTCCTGGCCCCCCCAAAAAAATGCCAGGGTGTGCTGTGATCTCATCCCCTTCCCTGTCAGAGTCTTGTGGGTCCCGATAGAAGAACAGCAATCACTACTGTGTATGGGATGCTCACCGTGTGCCTGTCTCAAGCCCTGTGTATTGCCTCATTATGTCCTTGCAGTGACCTTTGGAGGCATTTGGATGACATTATCCCCTTAGCTGGGGACACTGAGGCATTAAGAGACTAAGTATCTATTCTCGACATCATAACCAGAGTGCTTTCATTAATGTACAAGTCATGTCATTCCTTTTCTTACCCCCCAGTGGTGTCACATCTCAGAGTCTGAGTCCTCACCATCAGCTCCCCCTCCGATGTTCTAACCTTGTCTCCTACACCCCTCTCTTTTGCTCATTCTGTTCCAGTCACGTGATCTTGCTGTTCCTTCATCCATCCTCCGCCTTGGCTGTGCCTTCTTTTTTTTTTTTTTTTTTTTTTTTTTAAGATTTTATTTATTTATCTTTAGAGGGGAAGGGAAGGAGAGAGGGAGAGAAACATCAATGTATGGTTGCCTCCTGTGCATTCCCTGCTCGGAACTGGCCTGCAACCCAGGCATGTGCCCTGACTGGGAATCGAACCGTGATCTCTTGGTTCACAGGCCCGCGCTCAATCCACTAAGCTACACCAGCCAGGGCTTCGCTGTGCCTTCTGCCTGGGGTGCTTTCCCCCAGATATCCACATGCTTCTCCCTTTCCAAACTTGCTCCTTCCAGCTCTGCACTCTCCACTTCTCCACAAGGCCTTTCGTGGCCACCCGACCTAAACCCCAGTGCCTGTCCCCCTACTCCCCCACTGCCCTCTTCGTTTTCCTCCTGAGTGCTCCCTGCCATCTAACATCTATTTCACTTGCTCTCTCTTCTGCCTCCATAGGGATGGAAACTATTATCCTGTTGACTGGTGGCTCCCAAACCCCTAAACGGTACTCGGCACATAGTTGGTGCTCGGTAACCATCTGTTGAGTAAGTGAATGAATGAATGAAGTTGCTAGGGCCATGCAATGAATTTTTGGTTGGGCCAGATTGATGGGACAGTCCAAGCTCTTGCCACGCTGCCAAACTGCCATTTCAGCCATGAGTAGGACCCAGCCTCCCTAGGGGCTGGATCCACAGACTCAGGACATTTAATTTGGCTCAAAGGACCTAATCGATCTTGTAGCCTAATATCCTCATTTTCAAGGTGAGGCAACTGAGGGGGACAAATCCCCTAGAGAAACTCAGTAAGTCCCTGGCAGAACCAGGGAGAGAATCCAGGCTTTGTGTCGACTCTGGCACCTGCTGTTTCTAAAGCCCAGAGCGCTGTTCGAGGAGAGACTGAGCCCTCCGGGGAGGAGCTGTGCCTGAACTTGGGTGGCAGGAACTAGCAGGGGCCCTGTCAGCCCCCGGGGCCAGCAGGGGGTCCAGGGCTGCTCTGCAGCTCGGACTCCATTTTGCAGAGATCGGCTCTGGAGCCGAGTGCGGGGTGAATTAGGGCCAGGAATGGGATCCTCACCGCCGAGATGATGTCTTGGGTCTTGAGAGCGATGTGCTGCACCCCAGCGCCCCCGTTATAGTCCACATACTCCTGCAGGAGGGCAACAAGGAAACCCCTGTCGTTGGCCCTGTCCCCACAAGAGCCCTCAAACCCCTTCCCTGCTGTCTTCTCCCCCAGGACGGCCCCACCTGGATCTGGGACTTCTTCCTGCCTGGCGCTGGCTCATTGATGGGCATCTTGATGGACTCCTCGTAATTGGCCACCACGATGGACCGCAGAGAGCTGTACTCCGTGTGCACCTGCGTGTCATCCACAGACCAGAAGCGGTGGAACTGCAGGTTTTTCAGGTACCTGTGGGGCGGCCGGAAGGACACATTGGCTCTGGGACTGGCTCCCTGCCTCTATTCCACCTTCCAGAATTGGTTCCCCAAGCAGGCTCCAAAAGGGACCGTCATTCCCATCACACACGTCATGGATTTGTACCTTCGTTGTGACAGTTTCCCTTCAGGTGGACGTAAAGCCTTGTAACCAGACCCCCCTAGTGAGGAAATGCTCCAGCACGTGCAAGTGCTCTGAGAAGGGGCACTTGCTTCCAATGCGCACAAGGGCACTGGCGGGGTGGTGACAGTCTCCCTCTGAGCCTCCCCTGGACTGTGACACCCACCCCGTGCCGACTCCCCAGGGTTCCTCACTTTGGGCCTTATATCCTCTGGTCTCCATGGGAACAGATTTACAGGGAAAGAGGAACGGGTGGCCTCAGGCTCCCTTCCTACCACCCGACGCTCTGCTTCCCACTCTGGTGTCCTGAAGGCCAGGGGCTCACCACTCCGAGGCAGACTGCATCTCCTGATCCGGCTGGTTTCCCACGATGTGGTCAACAACCTCGAGGCCGCAGTGGGGCCTGGGACATGGGCTCAGTTAAGGGGTGAGAAGGTTACTCCCTAAATCTACATTTCTCCCCCCTGGCCCCTCAATAATAGTAATAACTCACTATGACGTAGCACCTACGATAGGTGCTTTATTAGAGTGGACTCATGCCCCTTTACTCGCCCCATTTTGGGAATGGAGACACTGAGGTGTAGAGAAATAAAGTCACTTGCCAAGGTTAAGTGACTATGAAGTAACAGAGCTGGGATCTGAACCCAGGCAGCCTGCTTCCAGAGCCTGTGCTCTTTGCCTCTAGGCTGCGTTTCCAAGCCACCCTTGGGGACCCAAAGGAGCACCCCAGCAGGCTGGAAACGCTTCACCCCTGCAGAGGAGCCCAGAGCAGACAGGTCTCGCTCTCCACCCCCGCCCTGCCCTGAGCAGCACTCACAGCTTGGAGAGCAGGGGGTCCTTGGATTCCAAGCCCTCGAACCCAGGCAGGAAGCAGCCGGTGTAGTTCATCTTCTCTACCAGGGTGTGCGTCGTGTCACCATACTACGGGCAGAAAACAGCCTGGCTGGGCCTCTGAGCTCGCGTCCCCTCGGAGAACGGTCGGGCCACATCTCATGGCGCCCACACAGCCCCGGGCTCCTGCCCAGGCCTGACCCTGACTCGTTGTGTCAGCTCGGGCAAGTCACTTCCCCCTTCGGAATGAGCTGCAGCCTGTCATTTGGGAATTTCTTTGACAGTCCCTCTGCCCCACAGAACCCGAGGTTCTAAGAGGGTGAGGACACTTTCTGGTTCACCGCTATGTTCCCCACACCTAGGACAGCGTCTAGTGCCATAAAAACATGCGGACCTAATGGAGAACAATGAGGATGTTTCATCAAATCACACCAAAGGGCGCTTTTAGTCTTAATCATTTTTAAGTTATGTTTAATCTTGAGAAGATAGGGCCTATGGCTGCCTCTGTATGACAATTGCACTGGTGCTAAACCCACTTGGTAATCTTCGCTGGTGTGTCTGTAATATCCGGACACCATTGTGCTAGGGGCTAAGTACATGAGTGATCTCATTCGACCTTACAATAACCCTCGGAGGGTTATAGCTGAAGAAACTGAGGCACAGAAATGTTAGGTGGTGCACCGTCTCAGATTGCACCAGGGGGTCCAACCCCAGTCCTCGCTCATTTCCACGTAGTCAGAGAGGTGAAGTGATTTGCCCAAAGTCACTCAGCGAGTGCGGGTTGGAGCCCCACCCCCAATCCAGTCCCTCTGCTTTCTTCAAAGTCCCTGCCTGAAGCTTATGTCCCCACGATGTGACCCCCACGGGGGAGGAAGGGAGGCCCCCGGAGGGTGGCAGGCAGCCCTCATCGGCCTGTGTGCACTGGCCAGGCATCACAGGCGATTGGCCTGGAGGAGGCAGCCTGTGCTTGGAAGCCCGAGGGTGGCCAGACATAAGGAGTCGGGGTGGGGAGGGCGCCCTGGCATCTTAGTGGGTATAAACGGCAGGGGGGCGGGACCAAAGTTAACTCACCGTCTGCAGCATAGCAAACTTCACCTTCCCAAACTTATCTTGCTCCACCCAGGGCTCACGGATGATTTTGGCGCCCCGTTCACGGGCTTTCTGCGGGAGAATGGGGAGGGGGGCGGTCAGGCCTGGACGTTCCCAGAGCCCTTGCCCGCTGCTCCTGCTGGATTGCTGCTGCGTGCTCCAGCCCCAGGCAGGAACCCCGACCAGCTTCTGCAGTTGCCCCCGATACTCATGCCTAGTGCCCATTTGGCAGATTGGGAAACCGAGGCCTAGGCCCAGAGTTGAGGCTGTGAGCGACAAACCAGATAGGGGTGGGGGGGTCTGTCCTGCCTCTCCTAACTCACTCTGTGGCCCTTTTCCCTCTCCAGTCCTCTGTTTCCCCATCTGTAAAAAGGGTGGTTCGATAAGAATATGAGCTGCATTAATTGAGCACCCACTATGTGTCAGACCCTCTGCCAAGTGCCTTACACGCGTAATTCATGCATGCACACGGTAAACCTCACTTAGCTCATGCCTGTTCCTATGACATGTGAGGCACCGCTGTAGGTGTTAACCTCTAATCCTCACAGCAGCGTTCTGCGGAAGGTGCTGCTATTGTCTCCACTTTGTTGGTGAGGACATTGAGGCACAGAGAAGTTAAGTCACTTGCCCAAGGTGACACAGCTAATGAGATTCAGGCCCAGGCAGCCTGCCTCTGGAATCTGAGCTCTGAGACTCTGCCTGCACTGCCTCTCGAGGACAGTGTTTGGTTCAGGGTCATGCTCAACAAGGGGCCATTACGATCTCATTGCCTTGCTGTGAGAGCCCGGTGGGCTGGGTGCTGGGGTTATGACCGTGTTGCAGTTGTGGAAACTGAGGCTCAGAGAGAGGACACAAAGTCAGGCCGGGTGTCTCTGGACCTCATGCGTGTGTCGCTCAGTACGGCAGTGTCCTCCAGCCCTGACAGAGGGGGACTCAATGCAGACAGAGGGCAGGCCGAGCCTTCTTGCTTCGTCCCCATGGCAGCCCAGGTATGGGCTCACCTGCACAATGTAGTCGCAGTCTTCCACCTCGAACGCGATGTCCTTCACTCCGTCCCCGTGTTTCACCAGGTGATCGCCCATCTCTGTGGCCAGCGTGGGGTGGGGGCGGCACTGGAGTCACGGACCCTCACCTGTGCTCCCAGGCTGCTGGGCTCCGTCTCCTTCTGGGCTGAGGCCCCCTCCCGGAACCCTGCTGTGCCCGTGTCCCTGACCCCACCCACAATACCGGGTCTCTACCCCCTGGCACCTCCAACCCCTCTGGGGTCCCCTCACCTTTGTTCCAGGGGTTGAGAGCAGAGGAGAAAACAAACACAATCTAAGACACAGAGAAGAAGAGGGGGCGGTGAGCTGTGGCTCCCATGAGTGTGGGCAGGTGCACCCCACCCCCTACTTACTCCCTGCCACCCCTTGTGGGGCAAAAGGAACCAGATCAACCTTCCAGGCAGGCAGGGTCCCTGGCCCTGGGTTGTAGTCCCTGCTCTGCCTCAGTGTTCCCCCCTGGTCCTGAGGGACCTCCTATGCCCCAGGGGCCTGAGTCAGGTCTCCCTGGGGACAACTTCGGGACCCAGGGCCAGGGCGCTGCTCGGGCTTCTGGCTCTGACCCCAGGGCCTCTGCCCACTTTTTCCGGACACGTGTGAGGCCAGCGTTGGAGGAAGAGATGAAACTAAGAAGTCCCCCGTTGTGTGTGGCACAAAGGTGCCTGGCAGAGGGGCCAGTGGGCGCTGCATCCCTGGCACTCTGCTCTCCATGCCAGGCTTCCTGGAAGGGGCCTGGGCCTGCCTAGACAAAGGGCCTCCTGGTCTCTGGGTTTCAGCCAAAGGCACGAGAGTCTCCGGGATCTCAGAGACCCAGAGGAAGAGAGGGACAGGTCTCCTGGACGAGTGGCAGTCCTGGCTGGGGACTCACCTGCCCTTGCTTGACCACGTGGCTGACCACCTCCCTGGAACCCGTCTCCAGGCCCTTGTAGGCCAGTGGCTCAAAGCCCATCTTGCTGCAGTAGAAGTGCGAGGCCTGGATCAGAGGGGCGAGCACGTTGGGTTTATGTGGGCTGAGGCGCTAGCCTGGGGCCCCCAGGGAGAGCTGCCCCCCAGCTTGTCTGGCCCATCCCGCCAGCCCCTGCTGGAAGAAAGGCTGCTCTCTGACCCCTCCGGACCCGCACTGAGATTCCTGCTGGGGTCCCCCCCTATTGTGTCAACAGGGCCCAGAGAGTCTGCCCTTCCACTGACGTCCCAGCACTGGCCCTGACCCTCCCCTCCCAGGGGTCAATCACAGACTCGTCCGGAGGCCCTCTTGCCCACCCTCTGCCTACTCCAATACCTCGCCCTTGCCTCACCTGCTTGGCATTGCCCACCCAGAAGGTCACGGAGTGGAAGTGAAGGAATCGGCCTCTCTCGGGCTGAGGAGGAGAGAGGGGGCAAGGCTGAGTCCCTCAGCCTCCCTTGTCCCCCCACACCCCACCCCAGTTGCCAAGCTGCAAAATGGGTTTCTCATGGAGAATGAATTTGGGGGGCCAGGCTTGGGAGGCCTGCCCAGGTTTCACAGAGGGATACAGCCTGTTGATACAGCAACACGGATTTCAGTTGGATCTTAGAAAGGACTTCCAGATAGGATGAAGGGTTGGCAGGAATTTGAGATAAACATTTTTCTTATGAGGGCAGCTCAGTGTTGGGGAAGGGGGGGGCGGGCAGAGATGACCTTGAGCACACATGCTGGACATCACAAACCCACTGTACACATTTCTCTTCTGATGTTTGCGGATGTCCCTGTGTCCTGGGACCCTGACGCACCTGCCCCTCTTGCTTACCTTCTGTCCTTTGTCGCTGTAGGACGTCTAAGGAGAAAGAACAGGATGGTAAGGTTTGGACGCCCAGCCACAGGTGTTTCTGTAAGCCACCCCAGAGAGGCTGCCACGGCCCTAGGCAGGCACTTACCATGACGGATCTGGGTTGCGCTTCCCTTGGGGGACACTGGGACAAAAGGCTGGAGGAGCCCTGGGCAGGTGTATTTAACACCCAGTGGGCTCCACCTCTGGCTTCTGTGGCTGTCCTGGGGGTGGGCGCTGGCACCAACCCTGGAAGCTCCTAGGCCTGGGAGCCTCTGGTCCGGCCCCGTTGGACAGGGCTGAGCAGTCAGGCGTAGAGAAAGGGAGTGGCCTGCCCAGAGGACAGGGCGGAAAGCCAAGGGGCACATTCTTTCTAGTACCCTGGGCTTGGACTCTGAACTCTGCCCCCCAGAATCCAAAGCTCAGAAGCCAAGGCCAGGCTGAGTGCAGTGGTGCCTCCAGAATTCGTATCCAGGGAGAATTGGAGGGGGGATTGGGCGCTGGTCTAGAGGCCCTGTTTCCATGGCGAGTGTGTGGTTTATATTTGGGTAAAAGGGTTGTGTTCCGTGGCATTTCATAGTGGTGAGAGGCACAGGTGTGGGGTCAGAGTCCTGGAGCTGCTACCTCCCCTGTGACGGGGGCATCACCAAAGCCCCAGGGCCTAGGTCTCCCCATCTGTAAGACGAGAGTGATAACAGTGTGGTAGGGATTCCACGAGATGACGCCTACATCTTCGCAGTCGACCCGGTTTAAGTAAGGTCTCTGTCGATGTTGGTTATGATTCATAATGTTTCTTTGGGATTTGGGACCCAGGTCCCAGTCTCTCCAGGGTGGGGGGTGGCTGGAGTTGACGGCTCTGGAAGCAGGAAGGCGGGGGCTCTCCCCAGCACCCCACCACCGAGTCTTCAGGTCCCCCTGTCCTGGAAGTTGGAGCCGTGACTGCTGGCCAGCCGTGGCATTTACGGAGGGCTCCAGGATAGCCCCAGTCCGTGAAGGCTCTGTGGCTGAGCCCTCCTCTCAGACAACCGACTTTATCAAATGTCCTCATTGCCTGGAAACTCTTAGCGGCCCTGACGTTGACCATCTGGGCCCCTGACTGGGCTGCGACCCTCTACCCTCTTGCATTCTGGTTTCCACAATGTCCTTCATTAGCCTTTTTTGCAATCCTCACTGAAGGATACGTTTATTGATTTTAGAGAGAGAGGAAGGGAGAGAGAGAGAGAGAGATATCAATGTGAGAGAGAAACATCGATCAGTTGGCCCCTGTACACGCCCTGACCAGGGATTGAACCCACAGCCTAGGTATGTGCCTGGACTGGGAATTGAACACACTACCTTTTTGGTGTATAGAACGGTGCTCCAACCAACTGAGACAACTGGCCAGGGCCCACATTGGCTCGTTAGAAAAAATACAGAAAAACAGATCTTTGTGGCTAGTAATGACCTCAGGGATCGTAGAGCCCAGCATTCTGCTTTTCCAGAGGAGAAAAACTGACAAATAGCAAGAGGTTGCCTGGGGCCACTACCACCAAGGTGGGGGCCTTCTGAGGACAGAGATCCAAGTCTGGCCTCTGTGCTTCTGGAGCTGGAAGCCACCCCAGGAAGCCAGGCACCTCTTCCTTTCCTCTGTTTTCTGGGCAGATCTGGAGGTAGGCGAGGTAACTCCTCCTCCTTATTCTGCCCCTCCCCCCATACCTCACCAGCCTGTCCTCAGTGCCCACTGCACGCCCCTGGGTCGAGGTTTCCCACTGAGAAATCCAGAGCCGAGGGAGCTCACAGGCCAGAAGGTCCCACTGAGGGAGAGGGCACCGAGGGCCTGGCATTACAGGAGGTCTGTGGCTCACTGGGCCTGCATGCTACGTGCTTTATGCTGAGCACCTGCTTCCCTTCTGGGATTCTGGGATTCTGAGGTTTTGGTACATGCTATGTAGTGGGTGCCTATGTGCCCAGCATCCAATAAAAACCCCAAACCCTTAGGCTCAGGTGTGAGGCCCTGGTAGAGAGCAGTTCACAGCCCCTTGCTGGAGGAATTAAGGGCGCCCTTTGCGCCCCCACTGGGGGAAGACCCTGGGTAGCTTGCCCCTGATTTCCCCTGGGCGACCTCCATGCGCCTGTCCCCTGGGCCAATTGTGCTGTGTTTTTTTGTTTTTGTTTTTTGCTGTAATGCATCTCAGCCACTAGTGGGGCTATCTGCTGGCTCCTGTGAGTTCTCCCAGCGCGCCATCATACCTGGGTGTGGGCTTGGGGCCCCCGACACAGTGGTTCCTAGCTCCCTGGAGGGTCTCGAGTGTCAGGCTGGGGGTTTGGGCTGTATCTTTGAGGCAATGGGGAGCTATTGAGGGTTTTATAGTAGAGTTGCAACATCATCAGGACTCGACTTGAAAAGTTTGTCCGATCCAGGTCCACACAGGGAAGAGAGCTGAGCAGGGACTGCCTGTCTGTAGCGGCTGTGGTTGGACTGGAGCGGCCCAGGGGCCTATTTGTGATTCGTTATTACATCTGGGGACTGTAAATAAACCAAGAGGCTTCAGTTACATCTGAAAATTGGACCTGAAAACCGACAGCCATGGGCTGTGCTTCCTAGAATCTGTGACTCCAGACTCTAGACAGAACTAGTGAGGGTTCAGAGGCACAAGCCCACCCATAGGACTTCCCTGTCCCTTGCCAGGCCCCACAGTCCTGCCACTGAGGGCTGAGACATTAGTTGGGGACTTGAAGTGGTGAGGGCTGGTCTGCGCGACGGCTGTTATTAGGGCTGGAGCATCAGGGCAGGGCCAGCTGGATGAAGCTGAACTTTATCTCCTGGGGCCCAGCGCCCAGCTGCCTGAGCTTTGGAGTGACAGGCAGCTGTATCAACAGGCATCAGTCACAGCCTGAGAGCCCAGGCAGTGGATGGCAGGGGAGAGGGGACCCCTGCGCTCTGGAGCCTGACCCCGGGCCATGCCTAGGCCCTCTCTGAGTCTCAGCGCCCCAGACCGTGCAAGCAGGTGCCCTGGATCGCTGTGCTTGTCTGGGGGGGGGGGGGGGGCGGCCCGGAGGGGTGTCCTTATTGCTTCTGTGTCTCCAGTGTCAATTCCTACCCTGACAACAGCAACTCACTTTGGAGAACCGCCCTTCCTCTTCTCCATCCCTGTGGTTGCGGAACGTGAGCCAGGACTGGCCAATGACAAACCCAGGGATGGGGTCCAGCATGGGCACCTCACCGGAGTCGGTTGAGGCCGGTTTCCCCGGGGACATTGCGAGAGAAGAGTCTCTCTCTGAGCTTGGGGTTCGCTAAGCTGTTCGAGGGCGCTGAGCTGGCCGGGTCTGCCTCCTCGGAGGGAAGCCGTGCCTGTGCGTGAGGCCAGCACAGAGAAAGCGGAAGGAGAGGAGACAGGCAGGCCCCTGATGTGTGAAAGCCGCATTCTGGGCATGCTTCTGGGTGAGCCACCGTGCACCCTCTTTTGCTTAGGCTGCTGAAGATGAGTTTCTGGTATTTACAATCACTAATCCTGACTAACGTAAAGAGGAGAATGATGATGATGATGATGATGCCCTGGTTGGCATGGCTCAGTTGGTTGGAGCCTGTAGACCGACAGTTGCAGGTTCGATCCCGTCAGAGCGCATGCAAGGAGGCAACCAATTGGTGTTTCTCTCTCACACTGATGTCTGTCTGCCTGCCTGCCTGTCTCTCTCCCTTCCTCCTTCTCTAAAAGCAATAAAAAATGTCCTTGGGTGAGGACAAAATAACAACAACAACAACAATAATAATAGTGGCAGCAACGATGGCATCTATGAGCACTTACTACCAGGCACCACGGTGGGGGGCAGTGGCAGTTGTCTGTTCATCAGCTGGCCTTGACATTGTTTAGGTCTGCTGGCACCAAATGATAAAATAAGGTTGACAGCTTTCATCACTGTCAATTCTCTGTAGACAACGCACTGCTGTGTGGGCGGAAAATGTGCTCCCGCCAAGAGGGACTCGCTGCCCAGGTGCCCAGAGGGGCGCTAGCTGTGGGCTCCCCCAGGACCTGGGCGGCTGCAGAGATTTTGCCCAAGGCCGCCTCTGCTCAGGGCGGCCCACACCTGGGGACTGAGCAGGGCAGGGTAGATCAGCCCTGCCGCCTCAGCCCAATGGGGACAACTTGAATGGCGGTTTTGCCTCCAGAACCCCCCTGTGGGCTTGACCAAGGCCTTGCTGAGGTCCACCACGATGGCTGCTTCTCTCCCATCCTGCTCCCCCCTTCCTTTCACTGATGTGGGTCCCTGAAAACATCTTGCACCCCAAGCTCTGTCTCAGCCTGCGCTTCAGGAGAACCCATTCGGTGACAGGGGACAGGGCAGAGGACAGCAGTGGCCATGGAGGCCGAGCAGCTGCTGTGACATCAAGGCCCAGGGCACATCAAAGGGGTTTTTTCTTTTCCTCTCAGGCCAAACTACTGTCACATGAGTACCTTTGTCACTTGCATAAGCCGAGGATGAAGTTACTCAAGGTGGATCATCGATCGCTTCCAGAATGAACCTGTGTCCTCACCAGTTAAAGTCCCCAAGCTTTCAAACAGCTGCCACCCTTTGCCTCAGAGCCCTGACTTTCATTCTTCACGGGGCAATGGAGGAATTAGCTTTGGCGTCCTGTGTGCTGAGTTGCCTTCAATATATTGCTGAACCTCTCTGATCCTCCTTGTCCCACTTCTGAATATTAGGGCGAGCTGTAGTAATGGAGTTTCTGCTGTCTGCAGGGACGGGAGTGACTGTGTCCAACACTCTGCATTTAACATGACCCTGGAAGGTAGAGATTATCATTGTGATAGTACCTATTTTGCAGTCTGGGAAGCAGGCTCAGAGAAGTGAAGTGGTCCACGCTAGTAAGTGATGGCGTTGAGAGGCAGTCCCCCTTTATTCCCTGTCCAAGTTTCTCACATTCTGTGGTGTGTCTCACTGCCCCTGGACACACAGGACTTTAACAAATGAGAAGGGTCTGAGAGGCCACCACCTAGGGACTTGCCTCCCAGATGCTGCAGGAGCCAGGAGAGTGATGCAGAAGAGAGCGAGTTGGATGGGGCTGTGGAGTTCAAAGCCGTGTCTCGTCCACACTGGCCACGGCTGCTTCGCTTCGGCCAGCTGTTGCCTGCGGGGCCAGGGGCCTCATTTGGTCAGATTTCGATTAAAAGAAGCTGGAAATTGGATTTTTTGTGTGAAATCCATCGACTGAAAAATAGGATTGTTTTAAATTCTGTTTATGTGAACTGTGCAGGGTAGGCAAGTCATTAGAGACAGAAGGCGGATTGGTGGTGGCCAGGGGCGGGGGGAGGGAGCAAGGGGAGAGACTGCTGACGAGCCCATTGTTCCTTTTGGGTGACGAAAATGTTCTGGGACTGGACAGAGGTGGTGGTTGCACAACTCTGTAAATACACTAAATGCCACTGATTGCTCACTTCAAAATGGTTAATTTTATGTTGCATAAATCTCTCAGTTTTAAAAGCTGCATTGGGTCTGAAATGTTCTTTATGATTTAGTGTAGTTTTTGAAATTGAGAAATAGTATATGTATTGAAGATCAATGTGCATGAGAAAGTGCAAAATGGATACAGCTCTGAGTTTTCACACACTGAAGACTTCTGTTTAACCAGCTCAGATAGGCATTTTATTTTATTCTTTGTAATGGAATTAATAGAAGTTAAGTTGGGGGGAAAAGGGAAAATACACATCATTAAAAGTGAAAAATAAAAATAAATAAAAAGCCCTGGCTAGTGTGGCTCAGTGGATTGAGCACCAGCCTGCAAACCGAAAGAGTGCTGGTTCGATTCCCGGTCAGGGCACATGCGGGGTTGTGGGCCAGGTCCCCGGGTGGGGCGTGAGAGAGGCGACTGACTGAGGTTTCTCTGGCACAATGATGTTTCTCTCCCTCTTTGTCTCACTAAATCTTTTTAAAAAATATAAACAAATAAAAGAGGGAGGGCGAAAATACAGAAAACAAACCCACCCATAATTCTTCCTCGACAGGCAGTGAGCATGGACATTTTGTTCGTAGCCACCCAGACTACCTTCTAAAAACATATAAACATGTATAGGTATGATACTGTAACGTTTTTATGTATGCTTTGTAAACACTTTTCATGGTAAGATACACTGTGTTCATTGTTTTTGTGCGTGTGTTTCATGGAAGGTTATATCATAATTACTTTAACCAAACACTTAGAAATAGCATCTGTGATGATCTGTCTCACTCGAATGTATAGCTTCATGCTCTTTGACATAGATTTTCTTTGTTAATTACTCTGAATTAGTATTAATAAATGTCCTATATTTTCAATTGCTTTCTCCTCTGCCCCACACTCTGCCCAGGCACAAAATATTAACAATCTCACACATACAACCTGAAGTTTCTCCATTCTCATGAGATCATATGCAGGCACATACCAAAGGGGACACAAAAACTCCGGAATTATCTTCTGGAGGCAAACCCCTTGTAGTCCGGGCTTCCCCTGCTACGTAAGTATTCTAGGAACCCATCTGTATTAGTGCACCAGCTGGCATTGTTGTGAGAGGCTGCATTCAGCTTCAATTTCTTTGAAGACACTTTCAGCACATTTTTTCCCATTTCATCGTGCATGATTTATGAGCGCACCTGCCCATACCCCGCTGAGTGTTTAGCAGTTTTTGACCAAAAGCATCATGACCCCTGTGCCCCACACTCCCTACTCACCCAATCTAGCCCTGAACGACTTTATTTTTTGTTTCCCCAGATAAAAAAAAGTCCTCGAAGGGAAACATTTTGCCAATGTAGAAGAAATGAAACAAAAATGGCGGAAGCACTAAAAAGCATCAACATGGATGAGTTCAAGAACTGCTCTGAGCAGTGGAAAAAATGTCTTGACAGGTGTATTGCATCAAAAGAAGAGTACTTTGAAGGTCCCTTTAAACACATAAGAATAGACACACAATTTTTTAAATTTATTTTTAGAGAGAGGGGAAGGGAAGGAGAAAGAGAGGAAGAGAAACATCACGTGTGGTTGCCTCTCACATGGCCCCCACGAGAGACTTGGCCTGCAACCCAGGCATGTGCCCTGACTGGGAATCGAACCAGCGACCCTTTGGTTTGCAGCCCGCACTCAATCCACTGAGCTACACCAGCCAGGGCGACACACGATTTTTTATAAATAAGTTCCGGGGTATTTTTGGGTCCCCCCTCAGATAGACACATGCACTGAAGAGCCAACTTGTTTAAAAACAGGACTTACATTGTGTGCGTCTCGCATCGTACTTTCCCCAGTGTCTGCCTTTTGGTAACTGCTGCACGTTCTGTCTGCCCCTCCAAGTTCTCCCTCCACCTCACTGTGCCCCAGGTGCCTTTACCCTCAGCCAGCCAGAGGCTCAGGCAGCAGGAGAGAGGAGGGAGAAGAGGGCCAGCCCCAGCCCAGCTCCCTCTTTGCCAGATGACGTTTGGACTGCTGTGTCCCTCCGCTGAAGGGCGCACTCCTGTTGGGTTTCGGAACCTGTCTAGGTTCTGAAACTACTCCTGCCCCTTGGCCCTGTAGGTCTGGGGGTGGGATCTGACCCCTGCCGTTGCCAGTCCCAGGCGGTTTAATCATCCCTTATTTGCTCCCTTAAGCTTGTCCATGACTCTGTAAACGGCCCTTTCCTTAGATGCCCCTCAGATATCCTTCTGAGTGTGCCCGCTGTTTTGTGATGGGGCCCTGAACTGATTCAGAGTCTAATTTAAACTTCTAAAACATTCTTAGTGAGCCAGCTCCCACAAGCCTGCCACCAACTTGGGCCTGGAAGTCCAGCCCCTTGGTTTGTAGATGCAGGTACTTGACTTGCCAGTTTTCCCAGCTGCTAGGCTAGGGGGAGGGGAAGTAAGGAGTTTGCTGAGCCCTGGAAACAGGCAGTATAAACTGTGACCGACTTGGGGTAGCTCTAGCTTCCTGGTTCTGTCTCCCAATTCCGGGTATCTTGGCCAACCTCATGCTCTCAAATGGAAATGAGCAAGACATGGGCGTTTGCAAGGGGCAAATAATTTACATTCTCCAGATCTTGGCAGCTTTCTAAAACAAAGGCTTTGCTGGCTCTCCATGGCTCCTGCAGGTGAGATGAACCAGAACAACTGGAATGGGGAGAGAGCAAAGATTATTCTCTTAGCTCCTTTCCTTAGAATCCGGTTAAACACCGACTCAGACATTTGAAGACAAGCCTCAGCCAGCATCCTGTGGGTTCTCAATGGGTAAACACACAGTTATTCATTTACAATACTGGTGAAAAGTGCAGCGAAGAGCCCAGTTTTGGGGGCAGGTTGGAGAAATCATTACCAGGGGAGGTAATGTTTGGGCTGGATCTCGACGGAGGAGCTGAAATCAGCCTGTCCTGAGACAGCGTCCTAGAGAAGGCTTGAGCAGGCGCCAAGACCCTGTCTCAGACAGACAAAGCCAAACATGTGCCAGAAACTGCTGGAAGCTCAGTGTGGCTGGAACCTAGGTTGTGTGTGTGTGTGTGTGTGTGTGTGTGTGTGTGTGTGTGTGTGTTGAGGGCTGTGTGTGGGTGGGTCCAGAAGGCGAGCAGGGATCCGAAGGGTCTGGAAAGACGGAAGGAGGGCATAGGAAAGACATCGAACCCTTCTAACCCGCAGGGTGACCATGTCACTCTTTGGGTGGGTCATTCTAGCTGCTGTGTGGAGGACGGATGAAAGGGGCAACCTAGAAGCCGAGGTCCCTGCAGTCTGAAGTATGGGGGTGGGATGAAAGCAGAGGCAGAGGCAGGTGATGGATGGCTTTGAGAGCTATAAAGGCTGGAGAAGGGGCAGGATCTAGGTTTATTATAACAACAGCAGTATTGACACTAACAACCTGATATGGTGACTTAAACAATAGCTTTGGTTTCAGACTGCAGCGGTGAGACTCTTTTTCCTGCCCTGTTTATTGGGGAAAACTCCAAACCTCAGAAGAGTTGCAAGATAGTTTCCGTGAATATCCATATACCCTTCACCTAAGATTTACCTGTTGTTATACATTGCCCCCCACCTCTTTCTCCCCCCTTCCTTCCCCCTCTCTATTTCTCTTTACATATGTGTATATGTATATATAGCTGTTTTTCCTGAACCTCTTGCAAATTTGTTGCAGAAATCATGGCATCATACCTCTAAATACTTTAGCATTCATCTCCTTTGAGTAAGGAGATTCTCTTCTGTGATCATAATACCATTGTCTTAGGGAATTGCACATCGATACACTATAGTCTAATATAAAGTCCCTATTTATTTCCTCCAATTGTCTCAAGAATGTCCTTTATAGCTTTTGCTTATTTATTTATTTTCAGAGGAGCACACATTGCATTTCATTGTTGTGTCTCTTTAGTCTTCTTTAACGTAGGTGCTTGCCTGGCACATGGGCAAATTTCACAATGCTGACCTTTTTGAAGAGTCCAGGCCAGTTGTTTTGACAAATGTCCCGCAGTTAGGATTTGCCTGTTTGTTTGCCATGATTGGGTTCAGGGAAAACATGTTTGAATACTCCATGAGTGATGGCATGTCCTTTTTCAGTACACAGTTTTAGGGGGCATGTGTGGAGAGCTTAAGCTTCATCCTTTGGCTTTTAGCTGCGTTGAAATTTGGGCTGCTTGTTTTGCTAGTTGGGCAAGTCCGTTGTTGAGATGGTTTTCTCTGCTGTCATGAGGGAAATAATAATCCTGGCTTTAAGAGCCAGGCACTTAAGTGCATGTAAGGCACTTAAAAACAGTGTCTGACACATTGTCACTATTAGATAAATTATTAGTATTACTGTTACTGTGACCATCCATACTATTTTGACAAAAATTTACAGAGATCTTAATATGCGACAGGAACTGAGCCACGCCCTCAGTTCTTACCGCTCCAGCATCCAGGACGGTGTAAAGCTCAAAGGAGGCATTCAATACACATTTGTTGGCGAAATGTCAGCTCTCTGCGGATTTCTGTGGATATTGACCCAACATACAGATGAGCAAACTGAGGCTCAGAGAAGCGAAGTAATTTACCCAAGGTCACTACATTGCAGTAAGTGGCAAGGGCCCTGGATCTGAACCCAAGCTTATAGGATCTGTAAAAACCAGGGGTAGGAATAGGGATGTATTTTGTAATCCCTCCAGCGCTGTGTAGATGGGAAGAGCTGGATTGGAGCGCCACGCAACGAGCTCTCGCACATACATACAATAGGCGCTCAACTAATGTTAGTTGAATGAACGAGGGCAGAAAATGAACCAGCTAGGGAGAGATCAACTTGCCCTGGTCCGGGTGTACTGGGCAATCATTCCGCTCCAAGTGGAGTCACCACAAGACCACGTCTTTCAGCAGGGTGTGGCTTCCGGCGACCCCGCCCACCCAACGAAACCACGCCTCTCACTTCTGCCCGCGCTCACTGACGGCAGGGGTGTTTTGGCCCGCGGGCGGAGCCGTAGCTACAGTGTCCCGTGGGGCCCGCATCCCGGAAATCGAGCGTCCAGAATCCCCTGCTGAGGTCTGAGATGTCGGAGAAGGGAGCTGGGTCCAGCGGGGGCTCCCCGCAGGCTACCTCGGTGACTGTCAATGACGTCCAGGAGCTGATAAGGCGCAAGGAGGAAATCGAAGCGCAGATCAAAGCCAACTATGACGTGCTGGAGAGCGTGAGTGTGGGCTCCGGGGCTCCCAGGCAGCGCGGGCGGTACCCCCAGGCCTCCGGACCTGGGAAGAGTGGGAGGGCCGGGAGGCCTCCGCGTGAGGTCTCAGCTGAGGGTCTGTGCCTCCCTGCGCTCCCAAGGCGCCGCACCTGCGGCCTCTCTCGGCAGCAGTCAGTGAGACAAATAACGTGGAGAACTAAGAACAGTATTGGTATTGTAGCAAGCGTTCAGGGAGCCCACACTGTGTGCTGGGTGCTGTTTCACGTGCTTTGCATTTGTGAGTTCATTTAAGCCTCGCGGCGGCCCTTGGAGAAGAGCTCTATCATTTCCCCATTTTAGGGATGAGTGCCTGCGGTCACAGAGCTAAAAAGTTTGCAGAGGCCCAGTAATTGATAATCACCATCATCAGTCGTTGTTGAACGTTTATAGAATGTTCTGTGCTTTGCTAAATAACCACTCTACGTCAGAGCTTCTTAAACTTTAATATATACGTTAAAATTCAGATTCTGGTGGGGGCCGCCAGTGTTGGGGGTCCCAAGTTTGGAAATCAGTGTCTTAACGTGGGATTGAGTCAGGAATGCTGGCCAGCTCGGTCATTGTGGAAAGACAAGGAGGCTGACACAGGTATGTGGCCCCTGGTGCGTTTATGCTGTATCTGTAGTGAGTCCCATCTTAAGGGACCTTAGGGGACCCCCTTCCTCCCACAGGAAACAACCGGTATAACCCAAAGGCCTCCAGAGAGAAAGGGAGAGAAGTGGATGGAATCCTGGCATATAAGTGGAATCACCTGTGTACACTAGGCACTGTCTCCATGCTGACTAGTAATTATGGCCATTGCTATCACTATGTGTATTAAGTTCCTAGGGCCACTGTAACAAATGACCACAAGCTGGGCAGCTTAAAACAAGAGAAAGCTATTTTCTCACAGCTGTGGAGGCAGAAGTTAAGTCTTCAATCAAGAGGAAGGCAGGGTTGGTTCCTTCCCGGCTCCGAAGGAGAATCTGTTCCATGCCGCTCTCCTAGTTCTGGTGGCTGTCCTCTGTTTTCACACAGCCATCTCTCTGTGTCCCAAATGTCCCTCTCGTTTCTCTTATGAGGATACCCGTCATTGGATTTAGGGTCCACCCTAAATCCAGGATGATCTCAGAGATCCTTAATTACATCTGCAAAGATCCCTTTTTGCTAAAAGTTCACATTCTTAGGTTCTGGGGGTTAGGATTTGGATGTATCTTTTGGGGGCCACTGTTCACCCCACTTTGCATGTGCTTGGCACTGTGCTAAGCACTGTACACAAGCCAACCCATTAATTCTCACAGTAGGTGGGAAAGGAGTGAGCACCATTATTCCCCTTTTGTAATTGACAGAGCTGAGACTTAAACAGGTGAAGGTCTTAGCCAAGGGCACCCAGATTGTACAGGGCAGAACTGAGCTCATATCAAAGGCTAATGGAAGGCAAAATCCATGCCCTACACCACCATCAGTGTAGAGCACACCTCATTTTTCTTGTACACCGTGCCCTAACTTATGTAGGAAAAGACTTGAAAGCGTTAAAGCAAAGGTCTTGTTTCAAATAGGGAACACACTTCCAAGGTCAGTATTCAAAGTCTCCTAAAGGGTATGCAGTGAGAAGTCTGCCTCCCGACCCTGGACCCCCAGCCCACCCCCTCCCACCCTGTTCCTCTCCCTTGGAGGCAGCTTGTGATATCAGTGTGTCCTTCCAGGGAGGAAGCCCTCTTTGAAAGCCCTTTTAGATTTTTTTTTTATATATATATTTAGCAGAACCAAAGTGCTGCCACAGCTGGGTGCTTTTAGGGCTTGTCACTCCCCTCTAGCTTCCAAGGCCATTGGCCAGGTGTCAGCTGCCTGTAGGAAGGAGGGTTTGGAGGAATTGAAACAGGCTGGCCTTGGGGTTCACACCGAAAGGAGTCATTAGTTCTATCTGCGCAGTTCTAACTTCAGAAGAGGAGAATGATTCATGCATTATTTGTATTGCCAAAAATTTGTTTGACAGACAGTGTGCCCCATCAAGGGAACTTGGGAGAGGGTGTGGCTGAAACACCTGCCTTGTGCCGAGCGGTCAGCAGATGGCAGCTTTTGTTAGTGTCGCCTTTACTGCGACTGCGGAGACAAAGAGTCTGGGGAAGAGGTCTTCAGGACTTCAGGCCCAAGCAGCATTTTTAAAATCCACATGTCTTCCTTCCAGCAAAAAGGCGTTGGGATGCACGAGCCGCTGGTGGACTGCGAAGGCTACCCCCGCTCGGATGTGGACGTGTACCAAGTTCGAACCGCCAGGCACAACATCGTCTGTGAGTGACGGGGCCCACCCGGCGGGGCCCACCCCACCTCGCAGAAGGGGACGGTAGAGGCTCACGAATGAAATCACCAGTATTCCATGTTATCTGCTTCTCTGGCTTCTGCCTTGACAAGATCATCGCACTGTTCCTGTGGAGGGACTGAGAACTCACGGATGGGTTAAATGCAGGGTTCTGTGTTTGTAGTTCCGTTTTGTTTTTTAAGACTTTTGTTTCACTGTGGAAACTTTATTGAAATAACAGTAGCAACCCAAGTCAGATATCGCTCACAACTCTAGTCGAATCATTTCTGTGCCAGGAATTATGCTTAGCAGTTAATGAGAGCGACCGAGGAACAGAGGGCGAGCAGAGGCTGCGAAGGGTGTTAGTTTTCTGCTTCTGATCTGACAGATCACCACAGGCCTAGAGCCCTGAAACGTCACAAACCTGTCACGTGACAGTCCTGGAGGCAAGGTGTCCAGATGCGTCTCAGTGAGCCAAGACCCCGGTGTCGGGCAGGGCTGTGTCCCTTCCAGGGGCCCCAGGGAGAGCCCATTTCCTTGTCTTTTCCAGCACCTCGAGGCCACCCACACTCCTTGTTTCATGGCCCCTTCCGTCGTCAGAGTCAAGAACCACATCTCTCCACCTCCAATTCTGCCACATTCACTCTCGCCTCCCTCTTTCACTTATATAGACCCTGTCATTGCATTGGGCCCCCCCACCTGGATCATCCAGGACATGCTCCAACTCAGGGCTGTAAACTAATCGAATCTGCAGAGTCCCTTTTGCACATAAAGTGGCGTAGTCACAGGTGCCGGGGTCAGGGCATGAACCTCTCTGCAGGGCCATTATTCACCCTGCTTCAGCTGGGCAACCTGGAATCTCCCACCAGGTCCTATTAGAGGGAATTATTATTACCTCCATTTTCTGCTCACTGACTCAAGTTACCTGTATGAGCCGTGACCCCATCCGGGCCTGTTTTGGGATAAGCCACGCATGTAGAAAGTGCTCGTTCAATGCTCAATGAATGAATGTGGGAGTCTTGTGTCCTCGGCTGTGGTCCTCAGCCCCTGACATGGCTTTCCCCTCCCAGGCTTGCAGAACGATCACAAGGCGGTGATGAAGCAGGTGGAGGAGGCCCTGCACCAGCTGCACGCTCGGGACAAGGAGAAGCAGGCCCGGGACATGGCCGAGGCCCACCAAGAGGCCATGAGTCGCAGCCTGAACCAGAGCGAGGGCCTCAGCCCCCCTCAGGCCTTTGCCAAAGTGAACAGCATCAGCCCCGGCTCCCCCGCCAGCATCGCAGTAAGCCAGGGCCTGGCCACCGGGATCTGTCCCCAGTGGGCGCTGTAGGTCAGGTGGCCTTGGGGCTGGGAGGGGTGGGGAAGGCCGTGGGAAGACAGACCCACACTCTCGCCATGCCGAGGTTTGGCTTCACGCACTCATTCAGCAAACACTGGCCAAAGCCTGCTGGGGGTTCGGAGAGGGGGCCCTGCTGCCTGCTAAACTGGCCAGGGAGGGACTTGGGATGGACACAAGGTAGAGGTGGCAGATGTCCTGAGAAAGGGATGGAGGGTCTCCTCCTGGGGCTGGTCGTGGCCGGGCACTGACTCACAGACCCGAGAACGGCGCCAGCTGCCATTCGCCCAGCCCTTGCTGTGCGCCAGGTATCCTGCCAGATGAGCTGCGTCTCGCCGGGTGTGTTTCAAAACGTTTGAAACAGCTTTATTGTGATATTTCACATACCATAAAAAGCATACAATCTTGTGGCTTTCAGTGTGTTCACAGGGCTGTGCATCCATTTTAGAGCATTTTCATCATCCTGAAAAAGAAACTACCCATTAGTCATCCCCCAGGCCCCATTGCCCCCGGCCCCTGGCAGCCACCGGTCTGCTTCTGTCTCTGTGGATTTGCCTGTTCTGGATGCGTGACAAACACAGAGTCATGCGGTGTGTGGTCCTTTGTGACTGGCCCCTCCCTGTCAGCGTCATGTCCTCAGGCTCACCCGTGTCGGGGCGTGTGTCCCTCCCAAATTCCTTTTCATGGCGTGTTGGCATTCCGTTGTACGGACGGTTCACATTTTGTTTGCCATTAGTCAGCTGGCATTCTGGCTTCTATTTTCCATGTATTATGAACGATGCCACTGTGAACATCAAGTATAGGTCTTCACGAAGGTCATGTGCAGATTTCATGTGGGCCTGTGTGTAGTGTCTAAGCCCGCAGCCACCTTCTGAGGCAGGTACTAACCTTTATAACCCCATTTCACCCTTGAGGAAGAGCCTCCAAGACCCGAAGTGACTGGTGCCAGGACACCCAGCTCCTGAGACACGGCACGGGACCCTGACTCCGGGTCTCGCCAGTCCTCTTTATGATCACGAGACAGCAGGTTGCCATAAGCTCTGTTTTATTCCCCACTCTGTCCGCAGTGTGCAGCCTACCCTGTAGTTGGCTCGTGGCAGATACTTGTCGGAGGGATCAATGAATCACCATCTGTGTGCTCAGAATGAAAGGGTCACACTGGCCCTGGGTCAGCCTTGTGCCTGTGGCTGCTTATTTGAGGGCGTCTGGGGCAACCTTGTCTGGATTCTGACCCCAGAACAAAATAGGCCCAGGCTGGCCTGCGTCTCTTTGCCCCTGAACCTGGGTCAGGACCCCAGAGAGCTGCACTGGGCTTTCCCCCACGGACCTCAAGGCCTCTATAGCCACCAGCTTTTATGAGACATTGAGCAGACCTGGCTGTCTTCTACTCGATCTGTCCTAGAAGGGGGTGGCCCAGTCATCCACCTTCTGCATGAGCCAGGTCCCTAACGTCTCTGCTTTGGGCCTGCCATTGTCCCCTAGAGGGAACAAGCTCTGGCCCTTGATATTAAACTGGGCATGGAGGGGTAAAGAACTCCAGAAGCACATTTAACCTCTAGCCTGGCTTTCCATTTCTCTTCTTTCTTTAGGGCCTGCAAGTGGATGATGAGATTGTGGAGTTTGGCTCTGTGAACACCCAGAACTTCCAGTCACTGCAGAACATCGGCAGTGTGGTACAGCACAGTGAAGGGGTGAGTCGGGGTCACGCATTTGGTCAGTGGCCCTGGAACTGCCAAGGCTGGAAAACATTGCTGGGCCTTTGCTGCCTTCACAGTGCTGTCACTCCGGCATAGCCCCCACTCGGGGCCCTCGCATGGGCTGTTCCCTCTGCCTGGAATGCTTTTCCCCCCCTTGATCCCTTATGTCCCACATCTCACTCCCTTACCTCCCTCGTCTTGTACAAGTGACACCTCAGTGAGGCCTTTCCTGCCACCCCATCTGCAGTATCTGCAATATCCTTCTCCGACTTTTTGTCCCTGTTTTCATTTAACAGTGTCCTTAGAGATCTTTTCACTTGGCACATACCTCACTCTTTTTTTTCTTAATTAAAACAAACACATTTGTTGATTTTAGAGAGGAAGGGAGAGAGCGACGGGGGAGAGAGAAATAGCGATATGAGAGAGAAACATCGATTAGTTCCTCCCGTACGTGCCCTGACTGGGGAGTGAACCTACAACCTAGGTTATGTGCCCTGACCTGGAATCGAACCCCCAACCTTATGGTGAACGGGGCGACACTCCAACCAACTGAGCCACACTGGCCAGAGCCACCTCACCCTTTTTTGCCGCTGCATAGTCCTGCACTGTAGGAAGGCAGTGTGTCCACTCGCTGCCTTCTCAGAGAACATTAGGGTACTTTCCAGTTTTACGCCAGTATGAACAGTCATGTGTATTTGTTCATGACTGTACACACACGTGGACTCTTAAAGTAGACACAAGGAAGTAGATTAGAGGCTATCAGTGTAGATGCATGTAAAAGTTTAATAGGTAATTGGAAAAGGTTTCACTAATTTATACTCTCAGTATATCATATCACTAATCAAGACTCTATTACCTGTTGATCTTCTATTTTTTTAAATATTTTATTTATTTTTTAGAGAGGGAAGGAGAGAGGGAGAGAAACATCATTGTGTGGTTGAGTCTCATGTGCCCCCTACTGGGGACCTTGCCCACAACCCAGATATCTGCCCTGACTGGGAATCGAACCAGCGACCCTTTGGTTCGCAGGCCCTCACACAATCCACTGAGCCACACCAGCCAGGGCTGATCTTCTACTATTTTTAATAATAGGGCATCTTAATTTGTATTTTCCTGATTACCCATGAGGTTGAGTATTTTTATATGCTCATTAATGTTCATATTTTTATTTCTGTGAATTGTCTGTTAATATTTTTTCCCCATTTTTTTCTGCGGGATTATTTGTCCTTTTAAACAATTGGTTTGGGACTTCCGGCCAAGATGGAGGCATAGGTAGACGTACTGTGCCTCCTCGCACAACCAAGATAGGGACAACAACAATATAGAAACAATAACAACCAGAACTGACAGAAAATTGAAGTGTATGGAAGTCGGACACCCAAGGATTTAAAAATAGACACGTTCATCCAGACCGGCAGGAGGAATGGAGTCCGGCCAGGCGAGGGACGTGGAGTGGAGAGCTGAGCTACCGGGGCGGCACGCAAGTCCGCAGCAGGCAGACCCTGGGTGCACGGCGGTGGCTGGCGGGCCAGGCTAGGGGGTGGCGACCGGCACACCCAGCGAGGCGCGGACATTGTGAAGCAAGGCACTGCGCGCAACTCAGGGTCCCAGCGCTGGGAAATAGAGCTTTGGGTCACTGACTGAAAAGGAAGGTCCCTCGGGGTGCACAGGCCCACCCACACCAGAATTGGTGCCAGAGGGGCCCAGTTAGCTTGCAGAAAGCGGCAGAAGGATCTGAGGTCCTACAGAGAGCAGAGCAAGCACCATTGTTCCTTTTCGGACTCTGCCCCCACATACAGTGTCACAACCCAGCAACTGGGGTGCCCAGCCCTGGTGAACTCCTAAGGACCCGCCCCTCACTACAGGAGCTTGACAAAACCAAAAAAAAAAAAACCCCAGCAAAAAGATGGCTCAAACAGAAGAACAATTGAAAGCCTCAGAACCCATCCTTTTAAGGGACCAAGAGATAGCCAACCTATCAGATGCACAATTCAAAGCACTGGTGATTAGGATGCTCACAGAATTGATTGATTTTGGTCCCAAATTAGATGAAAAAATGCA
>CM052546.1:65194668-65215975 GCA_028533065.1 Trachops cirrhosus
CAGACCATGACTTGGAAATTCGGATGGAACAGTTCCCTTCCTGTGTACTACATCCGAGACGAAAACCAGAGGGTCCTCCTGTACGCCAGCGCCCACACCGCGGTCATCTACAGCGTCTCCAAGAATGAACAGCATCATCTTCAGGTGTGCAGAATATTCTGAGTGTCAGTCAGAGAGGTTGTCTTTAGCTTGCGCAGAGTATTTCATTTTATTTGCCATGTTTTGCTGTGTATAATGTGCTCCCACGTTTTCTGGCCTAAACATTCAAGAAAAAAATCTTCCATTTTAATTTTCAAATTATTTATTTATATTTAGATACTGCTTTCGTTGCAAGTTTGTCGTGAGTTCAACAAAACCGATTCTCGTATTCCAGGGTGTTATTTTGCGTGTGGCTATCATTATTGCTTTCTAGTCTTATACTTTTAACACATAAGCATAAAGAAAAGAATTAAAAACATTTATAGCCCTGGCTGATGTGGCTAAGTGGATTGAGTGCTGGCCTGTGAACCAAAGGGTCACAGCTTCGTTTCCCAGTCAGGACACAGGCCTGGGTTGCAGGCCAGGTCCCCAGTAGGGGGTGAGTGAGAGGCAACCACACATTGATGTTTAAAATATATATATAGATATAGATATAGATACAGAATTAGTACTATCCATGTACAATGCTCATCCTTATTTTCCCTCAAAAATTTGGGCAAAAAAGTGCACATTATACATAGCAAAATAGAGTATTTATTTATTTGTTTGTTTATTAATTTATTTTTAGAGAGAGGGGAAAGGAGGGAGAGAGGGAGAGAAAATCGATGCAAGAGAGAAACACTAATCAGTTGCTTCTCACACGCGCCCCAACCAGGGACCAAACCTGCACCCTAGGCATGTGCCCTGACTGGGAACTGAACCAGCGACCTTTTGCTTTGTGGGACGACACCCAACCCACTGAACCACACCAGTCAGGGTGCATTTATGTTTTTTCATTCCAAGAGCTGACTTCACTCTATCACTCTCAGGTTTTCCGCCCTCTCTCCTGAACTGTAGCAAATCCTGTCTTTAGAAACATATTTTATTGTTCATTGTCTCTCTGATGCTAGTTAGAATCAATTTAGAAAACAGCAGTTGATTTTAATTTTATAGTAACAAGAATTTAAAACCTCTGTGCTCTCTACATTTCCCCGACACTGTGCCCGGATGGATCGTGTCCCTGCAGAGCTGTGGGGAGGCGCAGAGGGCCTCTGGCCTCACTCACCCTGGGCCCTGTTCCAGGTTCCAAAGGGCTTTGATATCCTGAGTCATGCTAAAAAGTGGGTGTTAGTATCCCCATTTTACTTATTTTTTGAAAGATTTTATTTATTTATTTTTAGGGAGGGAAGGGAGGGAAGAAGAGAGGAAGAGAAACATCAATGTGTGGTTGCCTCTGGTGTGCCCCCTACCGGGGACCTGGCCCTCAGCCCAGGCATGTGCCCTGACTGGGGATCGAACCAGTGACCCTTTGGTTCACAGGCAAGTGCTCAGTCCCCTGAGCCACACCAGCCAGGGCTGATATCCCCATTTTAGAAGAAGAAACTGAGACTCAGAGCAATTTAACCGACTCTCCCAAGACTGCACGGGTGCATGGGGAAGCCAGGTCTGAACCCCAGGTCTCCTGACCGGAAAGTGTTAAGTAGAGCTGTTGTCCTGTGCTCCCTCCTTCGGCGTCCTTCTTCATGGTCACCCCTCTGCACCTGCCGGGCAGCCGCCCTGCCCACGCCACTCTGCTTCCTCCGCTCCTGGCGTTTCCGACCCCTTTCATTTTCATCGTTGGCCTCCCAAGTGGCAGATCTTCCTAGTGTCTGACTAATAGTTAACCTGGTAGATACTTCTGTTACCCTTTTGACTAACATATCTGTTAATAAGTACTTCCTGAGTCAGTACCTGGAACAAAAGCATCACAAAGAATTTTCCAAGGGTTAAGTCAGCACTCAGCATTGTGCCAGGGATCCCAGACACGTGGGTCCAACTGAAGGCATCTGCCTTCTGGCAGCCCAGAAACGCGCACACACGCACGAGATCAGCGGGCAGCTCGTCCTGGGGCTGGGGTGAATGTGCAGTGCTGAGTGCGGTGGTGGCAGCCGAGGGAGAAGGGAGAGGCGGTGTGGCAGGCGGGGAGAGCCAGGGAGCGCCGGCAGCTGGCAGATGGGCGGACACAGGCAGGAGTCCAACTCCCGGGGTCAGATGGCCGCAGATGGCCACCTCGGCTGCTCATTCACCCATCCTACAAACACCACGACCACCGTGTGTCAGACTGTGGGTCTGCAGCCACGAACCAAACAGGCCTCGTCGCCCTCACGGAGCTCACAGTCTGGCAGAGAGACAGACATTAAACAAGGGGACACACAGATAGATGATTGTAAACCGCAACCAGTGCTCGGAAGAAACGTGAAATGCTACGAAGAGAAAAATCGAGGTCGAGAGGAGACCCGGTTAGGTTGGGTGGGCAGGGAATAGAATAGAGCCGTTTGTGCGCGGACCGAAAGGTGAGAAGGAGCAGGGGCGGTGTGGGGCACAGGCGCAGACAGGCAGGCAGGGCCCCGGGTCTCAGGCCGTGCACGAGGCCCAGACGCAGGCCACTGGGCAGAGTGAGTGAGCGGCAGTGAGGAAGGAGGAAATGGGCCACTTCTGGCAAGGAGCGCTGCCATCTTGTCTATGTTTCTAGAAGATTTCTCTGTGACGTAGGGAAAGGATCAGAGTGAGAGCGGAGAGACCAGGAAGGAGGCTTTCTCTCCAGAGCTGCTCAGAGACCTGAAGTGAACATGGTTTTGGGGGGTGAGGCTGGCAGGGGGCCAACTGGGACACTCATTCTCAACCTGCTTTGAGAGGAGGGTGCACACCTAAGGCCCCTCGGAAGCCTGTTCTTGTGGGGAGCGTGGCTTATCCTGCAGGAATTGTGCGGGAGAGAGCGTTTGAAAACCACTGGCTGTGGGGAAACCCCAGGGGGGTGGCCGGCGGGAGTAGAATTTCCAGCCAGATGAGCCCAGAAGGGGCTGGGTTCTCTCTGCGGGGCCCCAGCCTGTCCTGCCGATACCACGGCTGGGCCGCATCCCTGATCTTTCAAAGCGTTTTTTCCCCGTTTCTGTAGGGCCACCCTAACGTGATCTCCTGTCTCTGCGTCAGTGAGGACAGGCGGTGGATCGCCACGGCCGACCAAGGGCCCAACTGCCTGATAATTGTATGGGACTCCTTCACAGGGTAGGCTCGCTGCGGTCGCTTTCCCCCTGAGTTTGGAAGAGTGGCCGCCGCTGTCACAGGAAAAAATGCATAATGCCGATCTGGGGTTACAGAAGCCAGCGCTGGACACAGCGTGGGGGGGCGCAGCTGCCGGGCAGCCTGGTGGTCTTGTCGCCGCGGGGCCTGATGCGGTGAACGTGACCTTGGCGAACCTCCCAGGGACTCGGCTTGGCTCTCACAGCCCAGAAGCTTGGTGAGTTTGGGTCCCAGAGCCGGCTGAGCTGACTGAGCCGAGGGACGCCAAGTCACTCACCCAGAGGAGTTCAGCGGCTTTCCCCACCTAACCACGCCTCTAGTTTGAGCTTTCTCCAGCTGCTGTAAGAAATGGCTGCCGACTGGGTGGGTTGCTTAAAATAACAGAATTTATCTTCTCGCACTTCGTGAGTCCAGAAGTCAGAATTGGGTTGGCTCCTTCTGGGGGCTCTCAGAGAGAACCTGTCTCTCCCACTTCTGGTGGCTGCTGGCCAGGCCTGGTGTTTCTGGCCCAGCCTCTGCTTCTGCCTTCCCGTGGCATTTCTCCCTCTGTGTCTCTCCATGTCTTCTCTCCTATGGGGACACCAGTCATCGGATTTAGGGTCCACCCTGCTCCAGTGTCACCCCATCTTAACTTGCTGCACCTGCAAGGATCCTGTTTCTGCATAAGGTTCAGTTCTGAGGTTCTGGGCAGGCAGGGACTTTGAGGGGGCACTAGTCAGCCCACTGCGCTGAGCCTCCCAGGGTCGTTGGGAACATCGGCAGAGCGTGACACCTGCCCGTGACAGATGCTCAGACGGGTTTTGTTTCTTTCTTCTGGTCCCGGTGTGGAGAGTTCCACTAGATTCATGGACAAGCATGTAGGCCTTGGTTGGGTGTGGGGGCAGGGCAGGTGGCGTGAGGAGGAGGTGGACAAGTCCAGGTGGACAGGATCGGGAAGCAGTTATGTTGAGTGTCCCACGACGCAGGCACCATTCTCCCCCAGGTGACTGGCAACCACGGGAGGGCCATGTCCCTGACCCCGGTCCTCGTCTTGCCTGGCCCTGTCCGTTCTCCTTGGCTTCTCTGACATCATGTGCCTCCTCATCCTGCTCGCTGACCATCAGTTCCTCCTCGGACTCTTCTGAGACTCACCCGCCCCACGCCATTCCTCGGCTGTGGCTGCAGAGGAGGGGGAAGCTTCCTGAGGGCCTGCCACGGTCTGCCCCCGCGTGGCTCCGAGCCCATCCCACGCCTGGTTCATCCATCATCGGCTGGCTTTTAAAAAGTCACTGAATGGGAAGCTGGTCTCTTTCGGCGACCGTCTCCAGTCCTAGTGGGCTTCCTAGAGGGCGTCGGTTCGGTGTGCTTCCTTCTGGAGCCTGCTGCTGTTTTAAATACGCGCACACGGACATCCTGTGCTGGGCGGTTCTCCTCTGCAGCACTTTCAGTGTGACCTTCTCCAAACACGACCCTCCGCTGTGTGGCTTCCCGCCTGCTGCCCCTCAGAGGCTGCCCGCTGCCCATCGGCCCGTGTTTCGGGACATTCGCACCTGGTGTCATAGTGGTGCAGACACTTTCCCCGAGCGTGATGTTTTTCCCTGTCTGCGCGCCCAGCCGCCACACAGCCATCTCCCACTTTCAGCAGCAAGCAATGGGACGTCCAGCTGCCACTCGAGGGCAGGTGCTCTCCTGCAACAGAGAGTAGTCTGCAGGCAGGGCAGGCGGCTCCCACAGGTGACGGTCCCCCGCCCCAGGCCGGGCTGGCCCCTGACCCTGTCCATCCTTTGATTTGTTGCTGGTTTGTAGAGCTGCCTCCTCCCTGACTAGGCTGGGAGCCCCTTGAGGGCGTGATTTTTTTTTAAGTAAAGCCTATCTGTGGCTAACAGTTCAACCAGTGTCGATGTGCATTTCATGATATTCCAAGTGACCCAGAAAAGATTATTTGGGTGTAGAATTAATATTCACTTTATTAAAGTGACAAATTAAAAACCATAATTCTTTAAGCTCTTTGTTGAACTTATAAATCTTATTCTATTTATAAACCTAGCATATTTTTACAATCTCCTTTAAGGGGACTTTGATTAATGTTTGGCTCCACTTACAAATTTGATTATTAACTCCTTTTAAGCATTTTTAGCTGCATGTAGAAATGGAATATATTTGGTTTCATCTTTAAGTTTTTTAGTAGTCTCATTAACAAATAAATCCTTCACCAGCACTTAAGCAATTCTTATAAATCTGATAAATTAGACATAAATATGGCAAATCTTAAGTTCTCTTAAGCATTCTAGTATTGTTTATAAACCTAATATGATTTGAATTTAAAATTACAAGTCTAAATCAGCTATGCACTTTAAATTAGAATCACAGATGTAATCTGTTAGAGACTCTGATAGTTAAAGTCTCTTAAATTCCACCCATTCCTAAAAAAAATGCACCAATTCTCTGATCACAAATATGTTAATAGTGCAGGTCTGACTGGTTTCATCTTCTCTATATTTAATTCTAAATAGCCCCAGGGGTAAGATATATTTTCCAACTAAGGACATCGTGATGGCATTCTTACTGAGGTAACATTCACGTAACAAAATATGGAACACTTAAAAGTGAGCAGGTCGGTGGCATCGAGCACTTTCACCGGCTTGTGCCACCACCACCTGTATCTGGTTCCAAAACAGTCTCACCCACCAAAAAGGAGACCCCCTTCCCATTACAGGGCACTCCCAGCCCCGCCCCCAACCCCCCGGGGAAACAGCAGCCTGCTCTCCTTCTCTCTGGACGTGCCTGAGCTGGGCCTTCCCTGTCAGTGGACTCACACGACGGTGGCCCTCTGTGTCTGGCATGTCTCACGCAGCATCACGTTCTCACGGTTCACCCAGGTTGCAGCTGGCGTCAGAGCCCCATCCCTCTTCATGGCCGAGCCACACTCCACTGGATGGGCGGCCACCTTTATTTATCCACAGTTGGCATGTTTTTGGAGTGGGAACCAAGGCGTGCCCAGCAAATGCTTGTCCCCCGCCCTGTCTCGCAGGATCCCCGTGCACACGATATTCGACAGCTGCCCCAAAGGTCACGGCATCAGGGCCATCTCCATGACCCGAGACGCCAAGTATCTGGCCACCATCTCCGATGCTGAAATCCAGGTACAGGGACCTGTGGGGTGGCCTCAGCGGGCTGGCTGGCTCGTCCAGTGTGTCCCCGGGAGCAGGCTGCTCAGGCTGCGTGGCGTCTGTGCCGCTCTTGGGCTGACTGACCCCCTCCCACTGCCAGGGTCTCTGCGCTCGGGCTTTGCTCGAGGTGCCGTGCTCGGTTACGGCAGTGATGGGGCTGTCGCCAAGGGCATGGTGTCGGCTCAGAAACCTGCCCCCCAACCCTCCCCCCCCGCCCCCCCGCAGAGAGTCTGCATCTGGAGGTGGACTCTGGCGGCAGAAACGCCAGCGTGTTCTCTGGACCTTCCCGAAGAGTATGGTTTTCAGGTGAGTCCAACCTGGGCCTGGGAAGAGCTGCCTGATCTTGGGCGGTGACTCACTCACTCCCACTGCCGACGTTTCCAGCGTGTGCGCGCCGTGTCTGGAGGGTCCTGTTCCATCGTCTTCTCACTCACATCGTTCTTGTTGAGAAGTCAGCCTCAGTCTTGTTACTCCCGGGGTTTTTGGGTTTTTTTTTTTTTTTTTGAAATTTACACATCTTTCCCCCTCCTTGGGTGCTTTTAAGATTTTTCTCTTGGTTTTCATCAGTTTTTTGGTAACATGTCTATGTGCCTATGGATATGTTGTCCATGTAAAAAATATAATAAAACTTATCCTTTGGGTTTTTTGAAGTTGGAATGCCATGCCATTCCTCGATTTTGAGAAACTGCCAGCCGTTGTCTCTCCAAACGTTACTTCTGCCACATTCTTTCCTTGCTCTCTTTCTGGGACTCCAGTTACATGTAAGTTAGGCCTGTTCGTCTTGTTCTTAGGTCTTTCATTCTCTTTTCTATATTTTCTGTACTTTTTGTCTTTATGCTTCTGTCCAGATATTCCCCCCGCCCATAATTTATCTTCCTTTTTTACTAATAACCACTTTTTGGCTATCTTTAATTTTCTATTAAACCATATTTTTGAGTTACAGAAATATTTTTGATCCAGATCCATTGGGTTCTTTTTAAAAACAGTTGTGTGCCGAGGTCACCCATCCCACCCTCTGTTTCTCGCACATGTTGACGGCAGTTACTGCCGAGTCCGGGGCAGGGACGCCGGTACCTGGGTCTCCTGCGAGTCTGTTTCTGTGCGCGGCTTTCGTCCTGATTTCCGGTCATCTGGGGGTGTCTCCTTCATGCCTGGTTATTTTTCGTTGAATGCCCAATGCTGTGCTTTAAAGTCTATAGGGATCATTTGAGGCTCAGGATAACTTCTTCCGAGGAAGACTTGCAATACTTTTGCCCCTGACAGGCATTTCTGACAGCGGCCACCTTAGTCTGATCAGAGAGTGAGGTGACGGGAGGCTGACGTTCGGTCTGTGCGAGGGCTCACCCCCGAACTTGGCCTTCTCGGTTCTTCACCCCGCCCAGGCCTTTGTGCTGCCCTGATACAAACTGTCAGCCCTGACCTTGGTGGCTTCCATTCCTGAAGTGAAGCAGCAGGCAGTAGGCCAGGGATGGGAGATGGGACAGAAGTGGCAGGAACGGAGCTTCAGAAGGGTTTCCCCACCCTGCTTCCTAAAGCCGCCTCTGCTGCCCTGCGCCCCGGGCTGCGGCCCCCCACCGCCTTGGCCCAGCCGCCCGAGGTGCGTGCTGACAGTCTCCCCAGGGCCTGCTCACTGTCTGCTGTGTACTGATTAGCGTCTGCGTTTCATGTTTCCCTCACTTCCACAGTGTCTGCGGGGTGGATTCTGGGGACGGGAGCCAGGCAGCCCTGCTAATTCACCACCTTGGCAGGAAGCAGAGCCCCCTTCCGATATTCTGTGCTCATTCCTAGCTGCCCTGTGGCCCTGTTGGGTTTAGAAATGGGTACGCGGCAGCCTTTCTGCCAAAGGGCCCAGAGTAAAGGTTACTGGTGAACACTGGCTTACGTTTGCTTGTTCCATTTTCTGGAAGATGGATTATAATAAATGAGACTAAATAAGAAAGGGAAAACACTGAGACCATTAGTTTTAACGCTCAGTATTTAAATTATATTCCTATTGCTCATAAAACGCCATGTCTTTCTGCTTTATATTCCTACTCAGTTATTTATTTTAATAAAAATATCACTTAATTTTAACATTGAGCTTAGCCAGAGAGAAACAGGAAATTTATTGTACTGTAACATGTCTTCATTCTTTATATTTCAGAAATATCTTACCTTTAATCCAACAAATAATAAAGAATTGGTGAGCAATAGTAAAACACAAGTCATATATTATCTGTGGGTAAGTAGAAATATTTTGATTCATTTCAAATGTACAGAGAAGTACATGTTCATTCTTTGAGTTTTGGTAATGTAACAATATTGTATGTACTTAAGAAGCAATAGATGTATATTAAAATGTGTTGATTTAATTACAGTATTTATTTTAGTCACATTGAAAATTAGCATATTAAATCAGAAGTAGATAACTTAAATATTATTTAGTTTTTTAAAGTAACGAGGCAAATATTTATGTGAATATACTTAACAGTTCTAAAATATAGGGTATTTTTTTTCTGAGACCTCGGACCTTATTTCCTTTTAGAAAGGAATGAGTAAATACCAGACACAGGGCAAAATCGTGAAATTAAAACAGCATCAAAAGTTAAACATCAAATTTTCCCATGACTCGCCGTTCCTAGGCCATGCTGAAAAGAGCTGGAAGCAGGCAGACAAAGGCTCACACACACGAATGCTCGAGTTCGCCAGAAGCAGAAGGTTGAACCAGACCGAGTGCCGGTCAGCTCATGAGTGGGTGGACGGGGTGTGGTCGGTCCACGCGGTGGAATGCGATTCAGCCATTAAGAGAAACGAAGTGCTGACTCCTCCTACCACACAGGTTGAAAACATGACAGGAGTGAAAGAAGCCAGACACAGAAAGTCACATTGTGTGGGGGCCCAGTAATGTGAAGTGTGCAGAGTAGGTAAACCCAGCGAGACAGAGCGCAGAATGGTGGTTGTCAGGGGCTGGAGGACGGCCTAGGGTGGGCCCACTGGGGACCTGGGCCACAACCCAGGCACGTGCCCTGACTGGGAATCGAACCTGTGACCCCTCTGTTCGCAGGCCAGTGCTCAATCCACTGAGCCACACCAGGGCTGATTTGTACACTTTTAAATAGTTAACGATTAATTTTATGTTTCATGAATCTTACCTCAATAAAAGATGCCAATCAATAACAAAAACACATTGATTGGCTGTTTCCGAGGGATAGTCATTATTCCAGGCATTTGTAATAGCTTGAAAGCCTTATAAATGTAAAATTCATTTAAAGTCACAATCATTTGTGGCTTTTTTTAAATGTACTTGCTTTTCTCTCTGAATGTTTTCGGTTGTTCCTGGAGACAGCAGGTTCTCTTTCTCACCTGCAGAAACTGCAAAGCTCTGACCCTTTTTGGAAGCAGCTGTTTCAATCTTGTCGTTACATATTGTTCTTCCTTTGGAAATCAGGTCTTGTTTGAGTAATGATGATTTTTTTCTGTATTTATCAGCATGAAGAGGGAGATACACTTATTCACAGCGCCCCACTTTTGACCGAAAAAGTGAGTTTGCTGGTAGCTTTTTCACACATCTGATTGCGTGGAGAATAAGCCTGCATGTGTAAGCTCAGTCATTTTTGGCTACTCTCGGTATGTCTTAATATGGGGAAATAATTGGAAAATTTTAGGTGGGTCCTTTGCCACATCGAATTTGTCAGTTGTAGATAATGGAAGCACTCCCATGAGAAAAATATCCAAACCCCCCCCCCAAAACAGTAATGGCTTCCATGAGGTAGGCGTGCATATGACAAGTCTATATGCAAGTGTAGCTTCATGTGAGTAGAGTTGTTGAACGTGGGCGGATCCCGGTTAAGCTGCTCAGTGTTCAGAGTAATAAAAAGTGATATTGGGTGTTCGGATTCTTAAGAGCCCGTGGAGAAGCGGTGAGCCGGGTGCTGGAGGAGACGCTTGCCTTGCCTGCCCACCCGGAGCGGTGGCCTGTGGCATGGAGCTGAGCCCCGTCTCGGGCAGCATCTCCTCCCCGGACACCCGCGTGGTCTGCTCCCAGTGAGGGCCGCGTGATGATTTTCCCGCTTCCTGTCTTCTCTCTGGGCCCGACTTCCAGAAAGTCCATGTTTGGGGGCACCTGCCCAAAGAAAAGACAGAGACGAGAAGGACAGACCTGGGAAGGATGACCCCGTCTGCGAGCCCTGTTTTTCATGAATCAAAGTACCAACAAATAAGTGCAGCCATTTCTAGGTGTTTGTGGCAGTGATGTCCCATCAAGTCTCCGCAGTCTGAAACAATAAAAATGCCTCATATTGAAACACGGCTGCTCTTAGGGGAGCCTTGGCGCCCTCGCTTTGCCGGTGCCGGTCCTTTACTGGCCTCCGTGCTCGAGTCAGACGGGGTGGACCTTCTCCGCCTGGTTAGACAGCCGGGTGGCAAACTTACTGTGTCCGACGTGCGACTGTGGGTTTCTTTCCTCCGCTTCCTTGCTAAACACCCCCTGAGGGGCTTCCCTCACTGCTCTGGGTTCTTTCTGTACTTCCCCTCCAAGACGTCATCCAAGAAACACGGCCTGCGGCCTCAGTTTACGTAGCACAAATTTAATAAGGCCCTTGAGGGGCACGCCTATGCACAATGTATACTTTCTGCCCTTGGGAAAACACTGTATGGCCACAAGGAGACCGGGGAATTATCCTATGACACCTCACAGCGGGCGTGCTTTCGCGCACGACGGACGTCAGCCTCTCTGCACCCTCCGTAAGACAAGGTGAACGGGTTTAAACAGTGGCTGGCCGCTCTGTCATTTGCTTTAAGCAAACGGTTCTGTGACCCGAGTTCACAACCCTTTCCTTGTTCTTAGCAAGTGAGGTTCGGAGCGTTGCCTGGACCCCGGGCAATCCATGGGGGAACGTTCTTTTTTAGTGATGGCTTTTTTAAAAAAACTTTTTAATTTTTTCTACACATTTCAGTGTAATATTATAAAACACTGTTTTATATTGATTACCAACAGTAACTCATGATCTGCCTTTTGAAATGCAGACGTTCAACAAGCTCGTGGGGAAGTTTAGCCAGTCCGTCTTCCACCTGAATTTAACACAGATGCTATCGGCAACCACGGAGGGGAAGCTGGTCGTCTGGGACGTGTGCCGCCCGCCGCCGGCTGCCTCCGCCTCTCCGGGCCTTCCCTACATCAAGCCTTGTAAACTGGTTCACGTGCAGAAAGAGGGGATCACTGTGCTCACTACAGTCGACAGGTGGTTACCTCAACTAAAAAGTAGCTGGAGATAATTCCAAAAGTATTTGAAAGCCCTTTGAATGTACACCCGTATTTTGTACACGCAAAGAATGTTTCCAGGGAAGTTAGCTGGGCACGTGACCGCCTCTGAGGGAGAGGACTGAGAACCAGGGTCAGGAGGGGGCGGGTGGACTGGCTGCTTTTTATGGTCTCGTTTGTGCTAATTGTCTTGCTTTTTCTTTCTTCATCATACACATGTATTATTTTTTAAAAACTCCTTTGTGTTTGGTGAAACAAAAAGTAACTTTTTTTTCCTTCTGCACTGAACAGACTTATTCTGTACCCTAAATTTTACATACTTTAAGAAAATAACATGAATAGCTATAGTGTTTATTCTGCTTACAAAATTACCTGTTATGAGAAGGTGAAATACAGCAGAGTTTTACAAAGCTTGCGACCTATTTGATTTTGAGAGGCTGTGTGGGGGTTCAAAGATGACCCTTAAAGGCCTTGCCTCAGAGAGAGAAGGTTCACGTCCCTGACACATCCCTGTCTTGCTGAGTGGGCAAGGCCCTGAGCTTCATTGAGCCTCCATTTTCCTGTCTGTGAAATGGTCACAGCCACAGTATCCGTGTCAGAGTGTGTTAGTGAGGGTTCAGGGAGACAAGGCAGGCGAAACTCCTAGCGCCCCGCCCGGCACAGCGAACCTCTGGGTCAGTGAGCCGTTAGTGTGCTACAGAAGTCCCCACAAATGATGGGGAGAATTCCCTGGTGACCAGGACCCTGCCCCTACAGCTGGAGTCATTGTGACCCTGCTTCCCCAAAGCCCCTTTGCTTTCTTTGTCCTTTCTTCTTAGTTCAGGGGCAGTGAGGTCCTGGCACGGCCCACAAAGAGAAACGCAAGTCGGGCCCTCACTCAGCAGCGTGGAAAGACAGTAGTAGAACTGCAGTGGACGACACAATCAACCTGGAATCAGCGGGGGTTAGGGCCCAGCAAAGTCCAGGCCACGGCTCCTCCTCCACCCTCAAGGGAACCAGCCAGGACCGGGAGCCCATAGGGGAAAGGGCTCGGAAAACACTGGGCCTGTTTTTGCCCTTTCTGTCCAGCAGAGGGCAGTGAAAGATGGTTTAGCCAATTACTCAGCCCACCTGCCTTGCTTATTAATCAGAAATCTCATTTAATCACTTTGCCTATATAAGAGGAAATTCACCCTCCCGCCACTGCTTCCCCGTGATTAGAATTATGTCAGAGGCTTAAAATAAGCAAGCCCATTTGGGATGGATCTGAGGATCCATTAAAAACGGGAAATAAAAGCCGTTTTGTCAGGTGGCTCTGCCTTCGGCTGAGATAACTGGGCAGGGTTATATGACAGCTCTAACAGCAGTGCCGGCCTGTAAAGTGACAGGTATCCTGTTGGCAGATGTGCGATTTTGGAGAGCCAGTAGGTAGACTCTGTGGCCATCTGTAGTCTTACGGCAGAGAGCGCACATCACCGGGCTGGTCTCAGAGGGCAGGGACTGGTGGAGCAGAGAGCAGGGACTTGGCATGAGACCCGGCGGGATCCCTGCACAGTCTCACCGCCACGTGGCCCTGGGAGGGTTTCCCGGCATAAGTATGTCCCATACAATATTGGGGACATGCTTAGACTAAAAGACTGCTCATTGTTTATCTGAGACTCAGATTTAACTGGGCACCCTGCGTTTGTACTTACTAAATCTGGCAACCCCTGGCCTTGTGACAATTCCTCCACTTCTGAGTCTTTGTTTCCTGGAAGGAAAGGGGGAAACAGTAACACCAGCCTCGGAGGACAGAGCATGAAGCGAAGTGTTTACAGCACCTGGAGTCCCGAGCCTGACACACAATCAGCTGCTTGGTGGATGGTCCTCCTTACTGTTCACTAACAGACCGGTGTTGTTTTCCCATCGCAGCTACATTGTCACGGGGGACATTAAGGGGAACATTAAGTTCTACGATCACACCCTGTCCCTCGTCAGCTGGCAGAGCCACTTCAAACTCAGCGCCATAAGATCACTGTCCTTCTCGAAGACCCCGGCAACCCCTCCCACTGAAAAATCCAACTACCCTACAGACTGCACTTTGAAAAGCGATCTTTTCGTTATCAGGTAAGTTGTTAACGAACCTATGAGTCTGGTCATTTGAATGGTCAGAAAACAATTGCTGTCTCCTTTCGGTTTGTACACCCTGGAATATTCTTCTGGTGCCTGGGATGCGAAATGGAGGGAACTGGACGTCCTAGGCACCCCCTTCCCTGGCTTGGAGATGGATCTCTTGGGCTGCTTATCATCACTAATCATTTTTTAAAATGAAACATCATTTTCATATTAAGACTCTTTGGTGGCTGGAAGCTGGAAAGGGCTCATCCCTGAGCTCTAATCTCTGCTCTGGCCAGAGTCCTTTGGTCTCTTCTTGAAGCCCAGTTTGTCCTAGCAGCACGGTTAAAGGCATTTGATAATTAATAGCCATAACATTTCAAGATGGAATTATCTGTTAGTCTGCTTAATTACCCTTGCAGTGTCTGCGGGCACGGCTCGAAGTGTGCACCAAGCTCCGTATTTGCATACACAAATGAATATTTGCATGTGCAGATTAGCTAATTGTACAACTGACTGTCCATCTGCATGCTTAATGACTCAATTTACATGTAGAAATGTGGGCTTTTTCACTTGCAAATGGAGGCTGTTGGGTATTAGTGGTATATTTTTGGAGACGTCGGGTTAATAATGTCACTAAATTACAGACGACAGAGGCGGTTCGTGTGCAATTAGGAGCCGCAGAGCTGGCGGGCCGGTCCCTGCCAGCGCTGAGGCTGTCTGGTCTCTCCTCGGCAAACAGGAATTTCATCATCGGGACGTCGGATGCGGCCGTGTACCACTTAAAGGCGGATGAGACCAGACTCGAGAAGCTGTTCATGGAGCCCAAGGGTGCCATTTGCGCCATCTCCTGCCACCCGTACCAGCCCCTTGTCGCCATTGGGAGTTTCTGTGGGATGATCAAAGTGTGGGATTACGAGAAGAAAAAATACCTTTTCAGCAGGGTCTTTGAGAAGGGGCTTGGAGTCCAGAGTCTGACCTACAACCCGGAAGGTATGTTCATTTCATCTCAGGTTCCAAATTGAAACAGACCCAGGTGGCCGTGGCCTTGGTTGTCACTGCCCCTGGAAGTTCACCTTGACTCCACCCCCCCACCAGGCTCGATGAGACACCTGCTCCCTCTGGCTCCTGCAGCCCTCTGTCTGAGCTTAGTACCGTCTGAGCGCTCATCCCAGGGTGCCAGGCTTCTCCGTTTTTTCTTCTTCCAGGGACCTTGCCTGTCACATTCACCGCTGTTTCCTCAGCTCCTCGAACACGGCCTGGCACGAGCTTGTGTTTCTTAAATGACCGGAATCCTTTCCGACCGTTGTTCTCTGGCTTGTGATTGCAGGGGCCATTCTTGGCGCTGGCTTCACAGAGGGGACAGTTTACATTCTGGATGCGATGTCCTTACAAAACGAAACCCCAGAGCCTTTCAAATACTCCAGAACCTGTGTGACCCACATAAGCTTCTCCCACGACTCCAAGTATATGGCAACTGCTGTAAGTGTTTTCACTCAGAGCTGTCCTGTGCTTCAGCAACCTTATTTAAAACTGCAAAGGGGCCCTGGCCAGGTAGCTCAGTTGGTTAGAGCATCCTCCTGATACCCCCGGGTTGTGAGTTCAATCCCTGGTTAGGGCACTTACAAGAATCAAGCAATGAATGCATAAATGAGTGGAACAACAAATCGATGTTTCTCTCTTGAATCAATCTATAAATTCTTTTTTAAAAAGAAAGGGGAGCTGGGAGGTGGAGAATGGCTGCTAAAGGGTTCAGGGTTTCTTTCTAGGGTGATGAAAATGCTCTATAATTGTGATGAGGGATGTACAGCTCTGAATATACTAAAGCCCATTGAAATGCATGCTTTGTTGTTGTCGTTATTGTTATTATCATTATTATGTGAGTGAGGGGGGAAGTGAGGGAGAGAAACATTGACCGGTTGCCTCTTACACGTGCCCCAACCGGGGGTAGGGGGTGACCGAACCCACAACCCAGGCTTGTGCCGTGACTGGGAATCGAACCTACAACGTTTCAGTCATTGGGGTGATGTTCCAGCTGCGCCACACCGGCAAGGGCCGGACTGCGCCCTTTAAATGAATCGTATTGTGTGTGAATTATACACACACAGAGGCCAAAGCCGCCCCGCACCTTCCCACCCTCACACTGAGGTGCCTTCCTCCCCGCTGGGCTCGCCTGCTCTCTGACTGTTTCACTCTCAGCCGTCACACTTAAAAAAAAAAAAATCCATGCCTTTGAATGTGAGGAGCTGGATGAAGAGATGGGAGACAAAGGCAAAAGGGTCAGGGCTTCCCCAGAGAATGAGGCGGGGACTGTGGTATCAGAGGGACTTCCTCCCCCCACGGCCTTTGCCACTTGCCTCCTTTGAACCTTGATTTTTCCCCTTCTGTACAATGGGTGTTATTTTACCACAAGCTCCAATAGATGAAGATTTCTTTTTGGGTAAAATATTTTAACAGCAAAGTTGGTATGGAAACCGTGATGATTTTTAAGTTGCGAAAGGTGAAAAGGAATAACTTCTGTTCTTTTGCTCGTATTCAGGATATAAATTTTACTGTGGCCATTTACATGCGCAAGGTCAAAAATGGGCATAGGGTCTGGGAGTACTTGGCAAGACTTCGTTCTCATCGCAAAAGCATCCGGAGCCTCCTGTTCGGGGTTCATCTGGACAGCAACGAGCCCAGGCTGCTGAGCCTCGGGAGGGACAGGCTCCTGGTGAGCGGCTCAGTTTTTGTTCACCTGGCCACCAGGACTCGTCCCGTTCCTGTGACACCCCTGGTGTCTGACGCAGAACCGGGCCACAGTGTGTGTGTTTGTCGGAGAAAAGGCGTGAACCATGAAGTAACGTAACCCTCTCTGAGCTGGCGCTTGGCGTTACACGGCTCTGACACTGCAGAGGCTTCGTGTCCTGAGTGTGGAGGCTTCTGGGGGGCAGTTATCGGGCGGTAGGGAGGTGGTGTGTGGAAAACTCAGCCACCCTCCCCTCACAGTGCAGTTTGGAAGGCTGGTACCCACCAATGCTTTCTTTGTGCCCAGGGGTTGGGGGCAGGCTGGTCCCTAAATATGACAACTAATAGAGGATGTCAGATAAGAGGGAAAGGGACAGCAGCAAATGTGATTTACGTGACCAAGCCAAAAGGATTCAAAATCATTCAGTCAGTCTATGGATCTGTCCATCCATCTTAAATTCCTTACTTCCCTCCCCTTCCTTCCTTTATTATATCCATCCATTCACCCACCCACCCACCCACCCACGTACCCATCTATCCACCCGCCCACCCACCCACCCACTCATCCACCCATCCATCCATTATCCTTCCATCCTGATCTGGCCACCAAGACCTACCTCTGGGTGAAATTCAGCAGGCTGCAAATCTGTGACTGTCCAGTGCTGAGATTTAGATGTGAATTAGCTCCTACCTCAAAGAGTCCCCTAGAGCGTGGGAAGTGAAGCAATATAACATGACTGTAAGAGTTCAGGTTTTGGAGTCAATTGGACCTAAATTTGAATTCTTACCCTACCACTTCCTTGCTGAGGGGCCTTAGGCAAGCCCCTGGGACCTCTCTGAACACTGGTTTTCTCGTCTGTAAAATGGGCGTGGTGGTGCCACGGGGCAGGGAGACGGTGAGCATGGCCTGGCGTCGTGTTTCAGAGCGCCTTGCTTCTCCCTCGGCTCGCAGTGAGCACTCCCTCCCAGCGGCCCATTCGGCTCAGGGTCCAGGCCAGTCCTCTCTCTGGAGGCCTGACACTGTGTCCCGTCCGAATAGGACTGTGGGCTCATCTTGTTCAGCTTAGTCTGCATGTGGGTCTCTCTGGGCTCCTCTGCAGATTGAATATAATCTTGTCAAGAGCTACAAAGACCACCTGGAAGTCCTGGACATCCACAAAACCGACCAGGAAAACTACCCGACCTGCATGATCTGGTACCCGCCCCTCGCCAAGGAGCGCTTCCTGCTCCTCTCCACCAGTGGCTACAAAGTGAAGCTTTTTAATGCGACCACCAAAATGTGCAGGTAGGCCTGGGGCTTCCCTCACACAGGGCGCACCTGTCAGGTTCTCCGCCTGGCCTGTTTCAAGTCCCAGTCTAAGGACCTGAGAGCAGCACTGATTGCGCAGAGGAGGGAAGGAGTCATTTTCACTCCCGGTGGCAGGCTAGGAAGTGCTGGAGGCAGGGATCAAGGCCCAGCCCAGCACGACCTTGAGATGAGGCCCCTGAGCTCAGTGCCTGAGACTCAGTGAAGAAACCAGACCTTCACGGAGGCTCTCTAAAATCCCCCGTTCTTCCCGTGGGGACGAAAACAGATATTTCCACTTGAATACTACCAACCCTTCGGTTTTTCTTACTCCTGGTTCTGAGAGGAGTTTTTCGGTTCACCAGTCGCCTGCCTTTGTTCACCCAGCCCTTCCTGAGCCCCCACATGAGCCGGGGGCTGTTCCAGGCACTGTTGGCGGGGACAGAAACAGACCCGTGGGGTTTGCGTCATACAGGGGAGTGGTATCCGTGGGGACGGCTGGGCTGAAAGTCCACACGGAGGCCAAGAGTCTGTGGGACTTTAAAGCCATGAGCCAAGAGAAGGTTCTAGAAGGGAAAGGAGAGGCCAAAGGACCAAGCCCAGGGTATGCAAAGCTTGGCGTCTTGGAGCAGCAGCTCCTGCATCCTGAAACAGGTTGGCGTCTGTGGTCGGCCTCTGTGTGGCTACGCCCGGCGGTCCCGGCTCACTCCACACGCTAAGTACTGACCCCTCTGTGCCGTCCCTGTGCCCAGGCCCCGCACAAGCCTCCTTGTTCCAGCTCCAATGACCCTGCAGGGGTTATCCCACGGAGGTTCAGGAAGGGGACGGCACGAGGTCAAATGTCCAGTTGTAGAGCTTGACCCTTGAACCCAGCTCTGCCTGTCGCCCACTTGACACAATGGCCTTGGTGCAGGCCTGGCTCCACAGTCCTACCAGTCAGCCCAGAAGGCAGCCGCTTCCCACCAGTGGTTTGGCTGCCTCGAGGCCTGGAAAGGGCAGGGTGATGAGGTGGGAGGGACAGAGTGAGAACACTTCAGTGACCCCCACCCACTCCTGGAGAGGGGAGTCAGAAAGCTGGCCGACAGCAGCTCGCCCCAGGCTTGAGGAAGGTCGTTTTTTATAAAAGTATCTCAGTAAGATAGGTCCTCAAAAGGCCACAATCACCCAGAGTCTGTTTTTTTAAGTCCTTTGTAGAAGAGTACAAGGAAAGATGGCTGAGAAGTGGGCTGCCCTGTGGCAGGGGCTGGAGAGAAATCCAGCAAAATTAAAAAAAAAAAATATTAAAACACAGGAGGGAGACAGTTGAAGGAAATATGTAAAAAGGAGCTTTAGGAAGGTTTCAGAATCTTCATGCATCGCCGTTAATGGACACAGGCTTTTTGGACAAAGAATGTCCTATGGATGTGCCTAGTCCTGAGGAAAATCCGGGTTTGCCAAGGTGGGGGGCGGGGCTGGGGGACACCGGATGTGCAGCTGCTGCTCACAGTTACCGACCAGGGACTGGGAGCCGCACACCTAGCAGTTTCTGCCCTTGGAAATCAAGCTGAACTTAGCAGAAAGCATCTCTCTTATGATGTATCGAGAAGAAATTCACATAACGGAGAACTGACCATTTTGAAGTGAACGAGCTGGTGGCACTCGGTCTGTTCACAGGGTTGGGTGGCCGCCACCTCTGTCTGGCTCCCCAGGGTCCCCACCCTTCAGAGTAAAACCCCTCGAGAAAGGCCTGTTGTGATTTGCAGGAATAATCAAGCCCTTGTGACCACACCTTAATTGGAAAGGAATTGTCTTTTCGTGATAAATCCAAAGCCATTTAAAAATGCATCAAATAATATTTAAAAGAACAGGAAAACACAGTTCACGGAAAAAGGCCAGTGAGCCTACCAGCAGATGCTGGCTGATGTATGGGAGATGCAAATGAAAGCCAGGCGTTGTCTCCCCAAATCAGATTAGCAAAGATAAAAACGATCCATCGCACCTGGTGCTGGCCCGGGGACAAGGCGAGGGCGCTGCTAGGCAGCTGCCGCTAGGGTGGGAATCGGGGTGACCTTTAGGAGAGCGATTCGTCACCCTCGGATACATCTGATCGTATCTCCGCCTTCTAGGAACACCGCCCACGGGCGTGCTCAGAGCCAGCCAAGACATAAGTCAAAGCATGTCTTGCTGGAAAATATTTTTAAAAACGGAAACAATCCAGATGCCCATTAATAGGGGATTAGTTAAATGGCGGTTCGTTCGTGTGTGGAGACACGATGCCACTTTTAGAAAAGAAAGAAAAAAGGAAAAGATAAGCTGTCTGCATAGAAATATGGAAGTATCTCCAAGATGTAACGTGAAATAAAGCCAGCTGCCAAATCAGCATGAATATATTTTCATGTAAAATTTCATTTATATAATTTATATTTTTTCATATAAAATTATAATTACGTGTGTTAGAATATGTATATTTAAAACTCTTGAGTCAGACAGCCCAAAGCATTCCCACTGTTGACTCGGGGTGAAGGGCACAGCGGCAGAGTTCCGACTGGATTTCCTGCCTGAGGCCGACGTGTCAAATTCTTCACGATCAGTGCGTCCTACTTTTTCAATCAGAAGAGAAATGTTAATTTTATGCAATTGTTAGATCTCTTGACAGTGCTAGGGCATAATTCTAGAGCTTCTGTTGCACACCAGAAACTGTTCCGAGTGCTTTATGTATATTTACTTAGTTAATGCTCCCCAGTCTCATGGGGTAAGTACCGTCCTCGGTCCCTGTTTTACCAACGAGGAGCCTGATGTGCAGGCTGCGTAGCTGGGTCTCACCCATTTGTTGGTTTTTGATTTAAAGTAACACGTAACTGAAAGGGCCGTCGGATGGATCTGGCGTTCACGTATTCGGCACTTTTATCTGGAGTACCCACTGACCCGCCAGCCGCCGGCTGGGTACAGGGGCCCAGGGAGGAAACGCACCCGGACGGACGGTGCTCAGAACCCGATAAGGCGAACTTGCTGCCGGCCGAACACAGGGCGCATCCATGTGTAACAGGCTGTGAAGCATGCTTGATTTTGTGGGCCCTCCTTTTTTTTTTTAAGGTGCGTAATTAAGAATGAAAAATGGACTTCCAGCCAAGGTGGAGGCATAGGTAGACACACTGTGCCTCCTCGCACAACCAAGATAGGGACAACAACAATTCAGAAACAGAATAACAACCAGAACTGACAGAATTGAAGTGTATGGAAGTCGGATACCCAAGGAGTTAAAATAGTCATGTTCATCCAGACCGGTAGGAGGGGTGGAGATGGGCAGCCGGTGGGGGTCAGAGCAGAGAGCACAGAGTATTGGGACCAGGCACGTAAGGCAACCGGGGCCCACAAGGCAACGGGGATGCACAAGACCACAGTGGACAGACCCCGGGCGCGCAAGTGGCGGCTGGCAGACCCCGGCCAAGGGGTGGCAACTGGCAGACCCAACAAGGCAGCCATTGTGAAGCAAGGCACTGTGCCCAACCCAGGATCCCAGTGCTGGGAAATGGAGCCTTGGGGCACTGATTGAAAACATCTGTGGGGGTTGAGACACAGGGACAGACTCCCAGCCTCAGAGGAGAGGTCGTTGGAAAG
>CM052546.1:65216475-65237683 GCA_028533065.1 Trachops cirrhosus
GGGGGGAATGTGGGTGGGAGAGGGTGTGCTGGGTGGAGGGGAATTAAGGGGGGTAATGGGACAACTGTAATAGCATAATCAATAAAAGTATATTTGAAAAAAAGAATGAAAAATGGCTAGGGCCTCTTCCAGAGCCTCAGAAGGTGTAAGCGAGGGGGCCTAAAGCTCAGGCTTTGCCAGCACCAGGAAAATCCGGCTCTGGGCTTAGTCCTGTCTGATGATTCCTAACTAGTGTGAGAGCCTGGATTAAAGAAGTCTGCGTGTGGTGGGAATACGGTTCGTCACCACGGGACGCACAGGCTGCCTTCTGGAAATGGGGATGCCGCACTGAGGCCCGAGTGTCACATGTCTGGGACAATGGCCGCAAGGGACTAAGCTCTCAGCCTGCCACCAGCCTGCCACTGGGGAAGGGGTGTCTGCTGGCACCCTGCCAGCACATGTCACTTTCTCGCCGCCGCCGCGTTGTTCCCATCTCTCGTTCGTGTACACATTCTCGAGGCACGATGTTCGCTTCACTCAGCTGTCAAGGGGGCCAGTCGGAGCCTCCAAGGCTACAAGCATTCTTCACACGCAGCTTCCCAGGAGCGCTGGCTGCTTGGAGCTGCTGCCTCCAATTTACGGCAGCCGTGAGCAGTGGTGGAGCGAGGTTCTTATGCATGGGCTCCGCTGAGTGACGAGACAAGAGATTCAGACTTTAAATGTGTTAGGGTATCATGGAAGGTAGCCAATCGTAAAACCTATGTACGTTCCGATTGGTGAAATTGAAGGCGGGCTTTTTTCTCCCGCAGGAAGACACTCCTTGGGCCAGTCTTCGGCTCTCCCATGGAGCAGATACAGCTCATCCCCGTGAGAAAGGCTGTTGAGCTGCACAAGCGCCACTTGGTGTTCATCAACAGAGACAAGGTACTGTCTCAGCTCTGTGTATTTTGAGTGGCAGTCAGTCGCAAGTATTATATCAAGGATGCTTGGGCCCTGGCTGGTGTCTCTCAGTGGGTTGAGTGCCCACCTGCAAACCAAAGGGTCACCGGTTCAATTCCCAGTCAGGGCACATGCCTGGGTTGCAGGCCAGGTCCCCAGTAGAGAGTGAGTGAGAGGCAACCACACATTGATGTTTCTCTCTCTCCCTTCCCCTCTCTCTAAAAATAAATAAATAAATAAAATCTTTCAAAAATAAATAAAAAAAAAAGGGATGCTCAGTCTCTTGGCCCAGCCCAGCCCCTTCCATCTGGGTCCACGGCAATGTGAAAACCACCGTAGATGAGTGAGGATGACTCTTAGAAGGCATTTCCAAGCAGACACGCGGCCCACCAAAGGGTTTTTAATTCCTGACTGACTTGCGTGGAAAAAATAAAGACATACAAATTAGTTACACTTACTTGTACACTTAATGAATGATCTGCATTGGAGAGCATGAAACTGGAGGGTGGTAGGGTTATTCTGGGAAACCGTGGGCATCTGACCAGGAAGGAAGGAGGCGAGCTTCCCTTCTGCATCCCTGCTGGAACCTGGTGTCTCTCTCCTAAGGGACCCCCTGCAGGGATCAGTGTGTGTGACCCCCCCCACACACAAAATGCAGCTCTCCCACCCTGAGAAGGTTCCTGGCACACGGGACCCTCCAGGAGCACCTTAGGACATGTGACCATGCCCAGGGCCCAGTTATCCGAGCCTGACACCCAGTCACACATTCCCTCCCAGGTTGGACTTCAGATTTTACCTATTGACGGCAACCCGCACAAGACGTCTGCCATTGTCTGCCACCCAAGCGGGGTGGCCGGACTGGCCCTCTCCTATGACGGTTGCCATGCCTTCACAGCCGGAGGATGGGACCGATCGGTGGCACAGTGGGAGATCAACCTCAGGTGCGTGAGGATGCGAGAGGCGTGGCCTGTGAGGACGCGGAGTCAGGGGCAGGTCCCTTCTTTCCACTCGGCTACAGCAGACAGGCGCTGACGCCCAGCCACGTGCCACGCGCTGTGCCGTGGCTGTGGGTGCAAAGCAGTGACCCGGGCCCTGCCTGCAGGCCGCTCCCTGTGACGTCCACTCCTGCGAATGAGGAGACAGAAGGCTGTTCCTCTGATGACTCGGGGACGCCAGTGTTTGCAGTCAAGTTGGTGTGATTCTACCACGTTCCCCCATGGCCCCTCCCTCTGTTGTCTACAGATCCACACCAGCCAGACAGACTTAGCCCAAACCTCCGAAGTGTGTGTTACAGAAATAGGAAGCGACTGTTTGAAATATGTATTTTCAGCCTACTCATCTCACCCCACTGCTCTGAGTCGAGAATCTCCACCTAGGATGAGTCTGGAGAATTCCACGGCTGGGCACCAGAAAGGGTGTGACATTGAGGTCAGAGAGGCTCGGGTGCAAATGTGAACCCGTGGGTTCTCCTCTCTGCTGGCTGTGGGTCCCAGGCAGCTTTCCCAATGTCTGTGGTTTTGAGGTTCCCTGCCTGTGACATGAGGACGACAACAGGGACTTTAGAGGGTCCTCCGAACGCTCCGCAGGTTAACATCTGGAAAGCGCCTAGCACGGAGCTGAGGCCGCAGTGAATGAACGAGTTGCTTTCTCCTTCCTTGTGAAGCCATTTGCTTCTGAGCTCAGGATCTTTCTTACTAAAAGAGGGGCAAGCCCCAGGTGATCCTGTCAGCGCCTAAATTCAGGGAGCCGCGCAGGGCAGGCCGATCCCTGTCCCCAACCACCTGCTTCAAGCCCTGCCCCTCAGACGAACCCTGCCTGGCGGTGTCCCATAGAGGAGTCGGGGAGAAGCAGCCCAGAGGCCTTTCCCTTCCTGAGAGGACAGAGTGGATTCGTGGCTCCCAGGAAAAGCGTCCCCATGCCCCCTGCCAGGTGCACGCCTCTCTCACGGTGGACATTGCAGCATGTCCTCTTAACCTGAACACGAGCAGGTGCAGCCAGGCGAGCCTGCTCTGGGTTGGGGCGCTTTCAGATTGTGCTGCTGCTCGGACCTTTGTCCCAGAGAGCAGAGCTCGGGGACCAGGAGTTCGGAAGCTAGAGGTGAGCTCTCCTACTGGCAAGCCGCTCGGTTCCTTGACACCTGGCCTGTTACCCGGGACTGGTGGGAGACCAGAATCTTCCCTTTTCGTTTCTGTCCACTTCTTAGTCATCTGGGGATCTGGAATGGTAGAGATCGGGGGTGGGGGAAGAGGGGGTGTAGGTGCTTTCCAATGGCTTTCCTGGCCCTGGCCAGAGTCCAGGTTTCTGAGAATTTCAATTTAATCTGTTGTGGGGACAAAGGATCATTATAAACTAATTAGCACTTCATTGCTGCTTCTGGGGTCTTAATATGTTCAGCGCCTCACTAATGGGAAGAAATGTAAAAACCCTAGGGTAAACAAACAGATTCGCCACTAGATCCAATGGCGAGTTGTAGGGGAAATAAAGATGAGAAATCCTCTCCTGTTCCAATCGTTTTAATCAGTGCTCTCCGGGGCCCCATACTCTCATCGAGGCACACCAAACCTTCCCCTGGAGGCCCCCTCCCTCTTTCCCCCAGAGTTCCTTCCCTGCATCCTCCCTCTCCTCCCCAGCTTTGCTAGCCTGCCGCCCTTTTCTCTCCGTGTCTGGAGTCTGCCTGTGGATGTTCAGCCTCACATCCACCTGTAATCTCTCTGCCCTGCTCAAGCAAGAGCAGAAAGACCCAGGTTCAAACCCTACCTTTCCTACCTACTTGCTGTGTGACCTCAGGCGAGTCCCTTAACTTCTCTGAATCTCAGTTTCTCTGTCTGTTAAATGGGAGTGTTGTTGCCCAGTTCGGTGGTGGTGAATTCTTGAGCTTTAGCTCATTTCCCAGAACGACTATGTGTATTTCCAGCACATAGTAGGTCTTCAGTAAATTTATTTCTCTTTTGTGCCCAAGTGACCTCTTTTCCTTGTTGCAAGTGTTAGAAACCCAGCTTAGGCGGAAAGAGAGACTCTCTGGGAAGGTCGTCGAGGCCTCAGGTGACCGGCCTGCAGGAGGTGCAGGGACACGTGCCCTCGGCGCCCTCAGCATGTGCTCTGTGTTCAGCTGTGCTGTTGGCTTCATCCTCTGCAGGACTGATTTTGTCACTTTGCTGAAACACAGCCACAGACTGACCCCAAAAATCAAAAACTGCTGTCCTCCCCAGAGAGAGTGACAAGCCCAGCTCTGGTTGGACAAGTCCCACTCCCACCCCTCCGGCGTCACTTGACAGTGGCCAGGAAGCAGGGGCCATGGTATCGTTCTGACCACCAGAGGGCTGTTCCCAGAGAATCCGGAGCCCTTGTGACCCTGTCCCCTTGGGTTCCGCTCGTGTTGACAGACTCCTCCCTGTGACTTCCGGCCTTTGCCTGGCCCTCCTCCAGAACCGCATGGCCAAACGCAGCTTCACTGCCTGTTGAGCCTTTCAGGTTGGGCTTGAGCCAGGCCTGAGGGTCATGCAGAGGGAACCCCCTCAGCTGCACACCTGCCTTGATGGCTAATATTGGAGCCAAGAACAGGCTGAAGATTGGCCACCAGGCCCCCAGGCCCAGCTGGAGAACGGACCAACTCCAGACCTTAGAGCAGACTCCTCGTGCAGCGCGGGGTAGGACCCAGCAAGAGGACTGGGCTCAGTCTGTGGCCGCCTCTCAGGAGAGGTGTAGGGGCGCGCCTGCACCCTGTCGGCGGTGGTAACGACTGGAGCTGCCCTGCACCGAGTCTTCTCTGGGCCGGGCCTGTCCACGCACTTCCCACACGCCATCCGGTCTCACCCTCACAGGCCTGGAAACCTCTGCCAAGGGGCTGCAGACCTCCCCAAGCAATGGACGGAGTAAGGGGTGGGGTAGGGAGTCTTGCCATTCCCTGATTCAAGCCCACGCCTCCGCAAACGTTCATCACAGGGCAGAAATGAAAGGCTTCGTGCCAAACCCTCTGTCCTGTTCACTTATTTAATTCTCGCAGCAGCCCATGGGGCAGACCCTGCAGTCACTCCCACTTTTCCGGGGAGGAAACCGAGGCTCGGGGAGGTTAATTCCTTGCCTGTGGCCACGCTGCTTGTGCACAAAAGAACCAGGGGTCCAGAGTCTGGATGCTAAGCCCCTTCCCTGCTGTGGTCCACACCTAAGTGTGTTTTAATCGCCCACAAGGAGGCTAATGGCCTGATTAGCAGAAATCCAGTTACTGGATTATTATAATGATTTATATTATTATTAGCGTTTGGTGTGAGGTGAAGCTGGTCTCACACAAAAAGTAGGTTTCCCTACCTACGGGCCTATTTTGGGAAACCCTGACCCGTGTTAGAGAGCAGAGGGTTATTTTTATCTGACTGGCATGGGTCCCTTGCGGCCTCCCGCATGTTCATGGAAGCAATTAGTGCTGGCAGTTCACCGGGAGCACCCCAGGCCTTCGGCCCCGGCCACACGCAGCTCCAAAGTGACGCGCCAAGGTCCTCTGCCACGGAGGACCGGGGCTCTGGCACACAGGCGCCCTCCCTCAGCAGCGACCCCCTCCCCAAAGCCCCAGACAAACGGCCCTTGGCCTGCCCTGTTGTCTGCGAGCAAATGTCCCCATCATTAAGCAGGCGCCCTGTTCCGAGGGGTTGAATTTTTCATTTTCAGCTTCATCTCAGAGGGCATGTTCTTCACCAGTTTCCAGAGACCCCCAAGCCGTAGCTGCGCTGGCAGGGCCTTTGGAGGCCCGCAGCACCCCACAGCCCCTGGGGCTGAGGCTGCCAGCGCCCAGAGCTTTCTAACAGCCCTGTTTCCACTACCGTTTCAGGGCCCTGGAGGCTGCCGTGTCTCTTGGTGGAGAAGACCTGACCCCATTCTATAGTCTGGTGGCTGGAGGCAGGGAAGGAAAATTCTACAGGGTAATTGTTCTCGGAGCAAACACTGCTGGGTAATGCCTCGCTAAGTGTTCGAAACCCACGTGTCAGGGGTTAGCCCCCTTGCTTCGTCCCAGAGCTCTTTTTCCCACCGGGCCCCAAGTGTGCGCTCTAAAAAATGCCCTTGAAGTCTTAGTGGATGCTTCAGACTTAAGCCAAACTGCGCGTGGTGTCTCTGTTTCATTTCCACACAGGAGCTGGAAGACTATTTTTACTACTCTCAGCTCCGCAGCCAGAGCATCGACACGATGGAGACCAGGAAAGTGTCGAAACACATCCTCCTGTCCGAGGTCCCCTTCGTCATGAGAGCAGTCGGCTTTTACCCGTCAGAAGAGAAGGTAGGCAGGGTGAAAACGAGGACGGCCACGGCGTGGGTCACGTATGGAAACAACCTCTGAGAACAATCGGCATAGGTCAGCGTACGACTTGAACCTTATTGCTGCATAAATGGATCCAGAGGAAGGTTCTGGGGCGAGCTGGTGCACCCCTCAGAAACAGACTCCCTGTAAAAACGTTTCTAAAGGGCAGGCTCCTTAGCAAAGCTGGGGATGGGTAAGGGCATGGGTTTGGGAATCGGAAGGGCTGCCCCACGCTACTTGAGGAGGCAAGGACGTGATGCCCACGAAGAAGGGGCCACAGGAAGACTTAAGTGAATGCTCGCTCTTAGGGTTATTTCTCGTTGCTACTCACCTGGCCCGTGTGATTGGGGTGCCTCTGGGAGGTGGGTGCTCATGGCCGTGGGGCTCAGGAGATGTCATCTCCTCATGACCTTGAAAAACACCCCCAGCTGTGGGGCAGAGGGGCTCCAAATGAGGACCAGCATGGTTTTGGATATGGGTGGGGGGGCTTGTGCATGCATTTCTGTAACATTTAGCTTTCCTTAACTGCAAGTATGGAGCTTGTGTTGCTTGGGGAGCAAACCCTCCCAAAGCCCTCTGTGCTAACCTTTGTGGCCAAACTGAGGTTCCAGCTGGGGTGGAGAGGCGGGGCCCAGCAGTGCAGCCTCCCCCAGGCGAGCAGGAGGAGTCTGAACCAAGGGTGGGGCACATGGTTGCCCTTCCAATGAAGACCGGTGGGCATCCAGAGCGTTGCACTCTGTCCATTGTATTTGCTCCGAAACATAAATGTCAGGAGGTGTTTCCATCCTCAAGGGGAGAGAATGGCTTCCCGTTCCAGGAGGCCTTCCCGGTCACCCTAGAGTCCCTGCACCATGCATGACCCGGGCTCAGAGGTCAGGGCAAGACAGGCCGGTTTCTGTTTTTCACACTTAAAGCATTTTTTAAAAACATTTTATTTACTTTTTAGAAAGAGGGGATGGGAGGGAAAGGAACATCAATTTGTGGTTGTCTCTTGTACACCTCCAACTGTGGAACCTGGCCTACAACCCAGACAGGTGCCCTGACTGGGAATTGAACCTGCGACCTTTTGGTTCACAGGCTGGTGCTCAGTCCCCTGAGCCATAGCAGCCAGGGCGCACTTAAAGCATTTGAAGAAGGAACTCCTGCAACTGTGCAGCCACCAGAAAGCAATGTGGGGGTAATGATACTGGAGCACTACCACCACCAGCAGCACCAGGGCCTTCTCTCCTGAGCTCTCGCTGTGAGCCAGGGTGTGTGCCAGCCCCACTGTCACTGTCCCCATGGCAGGGTGGTGCTCTCACTATCTCCGCCTTACCGACGGGGAAAGTGGGGCTCAGGGAGAGCCGACGCTGGCACAGTCCCTCCGCCCTGAGGGCAGAGCCGGGGTAGGCAGCCCAGCGGGCGGCTCAGGCCCTGTATCCCATTTCTGCCGGTGCCTTTGTGCCGACAGGCAAGGGAGCCCACCCCAGGGCGACAGGTCCTGGCCGCTGCTGAAGGATGGGGAGTCACAGGGCCTCTGTTTCTCCTGTTTCTGTCTCCCCTGTTTGAAGTTTTTAATAGAAACCATGTATTAATCTGTACTGGTTTTATGATTGTGAAAGGATAGATCGTAGTGATGATGTGAAAATACTCTGAAAAACACTAATATTATTTGCTCTGCTACTTGCCTTTGCCCTGGCTTCACCTCCATGGGATCTTCCTTCCTCTTAAGAACTCTTACTGAGATTTGCCGGGTACCTAGCCTTCCTCCGTTTACAGTGCACACTTGGTGGCTGTTAGCTTGTTTGCAGAGCTGTGCAAGCCTCCCCGCCTTCCGATCCCAGCACACTTCTACCGCCCTACAAAGAAACCCCGCCCCAGCCCCGTGCAGGCGGGTGGAGACCTAGGGCTGTGACAAGCAACTCTCCTCACTCGTGGAGTGGAGCGCGTTCTAGAGACTCCGTGTGCTGGGAAGTGGGCGTAAGAAGGAGGGAGAGTCCACCCAGCCCTCGCGTCTTTGGGACCAGCGGTATGACAAAAGACCCCGGCCCACGCCAGGCACCCGTTGATAAAAACAAGGGGCAGCCCCGGTTCAGATGTATCGTGTTCCCTCCTTGTAACAGGGGGGCTGTAAAACTGAATTATAAAACATGCTTCTGAGGGCGTCCACAGCTCCCTGTGGTTGACAGCGGGGTCACAAGCCCGAAACCTCTGGGGCGGACGAGAGGGGCAGAAGTGAAAGCATCCTGAGTGGTGAGGGGGCTGCGGCCCCGCTCGGACGGGCCGCCCTCATGTCATGGGCCTGGGCAGCAGTGCCAGCCAAGGCCCAGGTGTCATATGTCTCAATGTTTAAAAGTTGTGAGTGGTGCCGCAGGCCTTGAATGAACACCTGCCCCGACTGCCCTTTGATGTGGTTGGTTCAGAGGATTCTGGGCATCTCTGAGTTTCACACTTGGGTGTGGACAGGTGGTCCAGAATCGGGGAGTATGAGGCCTAGACCCTGGGGGTGGGGTAGCCAGAGGGGACCCTGAAAAATCCTTGGCACAGGGCAGGGACCCCCTGTCTCCTGGATGTCATGCTATCACTGCCAGAGGACACCTTTCTATGAAGGGGACACTTTCTTTACAGCTCCACCTAAATCTAACCATCTGGAAATGCAGGCCTCCCACCACCAGACCCCCGTGATTTTTCAAGAGAAGCTCGAAGCCCAGACCGCTACATGAAATCTGGTCATTAAAGCACCACGGGGACCAAGCAAAGCGCGTCTGCCAGCTGAGCCCTGGGAGCACCCGTTGGCACCTTCCGCCTGCAGAGCACACTGAAGCCTTGGACGACTGGGCTGAATCCCACTCTCCAGCCCTCCTGCTTAGGGCTTCTCAGCCCAGAAGGAAGGCGAGGCAGGCAGAACAGAGGTCCCGAAAGAGGTCTGTGTCCTAATGCCTGGAACCTGTGAATACGTCACCTTACACGGCAGAGGGACTTTTTGTGAGTGTGATTAAGGGTCCTGAGACGGGGACGGGACCCTGGATCGGCCTGTGGACCCAGTATCATCACAATGGTCTTTGGGGCAGCAGGGCCGGAGCCGGAGGAGGAGACAGGACGAGGCAAGAAGAGGTCAGAGTGAGCAACGAGGAGGCTGCTGCTTTGCAGGTGGGAGGGACCACGGGCCACCCCATGAGGCCTGGCTCTGGAAGCCTGGACAGGAAAGGAAGCGATTCTTTATGAGGGCTTCCAAAAGGAACGTGGCCCTACCGACACCTTGATCTTAACCCTTAAAACCCCTCTCGGGCTTCTGACCTTGAAAACTGTGAGGTCAGCTGGTGCATTTTGCACCACGAAGTGTGTAGCCATTTGTTGCAGCAGCAATAGAACGTGCCGAAGGCACTTTGGAAGAGTGTCACAGTCGCCCCTGCCTCGAACCCCACTCCTCACACTTATTTCCCAGCCAGGAGTGTATTCCCTCTCTCCTGTTGACTGGATCCTTCGCAGCTGCCTTCCAGGCCCACCTCCTGCAGGAAGCCTTCCAGGCCCACATCACTGAGGCTCCACTAGCCCCTGATGCTGCTCGCCTGCATTAGAGCCCTGGTACCCAGCCATGTTAAAATCACTTGAGGGCTCCTAAAAAAAGAAAACTACCGATGCCTGAGCCCCACCCCTGCCAATCAAACCTAGGGGTGGAGCCTGGGCAGGGATCATTTTTTTAAAAGCCCCCCAGGTACTTCTCAAGGGCCCCCAGGGCTGAGAGCAGCCCTGATGGAGCCTTCCTGGTGTTGTTTCCTGTGTCCCTTGCCAGGGCCCAGGCCAGTGCCCGGCACGCAGTGGGTGTTCAGGAACACTTGCCGACCAGCTGCGGTGCATGCGCAGCTCTGCGCGCGAGCGAGGCCGGGCCCCTTGGGGCTCCTTGTTGTCTTTGGGCCAGTCTGCTATTTCTGGATGGAGCCAAATATGGATTGCATTTATAATGTACACATGATCATTTAGATGGTAATTTATGCAATTATAAAGTATAATTTACATTATATTATAATTGCTTGTAATTGGCAAGGGCATACAAAGTATGACTGCACCAGTAGTTACTGCTTGTGGAGTGCTTAGTATGTGTTAGGCATTATGTTTAGCACTTTACAGCCATTGTCACAATTCTCTTCAAAATAATAGTCCAGTGCAACTCTGGCTGGTGTGGCCCAGTGGACTGAGTGCTGGCCTATGAACCAAAAAGTCACCGGTTCGATTCCCAGTTAGGACACATGCCTGGGTTGTGGGGCCAGGTCAGGCCCCCAGTAGGGGGCTCGCGCAAGGCAACCACACATTGATGTTTCTCTCCCTCTCTTTCTCCCTCCCTTCCCCTCTCTCTAAAAGTAACTAAAATCTTTAAAAAAAATAGTCCAATGCATATGTTTTACCATATAACACCCTTTTTCAAGATGAGGAAACTGAGGACGAGAAACATTAAGTTACTCATCCAAAGTCACATCAGACAGTAGCAGACCCTGGGCTGGAACCCAGGTCTGTGGTCAAAGACCCTACTTTTAGCTCTACTCTCCACCGGCTCGCAGTGAGTTGTGAGTAGCACGTGTATATAACAACGCTATTAAGATTACACAGCACAATATGTAAAGAATATGCTCCTGGATAGTGTTTTATTTACAGATAAAATTGTGTGTAATTTAACATGCAATTGTATATAACATAGACTCAATAAATGCTATAAATGTATTTGAAACAGTGTTACCATTTAAAACTGCTTTTATACTATCAACTATAGTTCATGTGTATTCTAACCAATGATGGTATTTCAAAAGACCATTCCTGAAATGTTGCATTGAGAATATGTGGCTTCTTTGAAAATACTGGATGATTACTAAGACACAGTGTTAAAAGAAAATAAAAGGATACAAAAGTATATGTGTGTGAGTATATATGTGTGTGTGTATATATGTATATATGATATCAATTTGGCAAAAAAAATAAATATGTATCTTATATGTGTGGAAAGAAAATGCCCCAAATTTTTCACAGAACTTGTGACTGGATTGTAAGAGGTTTTCTTTTCCTTGCTATCTGGGGCCAGACCAAGACCCTGGGGCGACCCAGGCGGGCTACGATTCGGCAGTGCTTCGCACGGGTGCTCTTTCAGCTTTTGTTCTGCATTTATGGGGGCCCAGGGAGAAGCTGGCAGTAAATAATTGATCAATTTTGTGTGCAAATATAGATTCACTTCCTAATTCATTCCACAGGCCAAAGAGTTCATGTTCTGGGGGGAACATCATCTCCCACTTTTCTGTGGCTCTCATCCTCTCTCTCTGTAAATTTCCGACACCCACAACTTCCTGGGAAACATACCAGTTTAAAACGTAGACACTGAAATAGATTCCTCATTCCTAGCCCTTTGCCTGGGTAATTCAGGTCTGCGAATCCCAGCCGAGTGCAGCGTGCGGGCACGGAGCAGCGCACGGGCGGTGGCAGCGAGGGGTGGCGCTGTGTGCTCGTTTCTGTGAATGTTTCTTTCCCGCGTCTGCCAGCCCCTTGAAGAGCCCCGTGTGGAAACCTGCACTAACCAGCGCCGCGTTCCCGTCTGAATCCACAGGCCTGGCAGCACCCTTTGCTCAATGCTAGAAAATTTGGAAAACACACAAAAGAATGACTTTCCAAATCAGGGAGTGGCTCTCAAAGAATGAGTTGGGAAGCCTTCCCTTTTCTTCTGTTTTTGGGAGAGTTTGTGGAGAATTGGTATTCCCCCTGAAATATTTGGTAGAATTTACTGGCGAAAGTCTTAGAATTATTAATTCAATCTGTTTATTTGTTATAGGTCTATTCAGGTTTTTTGTTTCTTCTTGGGTCAGTTTTGGTCACGAGTATCTTTCTGGACATTTGTCCATTTTGTCTGAGTTACCTGATTTGTTGGCGTACACATTTTTATTTCTGTAAGGTGGGTCTGGCAAGGTATCCCCTCTTTCATTCCTGATTTTAGTAATTTAGTCTTTCTCTTTTTTTCTTGATGAGTCTGGCTAGAGATTTGTGAGTTCCCGTTGATCTTTTCAATGAATGGTAGCTTCTTAGGTGTTCATTTTAAAAATTGTACCCCAGAAGCTATACATGCCTTACATAGAATCTCTTATCTTTATAAAATACTGCAGAATCAAAGTGAAAAGAAAAGAAAGGAAAACAGAAGTGTGGTGCAGTTAATTGTCCTAAGGAACTTACAAGGGCCGCAGGTCCTACATTTGCATTCCACACTAAATGATTCGCTCATTCATATAAACTAATTGCTGACTTCTTGAGGATTCTGTCTTTTCAATAAAACAAACGTCTGCCTCAGGAAGCAAGGTGGTAGTTGACACAATGTGTGACACTTCGGTGAAAAGTGATAAAATGAAACAGAGTTCACCATTGAACACCGGTGCTCACACCATTGACAAATTGGGCACGGCCTTCGGGCCGGACCGCAGTGAAACGCCCCGCAAACTGGGCGGCCTGACACAGAGGAAGCTCCCCCCGTCACCCAGGTCTGGCGTCGAGGGGCCCACGGGCCGTGTGCTCTGTGAAATCCGCAGGGGAGACCCTTCCTCGCCTCTCCTAGCTTCTGGCGGTCACCAGCAGTCGAGCCCTGCACTGCTTCACTGAAACTGTCGCTCCACTCCCTGTTCCCTGTCACCCAGGACCGTTTTCTCCCTGTGTGTCTCTCTCCTCTTCTTATAAAGACACCAGTTATGGTGGATTGAAGGCCCGCCCTGCTCCGGTGTGATCTCATCTTAACAACCCCCTCCGCGACCCTGTTGCTAAACAACCGCACAGTCGAAGGAACTGGGGGGCTGTGAGTTCCACGTTTCGTTCTCGGGGGAGACGGGCAACCTGTGTCCTGAGTTAACTGGACGTTCGTCTGTCACTGTCCGATGCGTAGAAGTACATGCGAAGCGCCTCTCTGCTTATCACGGTTTTTCTTTTCTTCTTTTTAAAAACCTCTTCCCTAGATTGAAGACATATTTAATGAAATCAAATTCAGTGAGTACGTGGACTCTGGAAAGATGATTGACAAAATCAACTTACCAAATTTCCTCAAGATTTACCTGAATCACCGGCCACCCTTCGGCAACACCATGGACGCCATCCAGAGGAGCTTTGACATTCTGGGTCACACCAACTCCGAAGGACAGAAGGTTATCCGGAGAGAGGACTTCCTGAAACTGCTTCTAACGAAAGGTGCGTGCGCACACAGGGGTCTCTGGGAGCCTCCTTGGGCCCTTCCCACCAGACAGAGGTGGGGGGGAGCACCCCCCTCCAGCGTCTTCAGTTTGAGAGGCCTTCCGCCCAAGGGACTCACGTGGGGACCCGCACAGCTGGCAGAGGGGGGCCAACGGGAAGAAGCCCGGCCTGGGGACCTGCCGGTTATGTTCGCAGCTCCTGAGGCCTCGGGACTCAGGTCCTCACTTGTCAAAGATGAGATGCGGCTGGGACATGCCACCCCACCACAGTGACACGTTGCCTTTTCCCGTGCTGTTGTCCTCAGTATTTTATGCAAGGCCATCAAGTCGGCTCTCTGGGGGGGACCAGAATTCTGGCCAATTTCTCCCTCCTCGCCCCAGAGCACATCCCAGGGGCAGTCCCGTGTTTAACACCATGTAGGGAAGTGTGTGTGATAGTGACTTGGGACTCCCTCTCTCGATTGCCTTTGTGTCTCGGGGAAAGGGCATCGAGGAATCATTCTCTTTCGGACCCGCAAGGATGCCGCTGCATTCAGTGCCGTGCTTAGTCCCGAGAGCCAACTGGCCACCTTTTCTCTTTGCGGTCCCCAGGCGAGCACATGACGGAGGAGGAGATGGCTGACTGCTTTGCCACGCTGCTGGGCCTGCAGCCCGAGGGCTGGGACTTGGAGCCGGCGGCCTCCAGCAGAGGTACGGGTGGCACTGTCCGGCGAGCGTGTTGACCTCTGCTGATGGGCATGTGAGCGGGGCCCGGGTCTGTGTCTGGCCTTGTTTTTGCCTTCCGTCCACTCTCCGGTCCTTGTCCTTCTGGCTCAGGTGGGCGCGTACTGGCCATGGGTGGCAAATGCAGTTCGGAAGCCGCTGCAGCAGAGGAGGACTTGTCGAGAGGGGCCTGAGTCGGAGAGGTGGCGCGGGCAGACCTCTGGCTGCCAGTCTTCCCAGTTTTTCACATTCCCCTGTCTCTCCTTTCCTGAGGACCCCACCCTCCCTCTAGTCCCCTGGAGGGAGGAAGTGGCCCTGAGGTTTGGGTGGCAATGTGAGCTCTGGAGGAAGCAGTGCAGACCCGACCCCTGGCTGGCCCGGTTACAAAGATATCCAGGGACAAGCCCGGGATGCGGTGCTGATGGCCCCATGGTGGTCAGGGCCAGCACTGGTCATTGCACCTGCGGTCAGGAGCAAAGGCTGCTCGCCGGGCTGCCCGCTCCCTCTCCTTGCATCGTCTGTCCCCAGTTTCAAATGACACAGAGCTCCTCAGCCCAGTCTGGACTCTGGTGTCTGACTGCGTAGTTGCCAACCGGCATGTCCCGCCCCAACCATTTCTTCTTCACTGTGGAGTCTTGGAATGTAACTTTCCCAGTTGTTCCATATTTATGGTGTATTCCTCAGTGTCTCCAAACAAAAACCCCGCCATACCACACCGTCGAGGCTTTCTGAGGAAGCTCACAGAGATCCAGGTGGCAAGTGGTCCGAACTGCTAAGGGAAAGATTTTCACCGGTTTCCACATGGGGCTTCCAAGGAGTCGAACCCGAACCACAGCCCAAAGCCCTTCTCACCTATCAGTATCATTTCCTTGTATTTTTGAAAAATGCTTCTGAGTGGAAAACCTAGCGATTACGAAGACATTTGTTTTCTTGTTTGGCTAGGTTCAGAAATGTGCTTTGAAGAACTCCCAGACGAAATCACTGCAGAAATATTTGCAACTGAAATTCTTGGCTTTACCGTGTCACCCAATTTCAGACAAGATCCCACGACAGTCAGTGAGGCTGCCAGGAATGTCTGAGGCACAAAGGACTTCGTGTGTGGGTTTTTTCCCCTCCCCACCAGGCAGTGCTTTCCCTCCCCCACTCCGATATCTAGAACATTTTAGGCATTAAAAGCAGTGGAATTCACAAAGTTGGATGTTCCGCTGTTTGCAAAACAGACGAGTGGGCAGAGGGCAAGCAAAGCAAGGCCAGGCTGCCAGGAGGGGGATTTGAACGGGACACAGAGGTGGTGTGGTCCCTGGGGGCAGGGAGGGCCTCGGCCAGCTGCAGGCCCTGCTAGTGACACAGGCGACCTTATTCCCTTCCCCTCGGGTGAACCCCTGGCCACTTGGCCTAATGTGGCCTCATGTGGACCGGATCGCCCCCACCTACTCTTAGGCTGGGGCCGGGGGCGCTGGGGTCTCTGGGCCCCTGAGCATCTCTTGCTTACAGCTTCCAATCAGCAAAACACCCGAGCAGTTGTGTGTGACCGTTATGAGGAGCATCACCGGTCATGCTTAACCCAGGCGGCAGCTGTCGGAGAGAACGCACAGAGCGCCCAGAGCCCTGTGCACTGCACCTGGACCCCAACCGCAAGGCCAGCCACCGGGCAGAGCTCACCAAGCAGAGTGCCAGAGCCTCCCCCCCACCCCCGCTCAGCCCCTGCCCCCGCCCCTCCCCACACACAGCAGACCCCATCGGGCTTGATCTTCTGCCTCACATGCCACTGGGCTTCAGAAAGCTCCGCAGTAGGCAAAAGCGGGGCCAGCCCCCCAGCTCCGGGTCGTCCAGGGAACCTCACTAAGTTTTCAGCACTGTTTTGACCTTCAAAATAAAGTCAAATCATGACCATGACCATCATCGTGTCTATGGGTGAAAGTGTGGCATGATGTTAGAGGTTTTTGTTTTGTTTTGTTTTTTTAATTAAAGACAGCCAAGCAATTAACAGCCTACTAATAAACTGCAAGATTTTTTAAAATTTATTATTTTTTTTAGAGAGGGGAAGGGAGGGAGAAAGAGAGAGAAAGAAGTATCAATGTGTGGTTGCCTCTCACGTGGCCCCCACTGCAGACCTGGCCTGCAACCCAGGCATGTGCCCTGACTGGGAATCGAACCTGCGATGCTTTGGCTCACAGCACGCACTCAATCCACTGAGCTATACCAGCCAGGGCTGATGTTAGAGTTTTGTCCTCAGTTTCAAGGTCTCCTTATTCAGGCAAATGTGCCAGAGGTTCTGCTCCACACCCATTCAGTCCAGCACCCCCTCCCACCCACACCAGGTCCTGCCCGAGGAGCTGGCCTTTCAGGAACATTTCTGGTCCCCAGCAAGGTGCGCTGTGCTAAGGAGCCAGGTGTGTGTGAGAGAGAGGACAGCAGTGGCCTCATGGGTGCACAGAGTCCCACTTCCTCCCCTCCACCACCGTGCTGCTGGCACGGAGGGCTTTGGAGCACTCCACAAGTGGGACAGGACCGGGGACCCTGAGCCAGACTGTGTCACTGCAGCCTTGGGACAGACGGCGTGGGCCGAGCTTCTGCAGGCACCACCAATCACACTGTGTCACCAGAGCTGGTTTACATTTTGTTCTTAAAAAAAAAAAAAAAAAAACACCAAAAGAAAACAAGCTCTCTGAATCAATTCTGCAGCTGCTGAGGGCTTTGGAGACATATTTCCAAGCCAGTTAAAAAGTTCCTGGGAACATTTTAGGGGACAGGAAACCCTCAAATGACTTGTTCTCTTCAAAAAAAAAAAAAAACTCAGAGTTGGATGCAGTCTGGACAGCAACCAGCAGCTTCTCTCGTTGCATCTGGCCCACTCTGATTTCACGCTTTCGACCACGTATATTAGAATAACTGTCCGAAGCAAAGTTGACCAGGGACCCGGTGCACCCATGGTGGCCGGACCCTGTCAGACCCAGGCGGAGACGCACCCTCTGCGCTGAGCCGGCTTCCCGAGTCTCTGAGTCAGTGTGAGGTCCTGGTTATGCCCTTCCTCCCAGAAGGCCAAAACAGCAAGGGACAGCAACATCCTCATCCATGACTTCCCACTCCGCCCCCAGCCCTGCCTGGCTCATGGGGCCCCTTCCCATGGGTGCTTTTGTTTCAGTGTCTCTGAGTGACTTTGACAAAGAGCTGCTCTGTTCCCCTTTCAGCCCCAGGAGGGCGTCTGTGCCTCCCATCCCGGGCAGGCCCAGCCTGCTGGCCACACAGGTGGTAGGGGAGGAAAGATGTCCATCCAAGGACAACCTTCCTGCCAAGTGAGCTGAGGACCGAGGCTGGATCTCCAGCAGAGCAGCAATGCCAGAAAGGGAGGCAGGAGAGACTGGAGCTGGGGTCGTGGGGTTCGTACATCACGTCTTGCGGACAAAACACTGACTACCAAATAGCACAGGGCGATGCCCCTTTGAAAAAAGAGCACTATTTCAGATGGGGCCTCTGGCTACCGGCCAACCCATCCTGGTTTGTGGCTTACAGGCTTCAGGGGCATGTACGATAGCAGCCAGAACCACCAGGAGCCTCCTCCATCCTCCTCTCTCCACTCCAGACCCCCAAGCCCCTCCCACAGGTGCTTCAGCTCTGCGAGCCCACCGGCTGGGCACGGCTGCTTTTCTGCTTCTGTTCTTTAATAGCTCCTGGGTGCCCTTGGGGTGGCTCCTCTCTCAAACCACAGTTTCTTCCTGGAATGACTCCTGGGGTGGCTGTGAGGATTAAAGGAGACCGCGAGAGTGAAGAGTTAGTTACTGGCAGGAGGGAACGCTCAAAATAGGGCAGCAGCTATTACTGCTACAGGCAGACGCCGCGCCGGACTCGGGAAGGCATTTGACGAGAGCGAGCCTCTGCTAACGCCGTGGTGTTAGCGCCAGTCAGCACTCCCAGCTGGTTTTGACAATGGGCCCTCGATAAATATTTGTGGGATGATTGAATGAATGGACTTGAAGCTTCAGTGCCCTTTTCGTAGCTGACTTAGCTCTCGAATGCAAGTGTGTGGCAGTCCGCACCAGCTCTCCATCAGGAGCGGCAGACTGTCCCCGAGAGGGGCCAGAGAGCAAACACCGAGCCAGCGGGGGCTCTGTCTCTGCTCCTGAGCTGGGCCAGGGGCCGGGCGGCCACCGATGGTCCAGGAGAGAAGGACAGTGGGCTCGTTCCAATCAGATTCGGTTGTGGACACTGCAATATGCATCTCATGATAATATCCACGTGTCAAGAAACCATTTTCTTGTAATTATTTCCACCATTAAAAAATTCAAACACCGCTCTTGGCTCGCATGCGGGCCACGCAGAAACAGCACCAACTCGCCCCACAGGCTGGAGCTTGTTGGGCCTCCCAGGCAACGCTTGCTCCTTCCAACAGATTTTTACAAATCCAATGAATCGGTGCAGAACACTGATGGATACTCCAAAGCTGCCAAGGTCATGACCAACTAGAAGAGACTGAGAAACGGTCGTGGGTTGCAGGTGACTAAGCAGACACTGATGGAATTCGAGTGGGAGCCCGGATTCCTGGAGGAACTGGTGGAGTCACCATGAAGTCTGGAGTTGAGCTGATTTCTCCGTTAGATGGCTGAGCCGCGGTTACGTCAGACCTGCGTACGAGAGAGGCTGGGGGCCAGGTCTATAGGAACTCGCGGTTCTGCCTTTGCAACTGTCCTGTACGTCTCCTTAAATTGTTTCAAAATTTGAGAAACAATGAAGTCTGCACCCCCTTTCAGATACAGCCACCCCTGGGTTTTCCTGTGACCAGCCCCCCCTTCCCGCCAGTGCTCAAGCGAATGCTCTGGGCGCCAGTCAGGGCTGGCCGCTCCAGGGCCACCGCACCTGCTCTCCACCTGTCTGTCCTCTGCAAACCTGGAGGCAGTGCAGATGGGTCTTTTTTTAAAGATTGGTGTCCTTAACCCGTGCCTTCATTGGAGACTGGTGTTTTCATCCCGAGCGTGTCCTTCGAGGGTTCAACCAGCGTTTCCCTACAGGCAGCTGCTTCAGAAATGATGGCAATAAATAGGTACAGGGCACTGGGGACCTGCAGCAGGTTGCCACCCGCCTCATACGTCACATAGCTACCCCCTGCTAGCACAGCTTAAAGGAATATTAAAAACAACCCGGGTTGACGCAACATTCTTCAATGGCAGTGCAATACTGCATGTAGGAACCAAGCTCAGGGACAGTTAATAGTGGGGTCCCTGTACCCTTTAGCTTGCATTTTCCTGAGCTGCTGGAAGGCTTCTTGCCTTTCTAGGTAACCGTGGGTATTTACCCAAACCCACATAAGAGGCATCAGGCCCAGGGAGAGATTGCTGCCCACTGCTGGTTCCTATTTATTTATTTTACAGAGAGAGGGGAACATCGATTTGTTGTTCCACTTATTCATGCATTCATTGGTTGATTCTTGTATGTGTCCTGACTGGGGATTGAACCTGCAACCTTGGCGAATTGGGGCAATGCTCTAACCAACTGAGTGACCAGGCTAGGGCTGCACTGCCTTTCCTGATAGCCGAAGTCGCTAATGGTGCAATGGGGAAGTTCAACACCAAAGTCACTCAGCCAAGGGGACTGACCCACTGTGTGCTGTCCACACCCCTCCTGTCCCCTCGCTGTGTTGACTGGAAGTCACAGACCACAGCCATGTAAACATGGTATTTATGTTTGTATCTCGCAGTCTTTAAAGCAAGTGGGGGTGTTTTCTTTGGGAGGGGGACAAGTGTAGTACAACTCATCCCTGCTCCCTGCGGCCCAGTGGACAGTGTGGAAGTGTGTGCTGTGGCGTGTCCACGGCCAGCGAGTCTGCCTGGAGTAAGGCAGCAGTGGGCGGGGTGGCGAACCACTGGTCTGAAGCACAGAGAAGCTGAGAGCCACTCGTGGAAAGGGGGAGAATGTTCCAGAAAGAGGGGACAGTGTGCATCAAAGCCGGAAGCCATGCATAGGTCACGTGCAGAGCCAGCCCTGAAGTGGTTGCATTCTTTCTCGAGACAATTGTCCAAGGTGGAACCACTTACAGTGGGTTTCAGCCCAGTAAACCTTGGCGTGTCTTCTTCTTTTTTTTTTCTTAGGGATTCCAATGCTTTTAAAAAATGTAACCACAGTTTTCTCAGTGATTTCTCGTCCCTTCACGTACAATCACATTTGACTGCACATGCGTCAGGGTCCCTGGTAGTCGCCAGGAGGCAGCCTGTCCGGCAGCAAAGGCTCAGCAAATGCTAGCCACTTGCCCCTTCCTCGGTGTCCTGTTGGTCACCTCTGCCTTTCCTACTTTTCTAAACAGCAGTAACGTGTGGCCTGCAGATCCTCTAATGCAGGGTGACCTCAGTGTTAACACGGAGCGTTGAGCCGAGATGCGTGAGGCACGAGCCATGGTTCTAGCCCTTAAGAAGGTCACATTGTCATGAGGGAAACACCAGGAATTACAGTTTCTTGTGACGTGATCTAGGGGCATCCAGAGCGGGTGGGTGTGGAGGAGGAGGAAGTCGGAGAAGGCAGAGGGGAAGTTACACAAATGGGGCGCTCTGAGCCCATCTGGGGGAGGGGGGCCTGGGGCGATGGCCAGGCAGTGGCCCTGTTATAGATGGCCTTGTGTGCTGAGTCAAGGACATCAAACCTGACAATTAAAGTGATGGGGGAAAAGTGGATTTGATTTGCGCCTGAGAGGCACAGGACTTAGGCATTGGGCAGGAGGGGTTTCTGGGGACAGGGGCAGCCGCGGGGAGATGGTGGCCGTAGTCTGGGGAGAGCTGAAGGGCTATAGCAGGAGGTGAGGTGTTCCGGAAGTGCAGTGCCTGCGGGGCAGTTTGTGTGCGGCCTCAGTCTCGATCCCAGGTCTGTGGCAATAGAAATTGGCTCTGGTTGGTGTAAGGGGAACGGGGCTTTATTGGAAGACTATCGGGTAAGTCACAGAATCAATGAGGAGGCTGGAGAAGCACGTTTGGAAAATGATCAGGGACCAAAGGCCGCCAGGATTCCGATGGCACGGCCACCCTGGGAGCTCAGGCCTCCAGTCTTCTTCCAGGGGCATCCAATCCGTGTGAATGCGGCCGAACCCAGAGACGCCCACAGGTTAGACACCCCCATTTAGGCTCTCCAATGGTCGCTCCGC
>CM052546.1:65238183-65301889 GCA_028533065.1 Trachops cirrhosus
CGCATTCACACGGATTGGATGCCCCTGGAAGAAGACTGGAGGCCTGAGCTCCCAGGGTGGCCGTGCCATCGGAATCCTGGCGGCCTTTGGTCCCTGATCATTTTCCAAACGTGCTTCTCCAGCCTCCTCATTGATTACTTGTGAATGTGCCAAGTAAAAGAAGGCAGACACAAAAAGACATGGGATTTCTTTTACGTGAAATGCCCGGAAGAGGAGAATCCATAGTGACAGGAAGTAGAAGCTGGGGCTGGGGGAGGGGAGAGGAAGACTAACGGCTAAGGAGAGGAAGGCTTCTTTTTCGGATGACAAAAAGGTTCTAAAATTGATCGTGGTGATGGTTTCACAACTCAGTGAGCACAGTAAAAACCACTCAAAAAGGGTGCACTTTATGGTATGTTAATTATTTTAACAAAGCTACTATTAAAAAAGAACAACTGGCTAGTGCGTGGGACCTAATTCCCTGGGGGAAGAGAGAGAGAGAGAGAGAGAGAGAGAGAGAGAGACAGGCCCCCTCTAGCTTCTGTCATGGGGGCTGACTTCACCCCCAAAAGGCTCTACCAGGACTCAGAGGGGCAAGTGGGTGCTGGGCAGGCAAACCGACAGCACCCACGTGAGGGAAGCAGCCGACACCTGGGCAGCCTTCTAGGTTGCTAAGCTGAGAGTTCACCAAGTCTGTTCCTGGACAGGTTCCAGCCTTGCCCCAGGTCACTGGGTCACGACCGGACAGTCCGCGTTTAATCATTCATTGTTAGAAGACTGTCCCGATTATACCGGCTCACCTTGGAACGCAGGAGTCCTCCACAAAGCATTCTGTATCTACTAGCTCTCTGTTTTCACGTGATTTCCGGTGGCCCAGCTACATCCAGGTGGATGCGAGTTGCCTACCCACTAGTATCGGAGCTGGTGACGGTTTCTACAGTTGTGGTTAGAGGCAAGAAAAAGTACTGAGAGGCGGGTTGCAGTGTTTTGTTTATCAAAAACTATTTTTTTTCAAGGTCTCCCCAGTTCATTTGAAACTCACCCTAACACTCACGCTTTGGGAGAGACCTTCCCCACAGTAATTTGGGCCCCCAGCAGGCTCTACCAGTGAGTAGGATGCTGGTAAATGTTACCAACCAGCTCTGGGTGGGGCGGGGACAGGGTGCCGATGTGCATGTAGCATTTGGCGATTCCCACAGTGTACGTGCTCCCGCCACGCTAATGACAACCTATGACAGGAGGTCACTAAACACAGAGTCAGGGAGTGCAGGCCTGTCAGCCAGCTGCCCCGCATCACTGACCTCACCCTCGGGGTGTGATAAGCAAACCAGTCTTGCTCGACGGGGCAGCCTATATTGGCATCACCTGGGTGGTCCAGGGACCCACGAGCCCTGAACTTGGGTGCGGGTCATCCTGGACTAGTGGTGCCCTCAGGAGCCTGGCAGAACCAATGTAAAGCATCTTTCAAGGAAGGTATCTTCACCCTGGGCCACAAATTATCCCTATTTTTTAAAAGATTTTACTTATTTTTTTAGAATTTATTTTTATTTGCTGTTAGAGAGAGGGGAAGGGAGAGGGAAAGAGAGGAAGAGAAACACTGATGATGTGTGAGAGAAACAGCAATTGGCTGCCTCTCACACATCCCCAGCTGGGGACCTGGCCCCCAAGCCAGGCACTTGCCGTGACCAGGAATCGAACCCATGATCTTTCAGTTGGCAGGATGACGCTCAACTCACTGCGCCACACCAGTCAGGGCTATCCCTATTAATACATTTTAAAACACAGTGTTCAGTACAGTCAAAGAGAACCAGGCAGACCACAAGGAAATAAGACACCATGAGCAAGAACTAGCAGAAACAGACCCTCAGACACTTCAAACTCTAGAATTATCAGACCCAGCTTATAAAACAACTGTGCTTTGATGAAAGAAAGATGTTTTAAAGTATCTGCAGGGGGCAGGAAACTATAAAAAGCGACATACTAGATTTATAAAGAACATTTGTAGAAAGCCGTACAGTTTAATCAGAGATCAAAACCAAATTCCTTCAGGGGGCATCTGGTAAGACACATGAGTAAAGTGACTGGTGACCTAGAGAGCTCCGTCTGAGGGGCGCCGGGCTCCTCGGCTCCAGCTGATGGTTGCCATGTGGCACCACCGGGGACCCCGTTTGTAGGTCTCCTGCTCTTTCTAGCAAAGCCGGATATTTGGATTTCTTTTTATTGCAGTAAAATTCACAAAACATGAACATGACCGCCATAAGCATTTTAAAGTGTACAGTTCAGTGGCATTAAATACATCAACAGTGCTGGGCCATCGTCACCCCTAGGACTTTGGCATCACCCCAAAAGGAAACCCCAGTCCATTGGAAGTCACTCCCCATTCCCATGGGCCCTGGCAGCCACAGATCTGCCGCCTGTCTCTGTGGCTTTGTCTAGCGGACACATCTCATGTCAGCAGGATCATACAACATCTGTGCTCTTGCGGCCAGCTGTCTACCTTCTTTCACGGAGCATGTTTCCAAGATGTGTCCATGCTGTGGTGCGTGTCAGCACTTCATCCCTTTCTTTTAACAGCCAGATAGACGTGCACATTCATCAGTTGATATTTGGATTTCTGACATGCCATTGTCCTATTTTAAATACGTGTATGACAGTTCTGTGTGGCCCTAAGCACGTATCCGCTGACCTGACAAGGTCAGAGGGCTGACGACTTGAGGTGGCTGCACTGGGGCTTGATGCTGCATGGCCCCCCAGAATGGGTCTGGGAGGCAGGTGTTCTCTTCATCCTTCCCACTAGGAACTTGGGGCTCAGAGCGGTGGGAAGACATGCCTAGGAAAAGGCCTGCAGGGCAGCCCCCGACTCCACTCCCCCGGTAGCTTTTCTACCCACATTAGGGCAAACTGTTTGGTTCTGGAGTGAGTGGGAGTCAAAGAGCTAACTTATGGCTGTGACCTTGAACTTCCCCGTGACTCAGTTTCCTCATGTGTGCTGGAAGAGCCTCTCCCCAAGGCCCGAGCTTGCTGACAGGGTCACTCCCACCTTCCTCAGCATCCATCTGGGTGTGAATTAGCTCTGGTCAAGTAGGTTTAGCGGCACCTGAACCCAACGGTGTGGCACCTGGGTTGTCCTGATAACCTTAAATTCCTCCACAGAGCTGTCCTGGGGCAGGTGGGGAAGAAACAGCCTCGAGTCCTCCAAAATGCGGATCCTCATTGAACTTTCCCTGCTGAAAGCCATTTGGTAAGCGAGGGCGAGTGTCTCTCGTGATCTGCCCCGCCCCAGACAGCTTTCCTCCGACCCCAGTTTTCCAAAAGGACGCAGGAAAGGGAAGCGACGTCCCCGCTCGCGTGTTAACACGCGGCAGAGTGTTTCTCAACTCTCCAAGAGAACCTCGCGTCCTGGATCGCCGCCTTCAACTCCGCGAAGTCAACAGCCCCGCAGGAAACTTGCGTTACTGCACCAGCTGCCGCAAACCCGGGGCGGTGGACCGGCCGCCGGGCTGGCTCCCACGGAAGGCGCCCCCTCGGCGACCAGCCCGCCCTCCTCGGGGCACCCTGCGGCACCTGCGGCCTCCGGGTGAGTTTCCACGCGCCCGCGGGCCCGCCGCATGCCCGGGGCCGAAGTCCGGGTCTCCGGGCTCCCCTCGCCGCCTCCCTGGGGTGGGCGGGGGAGCGTGGTGGCCCGCGGCGGCGGCGCCGGGAGGCCGCACTGCTGGCGGCCGTGGCGGCGCTGCGCCCCCTGCTCGGTGCAGCTGCCGCCCGGCGCTTGCGCACTGGGCCCGGGCGCGCGGCGGCTCCGGCTTTGTGTGTGTGTGTGTGTGTGTGTGTGTGTGTGTGTGAGTGTGAGTGTGTGTGTCTGTGTGTGTGTGAGTGAGTGAGCGGCGGGCGGGCGGGCGCGAGTGTGGCCGCCGCGGAGCGCGAGCAGGACCCGGCGGCGCGCTCGCAGCCTCTCTCTCCCCGCCAGAACCATGTCGGGCAGGTCGGTTCGAGCCGAGACCAGGAGCCGGGCCAAAGATGATATCAAGAGGGTCATGGCGGCTATCGAGAAAGTGCGCAAATGGTAAGCGGAGGCGCCGCTGGGCGCCGCGGCCGCCCGACCCCAGATCGCATACAAAAAGCCGGCGGGCGCAGCGCCCGGTCGCCCGCGGGCCCGGGAGTTGGAGAGGGCGGGCGGCGCGCCAGCCGGGTCACCTGCGCGAGGCGGGGGCCGCGGCCGCTGCCCAGGTGCGCTCGCGCCTGTCGCCCACCTGGCGCAGCAGTGGCGGCGGCAGCCGGGAGGAGGTGGCGCCCCGGGCCGGGTGGCCGAGCGGCGGGCAGTCCCCGCCGCCGCGCTCGGCTCCCGGGAGGGGGGCTCGGGGCCGGCCCCAGAAGCCATTTCGTTTTGTGCAAGTCACATGAAAGCGGCTTCCCGCGCGCCGGGGCCGCGATGCTGGCGGCGGAGGGGAGAGCGCGAGCTCCATTGTGCAGCGCCGAGCGGGCCGTCTCCGTCTCCGTCTCCTCCCCGCGCGCCCCGGGAGGCGCAGTGTGTCGGCCCCCGCGCCCTTGCCTGCACTGGGCCTCCCTCCCTCGCTCCCTCCCCGGCTGGCTCCCTCGCTCCCCGCCTCCCAGGCCCGGCGCCCTCGAGTCTGCGGAGTTTGCAGAGCGCGAGCCGTTTAAATTTAGCGCTTTGGGCTGCCTGGAGCGAGGGCTCTAGCGGGGAAGCAAGATGGGGGCGAACGCGAGGAGGGGACGCCGCGGGGCCCGGGGCGCCGGGCACCCCCTGCGCCGTCTCCGCCCGGCACCCGGGCGCGGGGCTCGGGCGAGCGACTGCTTTTGGCCAGAAACCGGTCCTGGGCCGAGTCTGCCTTTCCCAAGCCAGCAGCTCGTGTTTGTTTTGCGGAGGGAGCCGTTGTTTTGTTCTCTGAGTGGGGGGACAGGGGGACTTGGGGTTGGCTTCCAGCTCGCGCTCGAGTGTCCGGCGTGGCCTCAAGGTAATTAATAAGACGGACCGCTCGCTTGGCCTCGGCGGGGTCTGACTCGGAGTCGGCCTGAGGGCCAGGCCCGAGGCGCAGTGGATCGCCAGGTTGGGGCGGACTTGTTGGAAACTCCCAGCTCCCTGGTTTCAACTTTATTATTTTTTTTTTCCCACGGCTTCACCAGGGTCAGGGAGGGAGAGGAGCGACGCTCTGGAGTGTCAGCGCCAGCAGGCTTGCCCCGACCCTTTATTTAAAGCCTGAAAATTGATCAGGCCCCCCGTGGCGGGCTGTGTTTATGTTTAAGGGTGTCATTTCTTGAGTAACGCCTTGGTCTCTAAAAACCACAGGGGGCGACGATCCGGTCTAGCCGGGTCGCAAGTTAGCTGTCCTTTCTGAGTCCAACCCAACAAAAAAGGCGAGAGGAAAATCAATAAAGTCCACGTGCTCCGGGGCCTCCTATGGAAAGGGCTGCCTGCAGATGGCCGGATGCCCGGTGGAGGGCTGGGTTTGGCTCCAATGGGACAAAGAATTTTCAGAACCGTGAGAAGGGGAGGCCTTCCAAAGTTGAGATCCAAGTCCTCGGGGGCCGTGGGAGCTCCCCTCTGCGCAGTGCACCCCGCGGCCGACTGGAGCCATTTAAAAATGGCAGAAACAGCTGCAGGCCAAAACACACACAGGAAAACAAGCTTGCAGCCCCTTCTCCCCTGGCCCCCTGGGGCAGGGGGTAGGGATCCTAGAGTTGTCCCCTTCCCGCCTGTGTAAAGAAGGAACTCTGAGTCCCTTCTGTCACTGCCCGGAGGTGAGAAGGGCACAAGGAGCAAGCTGCCACCCATTCTCTGTTCCAGGAGGCGTGGTAGGACCTCCTGCCCCAGGTCACCCTGCACCCTGCCAGCTGCTCCCATAGGGCCCGCCTGCCAGCTGCTTTGCAGGGAGGGCAGATGGAGTGAGGGGGTTTTCCGCCCCCAGCCCCCTGTAGGCCCGGCAGCGGTTGTGGGGAGGGGAAGAGAATGGATCTCCTCCCTCCCTGTGTTTTGGGAAACTACTTCTGTCCTCTAAGGACCTCAGGCTTTGGGACCTCAGGGCGGAGCATCCCAGTCACTTCCTTACCGTGACCTTGGGCAAACCCTGTAACTTCTCTAACCCTGACCTCCAGGGGGTCTTGCGCTGCTTCCTTCCCCCCACCCCCACCCCAGAATTAGATCCCTTACCCTGGCACACGGGAGGCATCGTTAAATGTTGTCTTTATTGTAAGGTGGACTCTGTAGACACAAACATACATTTTGCTGATGGTTTTTTCTTCTTCTTTCCCCCCTGCCCCTTCTAAGCAAAAAAGACTTTGCCTTATTTCTTGGGTTTCTCCAGGAGAAACCAAATCTCACCTTCCAGAAGCCTCTGGGACGTGTTCCCCAGCTGGCCCTCCAGACTTTGGGTTGTTTATTAACTGTGTGGCCACCAACCATGCACCTCACCGCTGACTGGAGGCTGGGTTGCCAGATTTAGCAATAAATAAATAAATAAATAAAACACAGGATGCTGAGTTAAATTTGAATTTCAGGTAAACAACAAAATAATTTTTAAAAATACTTTTAAAAAATCCTAAGTATGCCTCATGCACTATATGGGACATACTTACACTAAAAAAAGAAAAAAGGTCCATTGTTTATGTGAAATTCAGATTTAAGTCAGCATTCTCTGTTTTACCCAGAGGACGGTGGAGGTGTCTGGCATACTATTCAACCTGGAAGCCTTGGGCAGGACTTCTGCCCAGCCCCGGTGACCCCCAACCCACCCCTCTGCCAGCCCTCTCCGCCGCCCCGGAAGAAGCCAGCAGCCAGCCGTGACCGCCCCGTCCACAGCGGCTGTTCCTCCTCTCCTCTCCGTCTGGTGTCCCAGCAGGGCGGGGTGGCGGAGTGTGAGGCAGCCAGAAGATGGCTGAAGGGAGGATAAAATGGTGGCCCCTTTTCGGGAAACTGGGCCAGGGCTAGGAGGCCCAGTGTGGGGGGGAACGGGGGAGAGGGAGTCCCTGGGCAGGGAAGCGAAGGTTTAAGCTGAGAACTAGGCTTAGGCTGGGGACCCCCTGAGCTCTTGGTCTGAGGGGCTCTCAGTGACTTGTGGATACAAAGAGAGGACTTCCCACCCGTCCCTGGGGGAGGGGTGGTGTGTGCCTCGGGCCTTACCTCAGTGCCCCTGGGGGTGCCCTCCCAACAGGCACAGGGCAGGTCAAGTGAAGGGAAGGCCTCCTGAGGTGTCAAGGACTAGCCCTGGGGGGTGACTACAAAGTGAGGGAGTTAGAGCTCTCTTTGAAGGAGCCAGGTGACCCTAAGATGGCCTTGCCCTTGGACCTGGACCTGGGAGAACATTGGAAATTGGCCTTGGCCTGGAGAATCCAGAATGGGTACTTGCAGTTTACATAGGAGCCTGTGCTGGGGAGGGGTGCTGGGGGCCTCCATTTCTATAGCCATGACTTCCTTTGGTCTTTTCATCCAGGAGCCCAAGTCTGACGGGAAGAGAGAGAGACTTAAGCATGGCTGGTGACAGGGGGCCATGTGGGCAGGAGGGCCCAGGGTGGGTCCAGGGGTGGCTTCATGCAGGGTTGCTGAATTTATGTTTTTGGTGAAGTTTAGCAATTGATTCAGACTTTTTAAAAGATTTTATTTTTATTTTATTTATTTTTAGAGATGGGAGGGAGGGAAAAAGAGACTGAGAGAAACATCAATGTGTATTTGTCTCTTGAGAGCCCCCTACTGGGGATCTGGCCCTCAACCCAGGCATGTGCCCTGACTGGGAATTGAACCAGCAACCATTTGGTTCAAAGTCTGGCACTCAACCACTGAGCCACACCAGCCAGGGATAGCTGAGTCAGATTTTTAAAAGTAGTAGGTAGGCCGGAGAAAACACTCCTGTTGGCCACTTGTTTGCCACCTGTGATGTGAGGTAATAGCTATAGCTTAATACCCTCTTGGGGTGGGGGCCATGTGACCTGGGTGGGAGGTTGGGGGCAGGAGTGGGAACTCAGCTGCTCCTCTGAGCCCTTGTGGCGTTTCCCAAGGCACTGCCAAGCTACCTGCTTGATGAGCCCCCCGGAGCTCAGGTCTGTGAAACCCCTTCTGGCCCTTCCTGGTGCTTGCTCAGTGACGTACACCTGAGCTCCAGGCGCTCCCTCTGCCCAGGTGGCCACAGGCCTAAGGCAGGCCCCAGGTTGGGTTCTTAACTCGGGTTCTTAACTCTCTACCCTCTGTCCTACAGCCCTCACTGGCCACACCCAGAAACGCAACTGAAACTTGGTGGGCTGGGGATTCGGGCCAGGGGTCGCCAGCTGGAGCAACAAGACACCCTCATGACCTGTAAGGCTGGTAACCTCTCTGAGGAGGCCTGCCACTGCAAACATTCATCCTGCCTGGGAAGGTGCCTTGTGTGTTGCAAGTCAATTACTTTTTTTTTTTTTTTTTAACCACAATGAAGCCTTGGATTTGCTGAGCTTCTGGGGCCCCGCCCAGAATGCCAGTTGAGGGCTTGTGAGTATAAGCGCGCCTGTGGTCACTTGCACAGGGTCCCAGCGGTTGGCACGTTGGGAATGGGTTCCTAGTTTACACAGGAAATGGAGCAGCAGAGGGTGGGCCCTGGAGTCAGCCTGTGACCAGGCCCGATTCTGCCCCTGACTAGCTCTGTGACCATGAACTACTGGTATGACCTCTCTGGGCCTCCCATCCCCCCATCTGTGAAGTGGTGTGATAGTAGCCCCCCCCGTTTCCCAGGCCTGTTGGTCATCTCTGGGAGAGAGGGCACGTAAATAAAATGCTTGGCACGAAGCCTCGGCACACAATGGCTATTATGATTGTTGCTTTGTCACTGAGACTGTTTCTTTGGACCGCCCCTGTCCCTTCCTGGCACCTTCTGACTGTTCAGAGTGGAGGTGGGGAAAGACTAGGATAGAAGATTGTCCATTCCGCCCCCGGAGGTGGGGAGGCAGTGACTACATACCTGCCTTTATGTCCTCCTTTCTGGGCTGAAAGGGGCAGGGACAGGGTGGAGAGGCATTTGAGTACTGGCTCTGGGAGGGTGACTTCCCCTCTCCGGGCCTCACTTTCTTTATCTGTCGAGTGGGGACTGTGACAGTTCCTGCCGCCCGAGATTGTGGGAAGATTAGAACAAGTGTGTACAGCGCTTAGCGCATCAAACACACTAAAACAACCACTGGTACAATAATAAGAACGAGGGCCCGGCTTCCTCCAGAGTGGACGGGTGGGCCCCGAGCAGGCAGTGTTGGGAGTGGAGGTGTCCAGGCTGCGGTTGGCTGGTTTTGAGCGGGCTCAGGGACCCAGAACCCCCTGTGGTGAAGGGGTGCCCGGCGGCGGTGGCGGCGGCTGTAACAGGTCTCACAACAGCGTACGAGGCACCCTCCCCCGCCCCCAACATGGAGGGGAGAACCCAAGGCTGAGATCTGGGTGGGGAAGCTGTGGAAGGGCTGGACAGCTCACCAACACAGGCCCTCAGGCCACACGTGGTCCTCGGTTCGGGTGGAACCTTGTCACTGAAACTGTTGAGGGCTCCCGGCAGCTACACCGCCCGTGCGGGCGTGTGTCTGGCCCCCACCTCCCACTGCGGGTCCCTTGTATCAGCTGATTTCCTCATTGAGCAGATGGCAGGTCCTTCATGACCTCCTGCTTCTCCCAGGATGGCAGAGCCTGGTGCTGGGAGTGCAGACCCTGGAGGCAGAACTGCCTGGGTTCGAATCACTGCTACCCCTCTGGTGGGTTCTTCCTGAGCCTAGGTGCCCTCTGGTGTGTGGCCTCTCAGTGTCACTCTCTGTGTTTGGGGCAGGAAGTGATGCGACCTGGTTTAGGGAATGCAGGGGGTCAAGGACAGAAGTTCAGAGACTGTGGCAATAATCTAGTAGGGGTGTGCAACCTTTTGGCGTCTCTGAGCCACGCTGGAAGAGGAAGAGTTGTTTTGGGCCACACATTAAATACACTGTGACGTGTTATCACAAAAAAAAATCAGTGTTTTAAGTAAATGTATGATTTTGTGTTGGGCCGCGTTCACAGCCATCCTGGGCTGCATGGGGCCCTCCGGCCTTGGGTGGGACACCCCTGGCAGAGAATGACAGTGGCTTGGAGCAGAGTGGTGGGGAGGAGCAGGGTGGTTGTTATTGTCCTTAATGGAAACCAGTCACACCCTGACCGCTGTGGCTCAGTGGGTTGGGTGTCGTCCAGCAAAGCAAAGGGTCATTGGACCCCAGCTGGGGCACGGACCTGGGTTGTAGGTTCTGTCCTGAGTCTCGGTGTGAACAAGAAACAACCGATCGATGTATCTCTCACGTCTCTGTTTCTCTCCCTCTCTTTCTCTTTCCTTCTCTCAAAAAATAAATAAATAAAACCTTAAAGAAAACACTCACCCCTTTGCCTCCTCATGGCCCGTGATTCCCTCCTCTTCACCCATAAACCTGCCTTAGCAGCGGGCGCCCTGCACAGTCCCCAGGAGCTCAGGGTGCAGCCAGCAGGGGGCGAGGCAGCTGCTCCGATGTGGGCCTTCGGACCCTGAAACACATGCCCGCAGTCCCAGCCCCTCAGTGTCAGTGCCTGGGGGCCGCCCTTGGGCCTCTGGGCATGCAGATTTGCCCGTTCTGCCGCCTGCTCCGCCCACCCTGATGGCAGAGCCTGGGTGGTTAGTCCAGCTGTGTGGCCCTGCTTCCCTCCCCGACCTCAGTCCCCCACCCCGCCCCCAGGAGGAAACACCTGCCTGGCTTGAAGCCCTCTCTGCTGCCCTGAGGGCTTGGGGGGCCCCCGTTTGCTGGCTCCGTGGGGCCCGGTCCCCCTCATCCAGAGGAGCCATCCTTATGGTAGCCGCCCCCACACCAAGGCACCAGGGAGACTTGACCAGGCGTTGTCTTAGGTGAACCTCATGGCAGCCTGGAGGGACCGACAGCCACACGTGGTCCTGCAGATGGGGACACAGAGGCTCCGGTGTCAGTGACTTGCCCAGGGGTCCAGTGAGCAGCAGAGCTGGGATTCGAACCGAGACCTAGAACTTGTTCTCTTAACCCCAAGGGGTCACTGTGTCACAGCTGCCCCAAGGGAGTGTGGCCAGTGCCCCCACAGAGGGGCGGGTGCTGCCCACGAGGCCCCTGGTAACAGGCTCTTCCTCCTCCCCCTCAGGGAGAAGAAGTGGGTGACCGTGGGTGACACATCCCTGCGAATCTACAAGTGGGTCCCTGTGACGGAGCCAAAGGTTGACGATGTGAGTATGAGGGGCCTGTTCCCCGGAGTGTCCCCTGCATGTCCTCTCTTGGGCTGAGTGCTCCCTGGTTTGCCAGCGGGGACACACCTGTGTGCAGACGTGTCCCTCCCCAGGGCCCTGGGCGCTGTGGTTTGGGGGCGGTCGTGGTAGCATCCACAGACAGGCAGGCGCGCCCTGTCATTGTCACAGCGGGCTATATGTGTGTGTGCCAGGGGTCACCTCCTTCCCTCTTCACACCGAGTCTGTAGAGCTGACCACTGTCCTCTTGTACAAGTGAGGGTGCAGGCTCAGAGAGGCAAAGCCATGCCCCCAGAGCTGCCCAGCAGTTGTCAGTGTGTCTGACTCAGAGCATGTGCACTCTCTGGGCTCCTGGAGAGCCTTCGCTTCTCTCCCACCCTGGAGAGAGTTCTGTGTAGGGAGGCCTGGGCGGCTCTGGGAGGGGCAGCAGCTGTGACCACTAGAGGGAGCCCTGGTAGCTGTGCTCCATCTTAGGGAGGGATCCTTGACAGTCCCTCTGGGCCCCTTAGTGGTGCCCAGGCCAGCTACTGTCATTGCCAGTCCAAATCCTGACTGGTCCCACCTCTAGGCCTTTGCACGGGCTCCTCCTGCTTGGGGTGCCTGTCCTGTGCACATGAACAGTCCTCTCCTCCAGGAAGGCGGCTCACGCTAAGCCACGCAGTCTCATCTGCTCCTGGGCTCACAGAGTCTTGATTGGCAGGTTTCCAGGGGACTTTAAAGGTGGGGTTAAAGCCCTCCCTCCACCGTCTTCTGTTGCCCCTTCTGGTTCTAGCCTGGGACCATGGAGCCCCCAGAGCTGCCTTCCCCAGAGGCCCCTAGACCTGGGCTGTCATGGCCTTTGGTGCCAGCCATGTGGCTGAGGAGCAGTGTGCCGCCAGGCTCCTCACAGGCAGCCACGGCTCAGCCGCTGTCTGTGCCACGCACTCCATCAGGTGCTGGGTAAACGCCGTAGCGTTTGAGAAGACGTGGTCCCTGCTCTCAAGGAATTTATAATCTCGTTGGGGGAAGATAATTATAGAAGAGCATGAAACAGACAGCAGGGGAGCGAGCGCCAAATGGATTGTGATCAAGGAGGAAATATAATATATCAGCCGTCGTCGGGAGGGACTGGGCAGCCCCGGGCTGGGCAGAGAGTGAGCCGGGTTTGGGGTTGGACAGACCAGTCCCTGGCGACCCTGTGATGCTGGGCAGGGGCCCCACCGCGCTGACCCTTAGTTTCCTCTTCTGTGCAACCGAGCAGTGACACCCAGGTCCTAGGGTGTCTGCAGCGGAGCCGAGGTGACATGTCACATGAGAGGCCTCACCCCAGCGTGGCTACACAGACGGCACTCAACAAAGGCTCATTGGCTGTCATCTGGGAGCCGGGACGAACAGTCCGCCATTTCCCCACCCCCACTCCCTGGAGGGCGGTGGGTCCCATGCCTGGCTCAGCATCGGATCGGATCCCCTGGGAATCTTGGAGAGATGCAGGTTCCTGGGCCCTGCCCCAATCGGCTGAATCTGCATCTCTGACAGCTGTGACCTGGAATCTGCATTGTGGAGGACACCCAATTGCAACATGGTTACACCCTTTTTTTCTTCAGAACAGGAAAACTTTCTTTTAATAGATAAAAAGCGTTATAAAATTCAATCGTTACCCTGAAAAAGAATGTTTTATAACCTGAGCCCATTCGTCTGCCATACAAGTCACTCTCTTAAAGTGGTCAGGGCTTCAATACTCAGTTGTGTCTCTGTCACCGCTGTGATTCTAGAACGTGGTCATCGCCCCAAAAAGACCTTGGCCGCCACTGCCCCCAACCCAAGAACCTGGAAACCACCATCTACTTTCTGTCTTCATAGATTAGTGTAGTCTTCAGACATGCCTTTTTATACTGTGTATCTTTCTATAAATCGTCCCCCATCCCCCCAAGGCCCCCCACACCCCACTCAGTTCCTTCCTGGGAGGTGCCCAGCGTTCACCCTTCCTGGCTGCCCTCAAACACGCAAACACGTGCGTTCGTTTGTTCTCTCCTGGCCCAGTAATGGCAGCGTTCGCCTCCACGCCTGTTAGGCAGACGTCTTAGAGACACAAGATGTGTTTAACGTTGACATTTTTGCAGATCGTTCCCCATCATTACACGAAGCTCTGCCTTATTCTCTGTAATTGTGACATCACCCTACACTGAATGAACGCTCTGTGATTTGTTTAACGAGTCTCTTACCTATAGACACAGGTTGCTTCTCACGCGATTCTGTTCCAGTAGTAAGACACGGAACCACGCGTGAAAAGCACACCCTCCCCCTCCCGCCTCCCCTGGTCTTGCCCTGTGGTGCAGCAGGGACGTGTGGGCCCTGCGTTTCTCCTTGGCTCCCCTGGCTTCGTCGTACCTGCCCTGGGCCAGTGGCTGTGGTGGCCTTTTCCCCAGATCCTCTCCCTGAAGGAGGAGGAGCCTCCCGATGGTCAGGAGGGTTTAGCTGCGTCCCGCAGCCCCAGAAGCCCTCACATCTGTGGGGCCCTGATTCCAAAGCAGCTGGGGCACCCTAATGGGACACGTCCAGTACAGGCCACCGAGAGCTCTCCGGGGACTTTCAGGCTCCGAGATGAGTCAGTGGAATAAAATATTCATGCCACCCTCTGGGGTCCCACTCCTGTGTGCACACAGGGTGGTGATTCGGCTTCTGCTCTGTTTTCTCCTCCAGAAAAACAAGAACAAGAAGAAGGGCAAAGATGAGAAGTGTGGCTCCGAGGTGACCACGCCGGAGAACAGCTCCTCCCCGGGGATGATGGACATGCACGGTGAGCTCCCCAGCCGCCGGGCCCGTGCCTGCCAGGGCCCTGGCTGAGGCGCTGCCCTTGGTCGGGCGTGTTGTGTTTCCCCAGCAGGTCCGTTCACATTCCAGGCCAGGGGTAGGAGGGCCAGGCAGGACTGGGCCTCGGTGCCAAGGAGAAGGCTCAGGGATGGGGAAGAAAGTTCCTTCCCCAGCCCAACACGCCAGGAAACATAAAGTAAGAGCCTCTTCTCACCCAGGGACAAGCTCTCACAGGAGCCCTGGCTGGTGTGGCTCAGTTGGTTAAAGCATCGTCTCATACCCAAAATGTTGCAGGTTCGATTCCCGGTCAGGGCATGTGCCTAGGTTGCAGCTTTAATCCCCAGTTTGAGTGTGTACAATCCTGGGTTTGGATGTGTGCAGTAGGCAACCAGTTGATGTTTCTCTCCCTCCCTTCCTCTCTTTCTAAAGGCAATGAAAAAGTGTCCTCGGGTGAGGATTACAAAAAACATCTATCACCGGCGGTGTTCTGGGACATAACACTGTTCTTTTTCCCTCCTAGGCCTGACGTACTGTACAGATGACTGTGTATCCCATTTACTGTTTTACTTTGGCTGCTGGGAAGCTCCAACCTGGGTTACTGGCTTCACGTTAAACCACATTGACAACCTGCCTTCCTTTGTTGTCTTATTTCAAAAGCTGTCCCCACTGTCCTACCGAGCAAGTCCAGGCTGGGGACGTGCTTTAGCCAGTCTGTGGTTGTGTTGACACCACTGTTTTTTTCTTTCTTTCTTTTAAAGATTTTATTAATTTTTTTAGAAAGAGGAGAAGGGAGGGAGAAGACAGGGAGAGAAACATCGATCTGTTGCCTCTTGCACACCCCCAACCGGGAACCTGGCCCACAACCCAGGCATGTGCCCTGACTGGGAATTGAACCAGGAACCCTTTCGTTCTCAGGCTGGTACTGAATCGACTGAGCCACACCAGCCAGGGCTAAATAGATCATTTAAAGCCTTAGCATGTTAGTAACTAACATTTAAGAAGCTATCATAAGGTACAAAGTGTCTGCTAATAAGCCCATTTCATCACCTCATTTCATCCTGAAAACAAACCCCACTATACAGATGAGGAAAGTGAGGCTCAGCGTAAGGTGCAGCCACTTGCCAAGTGGTGGGAAATTCATAAATGCCAGTGCTCGCATGCGCGGTCTTTTGGAGGCAGGATCCAAGTGTGTGGCCACTAGAAAAATCTCGAGTAACACTCCAGAAAAACACTAGAATGCCGAACAGACCAGGAGCCATGTGCACCGACCCAGTATCATTTCCATTTTATTTTATCTTATTTTTTTAAATTTATTAATTGAGAGAGAGACATCGGTTAGTTGTTGTATTCACTGGTTGCTTCCTGTATGTGCCCTGACTGGGGATGGAACCCGCCCTCTTGGCATATTGGGGCGATGCTCCAGCCAACTGAGCCTCCTGCCAGGGCGTGCTTCCATTTCAGCCCCTGTGCGGGGGAGAGCGCGTGAGTGGGAAAGTGCCGGAAAGACGCGGGCCTGGCTGGATTTCTCCGCAGGCTCCGGATGGGGGGATGGGGTAGCAGGAGTGAAGGGAGGGGGCACCTACATCCAGCCCCTTCGGCTTAGCCACAGTTAGTGCCGAGTGAGGGTCCCGCTGTTACCAGGAGACCAGGCCAGACTCGGGCAGCCAACCCGCTAAACGGGAGAGCTGACATCGCTCGCTCGCCCACCACACCTCAGCCCAGGCTTCTGTGCCTCTCACTCACATGCGCACGGATTTTGGCATAGGAAGGAAGTTTAGATTTTGTCAAAAGGTAAATCAGAAGAGTGCATATCTCTTTTTTTTCTTCTTAAGCCCCAGAATTCACAAGAGAATGTTCTGTGTTTCAAGCACTGCACAGTACACTTAAAATCAGGCGCAAATTCCCTGGTGAGGGCTACTGGACTGCCTGGCACCCGTTTGTTCCGAGGGGCGGTGGTAGAAGAAAGACGGGGCGGGGCGGGCAGATGGCCTGACCCAGGGGCTCTGCCGCTCGGGGCCTCAGTTTCCCTCTCTGTAAAGTGAGGGTGGTGACAGCGCCCACCGGGCAGGTTGTCTAGTGGATTAAACAAGGTGGCTCTTGCCTAATGCCCGACATGTAGTAGGTGCCCCGACGTCTTGATCTGCCTCTCCTCCCCTCCCCCATCTTTACAAAAGTGGCCTTGGGCCCAGGTGTGTGCCGTGGCCCAGAAAAGTGGCATCGGATGGTAGTATTTGAAGTCGCTACTTGGATATCTACAGTTTCAGATGCCTCTCTGTGCCCAAGACGGGGTCGGAGCAAGGGCATGTGCGCCCCGCCACCCCCAGCTCCGCCGCCACCATCATGGCCCAATGAACTTGCCTCCCGTTTTCATTTTTATTGTGAAGAATTTCATCACAGAGAGACTGGTGTGACTTAACTTTTTTCTGATGGGAACACCACGTACGTAGACAAACGCACAGCTCTTGGGCGTAAAGTTCAGGGAATGCTGTCAGTGGCGTGTAGCCCGTGCCTGAGCATCTCGAGGGAGTGTGTCAGCTGCGAAGTGTCAGCCTGCACCTAAACGTGTGAGCTCGAGTCACTAATGCGTGACATTTCACACTCTGTGCCGTCATCACCCTGGCCAAAGAAACAACAATTCCTTAATATCTTTTCAACTCCAGACTATTCATATTCCCGAATTGTCCCAAAACGTGTCCTGGGCATGTTTAAAACACAGGATCCAAATAATTTTCTCACAACATGGTTAGCTGTTAGATCTCTTAAATTCCTTTAATCTACGGTAATCTTCCCTAATTCTGTTTTGTTTTTTGGGGTTTTTTTGAGTATTGACTTGAAGAGCCTGGGCCAACTGTCCTGTGGAATGTCCACTTCGTGGTGTTAGCTTGTCCTTCTCCCCCTTTTATTCCGGCTCCAGTGGAAGCTGGTCCAGAGGCCTGACCGGGTTGCTGGACGTGTTCTGACCCCGCTCCGCCCGGCCTCAGAGCCAGGTGCACTGGATGTCGGTTTCCTCACCCAGGACACCCAGCGTGAGGCCTCAGGTGTCCCCCCAAAGACTTACCGTGTGCCCCCACTGTGTGCAGCTGGCCGCCTCCGACCACAGGGTTCTAAGGGCCCTGGGTACACCACCTCAGAGGGGCCCCCCTCTCCGGGCAGCGGGCAGCGTCCTGCTGCAGGCAGGGGGCAGCGAGGTGTTGTGAGGAGGCTGAGCCCCCAACCCGACTCCCCTCCACTGCTGGGGGTCTCACTGGGGCTCTGCTCCCCCGACAGACGACAACAGCAACCAGAGCTCCATCGCCGACGCCTCGCCCATCAAGCAGGAGAACAGCAGCAACTCCAGCCCCGCCCCGGAGCCCAACTCATCTGCACCCGGCGACAGCACCGGCACCAAGGCTGACGAGGCTCAGGCCGAGGGGAAGGAGCTCCCCGGGGCCGAAGGTACGTGCTCTGGGGCGGGGATCGGGGCCTCTCTCTGTCCAGCATTCCATTCAGACAGGTGCGGCCCGGTCTCTAAGGAGGCCCAGCCATGTGCCGGCCCTAGGCGGCCACCAGCAGAAAGGCAATACCTGGGTTCATGTTCTTAGGGGTGCAATTTAAAAACAGCACAAATCTAAGTATTTGGAAAATAAGTGCTCTGGAGAATTACAGAATAAGAAAGGGGAATGAGGTATCTTGCCCCAATATGGGGTCACGCAGCAGTTTTAAATCGGGGTCAGGGAAAGCCTCACTGAGCAAGTGAGAGGAAGATGCAACCCCCTGGCTAACTGGGAGAATGCTGGGCGTAGAGGGAGAAGTGCAAAGGCCCTGAGGCCAGAGCACGTTCAGTGTGGCCCTGGGGAGACTGGGTGGGCGAGGGGCCCAGACTAAGGTGAGACCAGAGAGGAGGCAGGGCTCAGAGTGTGTGGGGTTCCACAGGCCCCTGGGCAGACCTGCCTTTCGTGCCAAGTGAGACCAGAGCCACTGGAAGTCTGAGAGCTGTGACCTGAAGGGTCACTTTGGTTGCTGGGATTGGGAGCAGACAGGGGCAGGGGACCAGTGGCGGGGCTGCTGCCCTCCGCCAGGTGGGAGAAGAGGGCGGGGTGGAGGAGGCAGGAGGAAGGGGTGTGGCTCTGCATGGGTATGTGTGTGTTTGTTTTGAGGTATCTGGACTCCTTTAAATGAAACTTTCCCATTTCAAGGGTCCCTGACTTACAATGATTTGACTGACAGTGCTTCAACTTTAGGGGGATATGAAAGCTGTACGCATTCGGGAGAAACTGTACTTGTTCGAATTTGAACTTCCCCAGGCCAGCATGTGTGGTACCTCCTCTCTTGTGAGGCCGGGCTGTGAGTCACAGCGCCCAGGCCACCACGTGATCGTGAGCCAGGGCGTCGTGGACACAGGATGGACTGGTCACATCTGGGCAACAACTGCCAGCTGTGTGGCCTTGGCCTGGCAGTGACTCCTGCACACCTTCCTGTTTCCTTGCTTATAAAACGAGACAAATAAAAAGTTGCCTCTCTGGCCAGGTCACTGCAGGGAAGTATGCAAGAGAGTGAAATGCTCCACTGAGCCCAGCGCTAGGAAGGGTCTGGTGACCCGTAGGGAGGGGGTGACCTGGGCGCCAGGGGCAGGGCTGTGCTGGACCAGGTATGGGACACATCCTGGCTGCTTTCTTGTCCTGCTTTCCCTCTGGCCGTGGCCTTTTTTCGCCCGTGTTTGGGGGCTGCGTCTCCTTTTAAAGGGCCGGTTACAGGAATCATGTCCTGGGTTAGGGCTTCCTTCCATAACTGCCATGTTTCGGTAACTCCTACCCCATGAGCCTTACAGGTCCAGAGGAGAACCACAGCAGGGTCCTCTCCGGGCCACGCCAGGCCTCTGGTCCTGCACTCCTGCCCAGTGTTGCTCAGGTGGGGCCCCCTGCCCCCTGTTCGGGGCTGCCTGAGCGCCCCACTTGCCAGGTGGGTGCACACCGCCTGTAGGACAGAGTGTGTTGGTCACCAGCTGTTGACCTTGCTTTGAACTTGTTTACTGCTGACTGAGTTCAGGGAACGACATAATGTTCAAACTCCCTGGACTAAATTTAGGCCCCAGGAAAATAATTTCCCCTGGGCGAGTTCCAGTACCGTTCTGCTAAGAGAGTCAGGCCGCTGCATTGAGCCCTGCACCCTCCCCAGCTCCAAGGCCAGTTCCCACTGGGCACTAGGGCCAGGCGAGGGCTCAGCTCAACTCTCCGGCCCGCCAGCCGCCTTCCTGATTTCTGCGCCTGCATGGGAGGTCCCACCTTATGCTCCGTAAGGCCCACTCGGTAGGTAGAAGGGGAGCTATGGTCAGAGGGGAGGACAGTTACAATCGAAAGTGTTGGTTAAATCAAACACAGTTTACGAAACAGAGGATAACATTACTGTGGATTTTTTAATTGAGATGAACTTCACATAACCACGGTGAGGTGCACACATCAGCGGCACCTAGCGCCTCCACCGTGTGGCATGGCCGTCGCCTCTAGCTCGAAAACGTTTTCCCCTCCCCACGTGGAAACCTGTCCCCATGGGCAGTCACGCCCATTTCCCTCCTCCCGCCCTGGCACCCACCGCTCTGCTCTCTGTCTCTGCGGACTTACCCGTTCCGGATGGTTCCTGTACACGGAGTCGTACGGCATGTGGCATTTTGCGTCTGGTGTTGAAACTTAGCATCCCATGTCTGAGGCTCGCCCACACTGTAGTGTGCGTGGGTGCTCCATTTCTTTTTATGGCGAGTCACGTTCCACTGTACGGCGGACCCCACGTCGCTCATCCACGCCGCGGTTCGTCTGCATTTGGGCCGTTCCCTCTTCCTGGCCGTTGCGAATAGGGCTGCTGGGAACGCTTGTGTGGCAGTGTGAGTGTGGGGGCCCCATTTTCAGTTCTTTTATGTCTACACCTAGGAGTGGCATTGCTGGGTCGTACGGTAACGCTGTGTTTAACCTGAAAGGTAAAACTGAAAATCCCAAAGAAGTGTCAGGTTCAAGGGGAGTTCGGTTCTGTGCCCTAGATCATCCCTTAGTCACTCCCACCTGGGGTCATTCCACTGCTTGGGTACTTTTCCTGTCATTCCAGTTCATCCTCAGTGACTCACCAGGATGGCTACTGTCCACCTTGGTTTTACCAGGGCAGGCAGGAGGGCAATATGAGGCAGAGAAGCCGGGTTCCCGCAGGATACAGGTGGCAGAGGCAGTGCCGGAACCCAGGCCCATCTGTAAACAGACGCCGGCTAGTAGGCAGAGGCCAGCCCTGGAGAGGGCTGACCCCTGACCCGACCCGTAGTAGCACGAAGCCGCAGCTCAGGCCCTGGTGGGGTGTCTCAGAAACCCTAGAAAGTGAGGCATTCTTGAATATTGCACTGTACTTTAAAAAAAAATCAGGGTGACCTGTGTTTCTGGGGTCCTGAGTGCTGGCAGAATGGGCCCCTGGGCAGGGTGGGGTGGGGGGCAGGGAGACCAGCGCATAAGAAAGAGCCCAAGTAACTGGCGGAACAGGATTCGTTAAATAAGGAATGGGTGACAAAATGCTGTTGAGCCATCTTGTACGCTCTTGTGTTTAGAGCATTTTTAAAGACATGAACAATTCTCCCAGAATACTCCATGATCCCCATGTAGGGAGAGAGGAGACTTAGGTGCAGGTAGGGGATGACATCCAGAAATATGGGACTAAATCTTCTAAAATGTGACTGGGGCGGTGGCTGTGGTTCGTGTGAGATGATCGGAGATTTTTATCTAGAATTTTTCCTGTGTTTTCTGCTTCGTGGTTTGAGCGTGCTGTGCCCACCAGAGGGCGCCACGTGCACGCGTCATGAGTCTGGTGCTTCCCTTAGGCCTTCTCCAGGGCCACCTGGCAGATGGTCCTGCGTGTGCAGGAAAGGGTCAGAGGCCTCAGGGCCAGCACGTGGCTTTGATGCTTAAAATGATACCTCTAAAAAATAAGCAAGAGGCTTCTCAGCTTCCCCCCCCCCCCGCCCCACCCCACCCCAGCTTACTGTAGCCCTGACAGACTGCCAGGACGCCCAGTTTTCCGGTATTTTTAGTAACTGGTCCATCTGGCCGCCTAAATCACGTTCCTGAAAACAGCTTCTGTCATCTTGCTTTTTCCTTCAGATGCTTCTGACGAGCCGAACTCCCAGTCTTCAGCGGAAAACTCGATGAACAGCTCAGAGAAGGTCGAGCGGCAGCCGTCTGCCGAGGCGGGTCTGGCTGCAGAGACGTCCTCAATCTCTCAGGTACCTCGATCGAGGTCTCAGAGGGGCAGCCAGAGCGGCCGGGCGCCCACTGGGGTGCCGGGGGTACGTTGAAAGGTGTTTTGTTATTTTCCTTTGTTGCTTTCTTGTTGGACGACTGGAACTTCTGTGTATTCACCAGGCAGGACGTGTGAGCATCCTGTGTCGCCCCCTGGGTGCTGGGACTGCAGTGCAGGGTGGGCCCCGGGAGGGTGTAGCCAGAGGAGGGTCCCTTTATTTGCACCCACAAAGGCCTTGCCTGCTCTCAGTGACCCAAAGTCAACTGCCTTTAGAGCTGGGGAGATAAATCTTCAGAATCCTCAAGGCTGGAGAAAACATCCTTTGGAAACATTTTGCAATAGACCACACTCCCTCCTGCCTGGACCACTTTCTGGGTCCTCACTGTCCGAATCTGGTCTGAGGCAGACAGTGCAGAAGCAGGTGGCCTGGGTTCAAATCCCAGCTCTGTCGCATAGCACACCCTGAGCCTCAGAGTCTCCAGCTGCCAGAATGAGAAGCCAGAGCCGCTCTGGGGACAGGGTGCAATGTGGTGATGGAATATGGGTGGCACACGTCGAAGCTGCCCATGGGATGTGCCTCAGTGCTGCCTCGACCACCCCCTTGCCCCCACTGTCACCCTCTGTGCTCCTGGAAGAGGAGCGGAGACTCAGCGGTGTCCCAGCGTCGATGAAAAATTGTGGCCACTGTGCTGAGTGGTTCCTCGGGAGCCTCGGGAGAGACTGGCCCGTGGCAGCAGAAACGGGAGAGGACAGGGCTCAGCAGGGCTTGGTCTGCAGGCTGGGCAGCCTTGAACCGGGCCTCCCAGGGGACCTGCCTCTCGGGCCTCGGCATCTACACACCCGTGGATCTGCACCATCCCCTCACCGTACGGAATGGCCCCAAAATGCGCAGGGACAGAGGCAGAGTGGATGGGAGGGGTCTGAGGGGGCGGGAAGTCTGTCGAAGGGGACCTGGTTAAATAAATCTGGGGTCGTGTGTGAAACACCCTGGCCTGCAGCTGTTCCGAGGGCACGCCTGACCCCGGTCCTGATGGAGAAGAGCAGGTCACAGAGCCTCGGGTCCAGCACGAGCCCCTCCTGTGAAAAATAAAAGTCGAAGCCTCGTGTGTAGTTTGTAACGCTAAGCGGGGATCTCCCGGCCTCCTGAACTCAGTGGAGGAAAGGTCAGCTTGAAACTTAGACCCACACCCCGGGGGCATCTCGTGCTCCACCCCACCCCACCCCCGTGTCTGAAAAGTCCAGGGGTCTTGCATTCCAACATGCCCCCACCTCCACTGCCGTTTCCGGGCACGCAGACCAGAACTGGGCCTCCCCCACCGCTTTCCTGCCACACAGACACAGCCACTAGGCCTGCGAGCAGGGCGGAGGGTGTGCTGCAGCGAGGCAAATAGCTCGACATTCCTGTTTCAAAGAGAGGAGCAGGCTCCCCATCAGGTTTCCTCGCTCTTCTCCCTGCTGTCCGTCCTGCCGAGCCCACAGGTCTCTTCTCTCCTTCACCCCCGTTTCCCTCCCGCTCCACCTCCCAGTCCCTCCATCACACACAGCACTTCGCTGTCTCCTGTTCCACCGCCACGCTCACGCATTGCCCACATCGTCCGAGGGCTCTGCAGAACTCCCCGACCTTCTCCTGAACAGGATCCACCTTCCTCGAAGACACAGTGGCCCACTTTCTCTGCCTCTGGATCGAGCTGCAAATCACTGGTGACAGGAAAAAGGGAGAGGAAGACGGAGCCTCCTCTGCCTCCCTGTGGTACCTGCTCTCAGGATTGGCTACAAGGAACTCCTACACATCTTACATCAAGGGCTGGGGTCTCTAACATTAATTAGGCACCCACTGTATACTGGGCACTGTGGCAGGTGCTGGAGACCCAGGGTGAACCAGCAGATGGGGTCCCTCCCTGCCTTCGTGGGGCTCAGATGTCTCGGTCGGGGAAGCCAAGACAGGGTGCAGCAGACACAAGAGTGACAAAGTCACAGCACACGCTGGGGGAGGCCAGCACAGGGCAACGCAAAGGAGCCTGACATCAGTGGAGCGTTGTTCTAGAACGGTGTTGGCAGAGAGGGGCGGGCTGGGAGGGCGGGCTCTGTAGGCAGAGGGAACCCAAGGAGCCCAGCCTGGAGACGGGTGTCAGCCTGAGGAACGGAAGGTGAGGCCAGGCCACTGGAGACGGGCGGGCAAGGAAGAGGGAGGGGCAGGCCAGGCCGAGAGGCTGAGAGTGGGCAGGGGCCTCTGGGCCTTCCCGGCCTGGTGAGGAGTTGGGATTTTGTTCTGAAGTCAGCGGGGAAGTATCAGCGGGTTTTGGATTCTGCCTGTGGTTTCTGTTCTGAGAAGAGCACCTGGCCACGCTGAAGGCTCTGCGGGGAGGCTGCTGTGTCACCTCACGGGCCTGGGCCCAGGGGGAGGGGGCAGGCTCGAGGGTCTCCAGGGGTGCGGGCGAAGGGACTCGAGGTTAGGCTGGGTGTGGGAGCATGGAGCGGAGGTGAGGGACTCCCGGGCACATCCGGCTGATGTCAGCCCCCAGTGGGGACGGGTGAAGTCAAGAGCTGGTCTCGGTGGCGAGCACGCACCCCACAATGCATATGATGTTCCCTGATGCCTGTATTTCACTCACCGATGTCCCTCCAGTAAATTGAATGTGAAAAAAGACTGGGTCTCAGGTGACAGGTCAGGTTGGAGGCCTGAGGTGACTGAGCGGGACAGTCCCGGCAGGCGGTGGGTGAGTGACTGTTGAACCTTTTTTGAGTCAGGGGACTTATTGGGAATTTGGCGACAAACCACGGACCCTCTCCCCAGAGCAATATCCCTGTGCACTTGTGACAAAGGCCGGGTGTCCGCCGGGGCCAGGCCTGTGCTGGGCCTCGGGGAGCAGCTGCGCACCGGTCAGGCTGGCCTAAGCCTTCGAGCTCGGAGAAGTGAACTTGAAACTTGTGTGTAAATAATTACTGTGGCCGTGAATTACAGGTTGGGAGGTGGACAATGGGGACATCTGCTCCAGGCGGGTTGCAGGGAGGGAGAGCTTAGAGGTGGAGGTTGGGGGGCACCTGGAGGGAGGCGATAGGGACAGGCAGGGCCCGGGTGACTGGAGGCCTGGGAGACACAGGGGTAGTGTGGGCTGGAGGCTCCCCGCTGCTCGGTGAGCCTCCGAAAGTCCATGCTCGCTGAGCCGGCCAAGGGTTCTTCCCTCAGTTCCCTCCTGGGCTGACCTTGAACCTCACGGCTGCCCTAATCAATCTCCTGGCCTGGTAACCTGCCGTTCTCTTCTTTCTCTCTCCTCCCCCAAGGATTTGGAAGGAGGGCCGCCCTCCAAAAAGATGAAACTGGAGGCTTCGCAACAAAACTCTGAAGAGATGTAGACATTCGCCTCAGTCTCCAGTCCGCGTTTCACGGGAGATCCATCAGCAGGCCTACTTCTCCAGCTTCCCCGAGCAAGCCCTCGGGCTGGAACTACTAACTTTCCAAGTTTACCAAGTGCAAATCCAAGAAAACCTAGAACGGCGCGACTTCTCAGACACTGAAGAACTTTCTGCTGTGAAGCAAAACACTCGAATCTTGAAGTGACTGTCCTTGTGGAGGCGGGTTGACAGCTCAGGAGTGTCAGACACTGTCTCTGAAGCCAAGATTACATTTGCGTTGCTGCTGTATTGTCCCCCCCTCCCCGCCCCACTTCTCTCTTTAACGATATAAGCTATTTGAGGGTGGTACCCATCAGGAATTCGAGTTTCGTCGGGGCTTATCTGTTCCACCGATTCCTCCCGCTTTCTTTTTTGTGCCTTGTGCCCTTGAGGTGACCTCTGGCATGTTTTCCTGGTTGTTTTGCATCTCCCTTTGCAAAGTGCCCTCTCGGTTTTGTTGAGGCTGCCACTGCCCTGGCCCTCACATCTCGCTCCTCCCTGCCCCAGGACTTCAGTGGGAACAGAGCAGACAGGGAGTAGGAGAGTCTGAGGCTTCTGGAGACTAGGACCTCCTTGGCCACCTGCCCAGCCTACAGGGTCCGAGGAGTCTCAGATGTCAGGGCACTGTCCCCAAGCGCCATCCACTTGATATGCTCACCTCCTCGGGGCATCTGAGCCTGGATTTTCCAAGCATCCCAAATGGACATGCAGAACCCTTACACTGTTCTGGCGCTTCCACCCTCTGCCCCCACTGCTCTGCTTTCCCCAACACCGCTGAAGATGGAATGGTTTCTGTGACCGACGGCAGGATGGGCTCATGGCGATCAAAGGGTTGAGGAGGCAGCCAGCAGACGGCAGGAGTAGCTGGTGCTGAACTTCCTTTTCCTGGACAGGACGTTGCTTGGATTTCAAATCCGCAGGAACCTGCTGCCCTCTGCCTCTCCAGGTCCCCCGGCCCCACCCTGGGGGCAGGGGTGGGGGGGCAGGTACAAGATTGCAGTCCAGGAAATCCGAACGCTTCTGCATCACGTTCATGACCCCATGGAGCTAACAGCTGGATCCTGTCTCATTCCCAGGATACCCCATTGTGGGTCCCCAGCCAAGAGCAGGCCTTGGTGGTTCAGCCTTGGAGGCCAGAGGGAGCAGTTGGACAGCTTTGCCCACCTCCAGGAAGGGGCAGTTGGACCCCGTCTCCATCCCTTCCTGCCCTGGGCAGCTCCCTCTCACCGAAGCAGAGCTACCCCCTTGGACCAATGGCCTAAGTGTTTGGTTCTGAGGCCTGGTTGCCCTTAGTTGCTATGGACTTGAGCCCACTCAGACCTGAGCCCTCCCCCTGAGCTTTCTTTACTGCACTGGAGTTCCAGCTCTCTGAGTTGTGTGTGGCTGGGGAGAGGGGCTTGCGGGGTTTTGTTGGTTGTTTTCTATTTGTTTCTTGTTTGTTTTTTGCTAATCGGTGCATATTCAGGTGCCACCTTTGATGCGGGGCGCTCTCTCCTGACCACCATGGAAGTGTCTGCCAGGTTCCACTTTCTACGAGTTTCTGAGGGTGAGGCTCTCGCTTTATTTTTTTTTTAAGAGAGCCGATCTATTTCCTGCACTTCAAGAAGAATCAAAATGTTCCTGAATTTCAAATACCTCATGCAAAAATGTCTCCTGAAATAAGGGAAAACAAACAAACAAACAAACTTTGGAAATCTCAATGTTGAAGTGAGCGGTGACCGAAAGGTTTCTGTCTTAAAAAAAAATCCTTGTCAGTTTGGCCCCTCGGGCAGTCAACTCTCCGAGAACTGGGCTCCACGTTACCTCTCAGCGACTCCCCAGGCGGCTTTACCTCCAGATCCTGTAGGGTTTGAGTCATGTTTTTCTTTGCAGCAAAACTCCACTCTGAGGAAAGATGAATTTGGGTATTTATTTCCTGCTCTTTTTGGGAAGCGAGAGGTGACAACCAGGACGGCTGAAAGCGCATCATATGCGCGCGCGCACCTGTGCGCATGCGTCCATGGAAACAGCAAGTCGGCCGGGGTCCCCTGCGCCCCTTCTATTGGCCTGACCAGACAGGCAAGGGGAGTCGACGCCATCCACGACGCTGAGGCTGTCGTTCGTTTTTCTCTGAAGTGCCTGAAGGTAGGGACGGGCCGGTGGTCGGACGGACTGGGCCACGCCAGGCAAAGCGCCAGCGGCCCGCACTTGACACTGGCCGGGAAGGCCTTCCACGGCGAACAATGAGACTGCAAAAATCCAGATGTGCTTCCTTCCCCGCAGCCCGCTCCTCGGAGCCGCTGTCCCCCAGCCTCCCCGTGCCCGCGCCCTCTCCCACCGCAGAAGCTAAGACCTTGCAGCTGGCCGATCCAGGGCGGGGGATCCAAGCGAATGCCTTCTGCAGACACCAGGCCCCATGGCCTTAAGGGCTCCCAGGGCAAACTCACTCCCCGAGAAACTTGAAGTTGGGGACGCTGCGGCTACACATTCCACGAAGTGCTGGCACTTAACACCCATAACCCGGAAGGCAGTTGACGGACTCATAGGGTGGTGACCTCCTCTTACAAACGACGTCATGGTTTGGAATGTTCATTACGGCCAAGGACCTGGTTAGAGGTATAAAGACTTTTTCACATTATCTAATTTTTTTCCTCCTATGGTTTTTTTTTTTGGTGTGTTGTACAGCAGTATAATTTTTCACTTATTTATTCCATCAGTAGATATGGTTTGTACAATGTACAATGGTTCCATTTCAGAAAATAAAAAACTTTCAGATCATGAACGATGCCCTATGACTCTGTAGCAGCATAATAAAGAGTCAGACCCCATCAATGGGGAGCATGTCCATCGGTGGGGAGCATGTCCGTCTGCAGCTGCGCTGGCCTCCTGCTCGGCTGCGTGGCCCTGACTTTGTACGGGACACTCCTGTTCCACAGTCGCACTTGCTCACTGCCATCATTAGGCACCAGTGGGTGCTGTGGGCAGGTGTCATGGGCCACCACCTTATGCCAGTGAGGCAACTTTGGGACTGCCTGGTGCAGAAGTCACATAGCCAGTCAGAACACTGGTCTAAAAGCCAGGCCTGGTCCCGGAGCCTGGGTCTGTGGCCCAAGGCAGGGATAAAGATAGGCTGATTGCAAATTTGTCTTGACTTATCTTAACTCCTCATCTGGTGACTTGTGTTCGAGCCAGAGCCAGAACCTTCCCCCAGGGCCCTTGCCCCTCCCCTCTGCTCAGATGCCCTCGGGGAGTTGTCCTTGTGTTCCCTTTTTTTCTTTGTCTGTCTCACTTCCTCTTCCACCTGACACCCTGCCCTGGGAGAGCGCTGATAAGGAAAGGGTAGGAATAATGCTGAGCTGGCTCCGGTCTCACGCCACTGACCACCTGGAGGCAAATGTTCTCTCTCCTGTGTGAGTGCGTGCCTCTCTCTCCCCCACCCCTCTCCTTTTCACGGTGTTCCAGTGTTTTTACCAGGACTCAACGAAACAAGCTCCTGAAATGGAAAGTTCAGCTGACAGAACACAGATCCTAGGGGCCTGTTTGCTTAACGAACAGAGAACGGCTATGGCTAGTGTCCTCTCCCCCACCCCCACCCCCACCCCGTTCTGTCCTTCCTGTGTCTGTTCCCTGGGGCACAGCCCAGGATGAAGGTCCCTTCTGTCCAGACCCGTCTCTGCCGGTCTTCCTCTCTCTCTCTATGCCACTCTTGTCCTCCCGTCTCAGGTCTTTGTCCCTCAGTGATTCTGTTTCACGTGCTCTGCCTCTCCAATTCTCTGTCTCAGCTCTGTCCGTTCGGAGCTTCCCCCTCTCCCTGCTCTGGGGGGCAGTCACACACAAGGCCTTCCAGGCGCCCACTGTGCACCATGGGAGTGCTGAGCCCTGGTCAGCAGTGACTCAGACTTGACCCTTGCCCTCTGAGCAGAGAAGGGAGCCATCCAGGAGTGGCTGGAGGTTTGTGAGCCAGGGCTGTGCTGGATGGAGGACAGGGTTGCCAGCGTGGCATGGATTGGAAATGGCCAGACAGGAGGTGGGGGCAAGACAACCAGGGAACTGGGACAGTAGGCCAAGCAGGAGGGGCTGGGTACGCCCAGGTGATGTGGGCCAAGGGGTACCACAGACAGGTAGGGTGGGGAAAGGTGGGCTGGGGGAGGTAGTTAGAGAAAGTTCTTGCCCAGGTCAGTATCTTGACCAGCTCAGCAAGTGACATGGAGGTCACTGGTTGGTCTCAGGGGATTGCAACCCCAAAACACTGAGTCTATCCTCCCTGTCTGAGTGAAGATCGTATTTTCCTCCACGGGCTGAGACACACCAGCTCCTTTGCCAGATGCATTCCCTTCTTCTTCCAGTAGGGGTCCCCCTCACCCACTCTCAGTCCCAAAGGTGGCCGTGTGACCCAGGCATAGGTCCCGCCCCCTGGCAACAGCAATTGGTTCAGGTGTGATCACATGACCCAAAGTGGCCCAGTGGGAGTCAGCCCCAGCGATTTTTTGTGGGAACCTGGAGAAAGAGTTCTGACGGAGTGCTGGCTGGCATTGTTTAACGGAGCTGAGCTGCCAGTGCCATCTCTGCTCCAAGGTGGCGAGAAGCCTGGCTGAGACTGAAGCCAACACAGGAGCGGGTTGCAAGATGGTGACTGCGAGCTTCCTGAGAGCAGCATCCGAGTACCTGGCCCCAGCTGGCCCTGAAGCTGGCTCTTCTCCGGAACTTTCCGTTCTGTGAGCCAGTACACGCCCTCGATAGCTCAGGTCCGCTTTTGCTGGCCTTTCCCACGTGAGCCCTGAGCCCAACCCAGGGTGCGTAGTGTCTCCTGGGCACATCCAGGAGGAGTGGTGACCAACATGGCAGCTCTGTCTCCTAACTGGGGGTGTCCCTCTCCCCCTCCAAACTGCTCCCCTTTCAGTGCACCCATGGGACAAGGACTTGGAAATTTCACAGCTAGGAAAAGAGATAAACAGAGGATAACACGGACCCATTTTGGACTTCTGAGACAGCCTTTTTTTATAATCCTCAGAGTTCTAGCACTTTAGTGCTGTGTGACCTCGGTAAGTATCTCAACCTCTCTGGACCCCAGTTCCCTCATCTGGAAAGTGGGGAGAATAACAGTGCCAGTCAGGATGTTGTGAGGATCAAATGAATTAACATACCAAATGCTTGGGACAAGCCCTGACAGATAGTGAATCTCAACAAATGTTATCATCATCCTCAAGCACATTTAGACTCCAGAAGTCCAGCTCCTAGAAAATGAGGCACAAGGAAAGTCAAGAGTCACCCGTCCCCCAGTGCTTTGGGCTTGCCCTCTGAGTTACGCCCTGCTCTCTTCAAACTCACCTCTTCTCCAAATGATCGATGCTGGACTGACCCACCCAGCACACCCCAGGTGACCCACGCCAGCGTCGTGCTTTGGGATTTGAGTGGAAGCCTACCAGGAAATGGGCAGAACAGAAATGTGGCTGAGCCAAGGGTGTGAACAAAGGGCTGGAGCCTGGATAAGACAGCCCCACGTCGCTGCTGCTACCACATTGCTGCCGCAGGCGCTGGCTGCCTGGGAAACAGGGCCTAAGCTGGAGCTCAGGGGAACAGCCCACTGGGGGTATGTTTTTCCAGTCTCTCCTTCACTTTGCTGTCCCTCCCCAGACTCTCAGAGGACAGACCACTGAGAGGCAAGGGTCAGGATATGGTGCCAGGCCTGAGGGCCCTGCCTCTCTCTGGGATACCCCTGGGACACTGGTGCCCATGGCCACACTGGGTGACGTGGGCTCCATGCCTTTCTCTCCCAGGCTCTGGCAGAAATAACAATCTGCTTTGTACTGAAGAATCTCAAGAGGCTCTTAACTCCTGCTTTTTCCTCCCTGAGGGCTCCCTCGGTGGTGAGCTCATCCGACTTCGTTCAGCATAGCCCTGAATGGTTGTGTCGAGCTGGGATCCGTGTCTTGTTGCACAGACAGAGAGACCGAGGCCGGCAGTGCCAGCACAGGGTCCCGAGGGGACCCGGCAAGGGAGGCTCCAGAATCCAGCCCATCTTCCCCCGGATGAGACAGATCTGGCCTGCCGCTAGTTTCTGTGGATAAGGGAGTGGAACCCAGCTGCACTCATTTGTCCGAGATACACTAGCAGAGCTGAGCAGCTGCTGTGGAGGCCATACGACTTGCAAAGTCACACGTATTCACCCTCTGCCCCCTACAGAAAAGTTCGCCCACTGCTGCCCTCAACTGCAGTTTCCTATTGAAACACTCTTACTAAAATAACAATAATTGCCTACTGTGTGCCAGGCACCGTGCACGACTTTTCTGAATGTTTTGCCCACGTGTAAGGGGTAGCTCAGTGAATTTCACACCCTAAATACACCTGCACGGCCAGCACCTGTGTCAAGAACCAGCTGGTCACTTGTCCCCCGGACACCGCCCCACCCCTTCCAGTCCATACCCTCGAAGCATGACTGCTACCTGACTTCTCTTCCCACAAATGAATGCTGCCTGTTTTGGGGCTTCATATTCATGGGTTCGTACGGACGCACTCTGCCGTGTTGTCCGGCCCCTCTCACTCTCCTCCATGTTTGTGAGATCGTTCAGGATCGTGTCATCCGCTGGAGTCCACTCACTGTCGTTGCAGGGAGTCTTCCACGGGGCGAGGCCGCCCCTCCTGCTGCTGGACGTGGGGTCTGCTTCCAGTTTCCAGGGAGGATTAGGAACGTGCAAGACGCTGAGTCTCCATTACTCTGTTTCAGCCTGGCTTTAACCCTGAGGTGGGGGGGGCCCAACCTGTAGCCCCACCTGAAAGACATGAAGCCTGAAGTTCCGACGAAGCACTCGGGGAAGGCCCTGGGCCTGGTGGAGGTGTTGGTGCCCTCCTTTTCTGCCTTCCTGCTCAGATGCTGGCTTGAAATCTCTCACCGGGACTACAGACTGTAGGATCCTATTTACGTGAACTCTCTAGAATAAGCGAAATGATGGCCTTAGAAGGTAGAGCTGGTTTGTCTGAGGCTGGGAGCAAGGACTGGCTGCATAGAGGCAGGAGGAAACGATTTTGAATTGTACACTGAAAGTGGGTGCATTTCAGAGGGTGTAAAATAGAGCTCAGTAAAGCTCAGGAAAAAGCACCAAACCCACATGCCTCAATGTCTTCTCCCCCTGTGCCTCAGTTTCCCTTACAGGTGTGAGGCTGGCTCTGCCAGCTGTCAAAGGCTATTGGGCCACAGCTTTCTGGTGCCCCCCAGGATTAGATGCTTCCCACCAGTGCGATGACTCCCTGCAAAGGTGCCGGTCTGGGGCTGGGGGTGGGTAGGGTCTCTCTATCCAGAGGTGACATGTGAAACATCCTGTTTGCCTCGCTGTGACCGACCTGCCACCTGCGGGGGCAGGAGAGCCACTTGAGGCGGATGCCCGGGCCCCAAACTGTTTCTCCAAGTGTTCCCCCGAGACCGCTGCTGCCTTTCAGTGCCTGGGCTTGTTTGTTTTCAAAGGGATGCTGCCAGACCGCCAGGCCACCCCTGCCCTTTCATGGTTTGTTTTATGTAAAAAAATTCAGGAGGTGAGAGAGGCGGGAAGCCACCTGAAACCAATTCTTCTGCCAGCAAAGACTCGCCACAGGCCCCAGCTGTCAGGTTTGAGAAATGTGCGGGGCCAGGATGTCCCCTCGCTGACCCCCGGCCCCCAGAGCCCCGGAGAGCCTGATGGTGTCATTGGTCATTGCAGACATTCAGTGACCGACGCAGGGATGGTTGGACATCCCTGTGCGAAACAAACGGGCCTCAGCCTGTGCCTCGCACCTGATAGAAAATTCACTCAAAATGGATCACAGACCAAAACAGAACTCTAGAGATTCTAGAGGAAGACTTTTTCTATGGGAGCAAAGTTTTGTGAGCTTGCGGTTCAGCAAAGCTATTTTAGACATCAAAGCACTAACTATAAAAGAAAAAAGTGATAAATTGGGCTTCATCAAAATTCTAAGCTTCCATTCTGATAAAGAACTGTTAAGAGAATGAAGAGACAGACCACAGACAGGCAGATGGATTCTTGCAAAACTCTCATCTGCTACAGGACTTGTATCTAGAATATATAAAGAACTCTCAAAACTCAATAATAAGGAAGCCAGAATCCTCACTCCCCAAAAAACTAGCAAAATACTTGCATAGGCACTTCATCAAAAAAAAAAAAAAAGTACAGAAAGCAAATAAGCACATGAAAGATGGGGAGTATCATTAGTTATTAGGAAAATGCAAACTAAAACCACAATGAGATGCCCTACATTTGCACTAAAAGAGCTACAAAGGTAGGCCATGCCAAATGCTGGTGAGGATGCAGACCGACAAAAATTCTCCTACGTGCTAGTAGAGAGGGAAATGGTACAGCCACTAGGAAAAGAGTTTGGTAGGTCCCTATAAAGCTGAATGTAAACTTGCCCCACAACCCAGCGAATCCCACTCCTAGGTATTGGCCTAAGAGAAATAAAAATGTACAGAAGCCTGTATGTGAGTGTTTGTGGCGGGCTCATTCATAATCAGCCACAACTGGGAACAACCGAAATGGCCTTGAACTGGTGAGTGGATCAACAAATGGTGCTACGTTCATAAAATGGAATCCTACTCCCAAATAAAAAGGCATAGACTTCAGAGACACCCAATAATAAATCATGGGTGAGAATCCAGGTGCATTGCGCTAAGTAAAGAGAAGTCAGACTCAAGGCTACTTACTGAATGGTTCCATTTATATAAAATCCTGGAAAAGGCCAGACTGTAGAGACCAGAAAGAGATCGGTGGTTGCCGGGGGCTAGGGCGGAGTGAGGGGCTGGCTGCAAAGAGGTGAGGGAGGTGTGTGCCTGTTGGAACTATTTCATGTCAGGACTGGCGCTGGTGAGTCCATGGCTGTCCGCTTGTCAAACTTGGGAAACTACACATGAAGAAGAGAACATTACTGCATGCAATTCATACCCCAATAACACAAAAATGAAAATAATAATAGCCAATGTAACACCTCATGCTCTGCTCCAGGCACTGACTGTTTGAAGCCCTTGGCATGTGTGAACTCACTCAGTCCTCAAAATGACCCTATGAAGTAGGTACCGATTTACCCCAAACTGTGAGAGTTTTGTCTCCAGAGCCCTCTCACCTTCTTGGTTTCCAACCCCCTCAGTCTGATCCCCAGTTCCTGCTGTGACCCTCTCCTCCCCTGTGGCTGTCTTTTCTGTCCCATATCCACGCAGGAAAAGCTTCCACCAGCTTGTTCCACTGAGGGGCCCACCGCTAACAATGAGCCTTAGCAGGGATTTCAAACTCAAATGCCTACAGGAACCAGGCAGGCGGGGTATCACTGGATCAGAAAACCCCCCTGGGACAGTAGGGGTTTGGTGGGGACTGTGGAAAGCTGGGTAGGACGTGCTGTGTCTGAAGGGAACAGTTCCTCCTTAGCTCCAGCTGCCACTGGGTGGAGACAGTACAGGCCCAGTGCTGTCGGATCCTCCAACAGCTTATAAACCCTGACATTCCTGTTTGTGCCATGATTTAAAGATGTTAGCCTGTAAGCCACATTTTAAAAAACTGTTTAGATACTGGTTTTTACTATTATAAAGACATGTTCACCCCTTTCTTTTTCTCCAAAGTCACCCCCAAAGTACAAGAAAACAAGAAATGGAGGCGGAAACTCCACAGCTAGTGAAATAAGGCAACATCTGTCGTGCAGGTACGTGGACGTGGAAAGGGGGATGGAGGAATGGAAATGAACTTCACAGGCCTAAGGCAGAACAGACCCAAGTGCTGCAGATGTGGGCCCCCTTGTGCAGGTCGGTCCTGTGCTGATCCTAGAAAACCTCAGGCATTGCAGGCATCGGGTACCGCAGAGGGCAGAGGATTAAAAACAGCGTGTAGTGGAAAGTCTGCCTGTGAGACAGTCAGGCGGCCAGGTGGCCACCCCCATCCTGCAGAGTATCGGCTGACTGCCCCACTCAGCCCTCCACTGGAGACCAGAGCTGTAGCATTTGGAGAAATTAAATCAGCGAGACTCCACAATCAGGGACGGTAGGCCGGGAAGAGTGCGGGGAGGGAGGTGCCAGAGGCTGCACGCAATGGGTGGCGCTTCTTGGCGTGGGCAGAGCGAACAGCAAAGCTACTGTCCCCTTCCCTGGCCTTGCTCCAGAGCTAAGCTTATACCCTCGCCCCCAGAAGGCAACTGGGGGTCGTCTGTGCCATCTGAACCACCCAGCTTCTGAAAGGAGTCTCCCAGCTAAAGGCTGCCTGGCCACCCACGGACTCACAAGCGGACAAGCCATGTTCCAGCTGCGAGCACACTCATTCTGTGAGTCGTCCTAACAGACATCAGACTTGTGAGGAAAGCTTCCCACATAAAGAGAGAGTTCAGAATAAACGAATGGTGCCCTGGCTGGCATGGCTCAGCGGACTGAGCACCAGCCTGTGAATGGAAAAGTTGCTGGTTCGATTCTCAGTCAGGACACATGCCCGGGTTGTGGACCAGGTCCCCAGTGGGGGGTGTGCGAGAGGCAACCAGTTGATGTTTCTCTCCCTCTTTCTCCCTCCTTCCCCTCTCTCTAGAAACCAAGAAATAAAATCTTCAAAAGGAGGAAGAGGAGAAGGATGAGAAGAAATAAATAATGTCGGGAACAAAAAAAAACTTGAAATAAACTCAAAATAATATTCTTGGAGAGATGAGACAATATTGCATCCATGAAACAAAAACAGGATGCTCTCCATTTGAAGAAGTAACACTCAGAAAATAAGAAGGGCTTCTAAGAAAAAAAAAGTAAGTATGGCATAAATTAAATTTTTGGTAAAATTTCCCTGAGGCTAGGTCAAAGCAACAAATAGAAAATATAATAAAATTAGAGAGTCGATTCATCAAGTTCAACATCTCATGGAAGTACCTGAAAGAGAGAAGAGGAAAAATTCAGAACACCAATGACAGAAGACTCTAAAGCTCCCAGAGAGAAACACTGGCCACAGGGAAAGGATGCAGGATAAGAATGATGTTGAATGTCTCAAGCACAACATCAGAAGATCCAGTAGAGTAGGGCAGTTCCTTTTAAATTCAGTAGGCAAATGATTTTCAGACTGTATTTCTCTACCCAGCCAAACTAGGAAACAAGTGTGCAGGTAAGATAAAATCACTTTTACATGTGCAAAGTCTTGAAAATTCTGCTTCCCATGATCTCTGTGGAAAGGCTACTGGAGGATGTGCTCCTGTAAAACAAGGAAATATGTATATCAAGAAAACAAAGACAAAGGATCCAGGAAAAAGTAGGTTTGTCCCAAGAAAAATGAAGTAGCCCTGACCGGTGTGGCTCAGTGGATTGAGTGCCAACCTGCAAATTGAAAGGTTTCCAGGCGATTCCCAGTCAGGGCGCATGCCTGGTTTGTTGACTAGGTCCCCAGTAGGGGGCGTACAAGAGGCAACCACACATTGAAGTTTCTCTCCCTCTCTTTCTCCCTTTCTTCCCCTCTCTAAAAATAAATAAAATCTTTATTAAAAAAGAAAGAAAAGGAAGTAAATTTCCAGGATGACAATAGCTATGTGTTAAACTTAGACCACAGCCAGTCCAGATTGTCAAGACACCAGGCTCCAGGGGGAAAATTGAGGCTGGTGGGATCCGACAGGGTTGACTGTGAAAATCATATTGAAAGATATTTAACAAGTTATTGGATGATGCAGGAAGACTTAAAGCAGAGTTTCAAAGGAAGCTAAGCAAATGGGAAAGTGAGGCAATTGTTAACTCCAGGAAAAACAAAAGTTTGAAAAATAAAGGAAAATAAGTCAGAGTGCACAACTTGGCTGAAGAACGTACAATATTTTTGTGGTGAAAGTAATAAAAATATTAAATATGAATTTAACAAAATCTTATTTAACTACCTTGGTACAATAGGGCATAAAAGAGGTTTATAAGAAAGTAAAGTGGTGGGTAACTTAGTTGGTTGGAGGGTCCTCCTGATCTACCAAGGTTGTGAGTTTGATCCCTGGTCAGGGCACGTACAACCAATGAATGAACAATAAGTCTCAGTTTCTCCCTCCCTCTCTCTCTCAAATGAATTTTTTAAATCGTTGAGAAAGAAGTAAAATAAAATCATTCTAACATAAGTCAAAAGATGATGTGTGAAATTGATGATTCTGGATTATATATATGAGCATTTTTTTAATGTGGTGATAAATACTAGAAGTTAAAAAAAATTGAAAGCAATTACTTCCAGGGAGGAGGTGGATAGGACTTAATAACCAGTTCTGGACAGGCAGTAAGGGGCATGGGTGTGTGTGTGGGGGGCAGATAGAGACTACTATTTGTAAGTATAAGCCTTCTAACATGATTTAACTGCATTTTATTTTTTTATTTAAAAAAAGACTTTATTTACTTATTTTTAGAGAGAGAGAAAGGGAAGGGAAGGGGAGAGAGAGAGAAACATCAATGTGTAGTTGCCTCTCATGTGTCCCCTACTGAGGACCTGGCCTGCAACCCGGGCATATACCCTGACTGGGAATGGAACCGGCGACCCTTTGGTTTGCAGGCTGGCACTCAATCCGCGGTGCCACACCAGTCAGGGCCTTATTTATTTATTTATTTTTAAGATTTTATTTATTTATTTTTAGACAGAGGGGAAGGGAGGGAGAAAGAGAGGGAGAGAAACATCAGTGTGTGGTTGCATCTCATGCGCCCCCTACTGGGGACCTGGCATGCAACCCAGGCATGTGCTGTGACTGGGAATAGAACCCGTGACACTTTCCTTTGCAGGCTGGCACTCAATCCACTGAGCCACACCAGCCAGGGCTTTATTTTTATAAAAACCTGTAAAGTTATAATTCTAAAGTTCAATTTAAAATTTTATTTTATTTTATTGCTGTATACTGTTTCTTATGTCCTATCTCTTTCTCTCACTTGAATTGTGTGTTTGTTTTGCTGGAGAAAAACCTCTAGTAATTCTTTCAAATATGGGCTGTGGATGAAAAGGCCATTTTACCTTGTATCCTCCCAGGTTTATTGAGGTAGAATTTACATATAGTAACACTCACCCTTTTCAGGTGTATATTTCTATGAATTTGGAGAAGCTTACACAGTCATGTAATCACCACCACGAATAGTCCCCTTGTTTCTCTCCTGTAGTCAGTCCCCTCCCCTCCCAGCTCTTGGCAAACACTGATCTGGCGTCTGTCCCTATCATTTTGCCTTTTCCAGATGTCATATAAATGGTACCAAACAATATGTGGCTTCTTTTACTTAGCATAATGCTTTTGAGGGTCATTTATGGCATTCCATTTCTGGGGACCTTTGCAATCCAAAGGGACAGTTGTCACCAGTCATCAGTGCTGCTCACCACATATTTGTGGCTGTTTTCCGGTCTTGTGATCAGATTGTACTTCCTGGCTCCCTTGTGGTTGAAAGTGGCCTTGTGATTAGTTCTGGCCAATAATGGGTGAGTACATGTCCCTTCTGGGCCAAACCATTTAATTAACAATGCAGGATACTGTTGAGCTCTCTCTGTCCCCTGCGATGGCCATGGGTGACATTTGCAGAGGTGGTCACTCTGTTGGCCTGAGTCTTGGAGTGACTACAACCAGCAGATTCCACTGCCAACCTGTCATGGACAGGTAGCCAATAGATAGGTATCTTGCACCAGAAGCACACCTTTGTGGGTTTAAGCCATTGAGACTTGGGTGTGGTTTGTTATCACAGCACTGTCTGTACTAAGGCATATAAAAGGCTTGTGTTTTTAGCATTGGGAAGTTTTCTTTTATTGCTGCTTTCATTATTTCCTCTCTCTGTTTTTTCCTCTTTCTCTCTCACTTTCCTCTTCCTTTCTGGAACTGTTCGGCAGATGTTGGAACTTTTGAATATATCCTCCATGTCACTTACTTCCCTTGTCCTTTTGGCAGTTTTCTGGGACAAACACTCAGATTTATCTTTTCATTTACTACTGTGTTTTCTAGCCGCATTCATTCTGCAATTCAACTTGGCTTTTCCTTTTTATTCATAATTGTGTATTTATACTTATTTTCCAAGACCCCAGTTGCTTCTTTTCCATAATGGGTCGTCGCTTAATGCATGCAGAACCTTCTGTGTTCTTTGTAAGGCTATTCATTACTTTAAAAGTCTTCTGTTTGTTCTGTTAACTTTCCCCCTGTACTCCTTAGCTCCCAGGTAGCTTTCTTCCAGACCCCTGGCTTACTTCACTTGTTTGCTGATGCTTGCTGGTCTGTAGTACTTTGTGCTTGGGATCCCTGTTTGCTTCACTGCCGATTCCATCACGATGGGGTGATTACAATACTTCTGACTTGGGGCAAGCAGCTGGCTCTCTGTGTACTTGTGGTTTGCAGGGTGTGGGAGCTCTTTGTCCTTCCTGGAGTTCTCAGCTCCCTGGGGCTCTAGGGGCCTGCTGGCACTGCCCACCACTCAGGTGGGGGCCTCGAGGTGGGGGCCTAGGCCTGCAAGCCCTGCAAGCATTTTCCATTTTCCTGAAAACCACCCCAGAGACCCACTTGGAACCTCTTATTGTGAGCTTGGAGCCCCCTCCAGACCTCACTCTTGGGGATCCTCTGCTTCCTGCCTTTTTAACTGTGATTTTCCTCATCTTGTTGCTTCTCTAATACACCCTCTGGGTACAAAGAGTGAGGATCGCACACAGCATGAGTGCATACCAAATAGGCCCCTAGATGGCCAGTTGTAAGATCAGCCTTAAGAGGCTATCTCCTTTCAGGAAATGAATGTTTATATTGTTTAATTTAAAAAAAGTATACATCCTCCTTCATGGATGTCTTTTTTTTAAGAAACCAAACAGAAATAGAATCCACTCCAAAAGAAAGTATACAAGTAACAATTGTTTCTTTTGGAAGTTAGAAAATAGAGAGGAAAAATTAAAATCACCTCATCCAGAGATAACGAGATAACTGGTGTTAGTTAACCTGGTACACTTTGTGATATATACCCATTAACATATGAATTTATTTATTTTTGAAACTGATATCAAGTTACTGATAAGTTTCTAAAAATTGTTTTTCCACCTGACAATACATCATGGAGTTCCTTCCATGTCAGTAAATATACATTTGCATCATTTAATGTGTCGTGTTCCACTATATTTCAGGCCAGAATACATCCAATAACTTCCCTCTTGTTAGACATTACATTGTTTCTGTTTACGCTTGATAAATGGTACTACAATCATCATCCTTGTACATATATTGTTAGAGTAAAATTCTAGAAGTGGAATTACTGTGTCAAATGTAGCTGGGCATTCAAGAGTTTATCAAGAAGAAAATATTCAGCTGAAGGAAGGCAACTCAAAGGCAGATATTTGCAGCCAGAGGTTTGGGCTAGGGGGAGGGGGCATCTCAAACTCACAGTGGAAGCTGGCCGTCCCTTGCAACCTACTCCTCCTTAGAGCCATCTAGGAAAGGACCGACTGCTGCCAATTTGGTGAGCCCTTCCTCCCTTCCATCCCCAACACCCGCCCCTTCGGCAGGAGGGTGGGGCCGCGCGATCAGCCTCCACCCAAATCTGGAAGTGAAACTGGCTTTCAAAGTGGAGCTCAGGGTGCTTGGGGAGGGCTCCCGAGGCCCTGCTGGGACTGGCCTGGGTGCTCTGGGCCTAGGGGCCTCACTGGACCCCTTGATGCCCTGCCACCCCGACCTTCCCCATTCTGCCCCCATCCCAGGCTGGTTTTGAGTTCCTGAAACCTTGCCGGCTTTCTAGAAGTGTTCATTATTAGGTTGAACCATAGGAAATTGCCGTTTCTGTAGGTCAAAAGTCGTTGAGTAATTGGCATTAAGAACCTCTGGCTGGTTCAGTCTGCAGTACACTTACTTAGCACTCATGCTGTGCTAGGTGCTTCGCTAATCACTTTGTAGTCATTTTTGAACGGTCACAGCTCTCTGGGACATTTCTTGATAGAAAACAAAACTATGGTTCAGAATTTCCCCTTTTGGAATGGTTCAGGGTCTGGCTCGCCCTCCAAAGGTTAAGATATTCACAAGGTGCAGAGGCGCCTCTGCCACTGCTGTGATGCCCCAAGAAAATGCCTTGACTTAGCAGAGCCACTTGCCGCCTGCTATTTTTTAAAAAAATATTTCATTTATTTATTTTTAGAGAGAGAGGAAGGGAAGGGAAGGAGAAAGACAGGAAAAGAAACATCAGGGTGCAGCTAGACCCCGCCCCCAACCCAGGCATGTGCCCTGACTGGGAATCCAACTAGCCACCCTTTGGTTCGCAGCCTGCGCTCAATCCACTGAGCTACACCAGCCAGGGCTCAGTGGGATGTTCTCGTAAGACACATTCCTGTGGTATTTAGCGACTCCGTCTTCTCACCAATACAGTGGGAACAACCACAGTGCCCAGCAGCTTCAGGTTGAGCTGTTACAACAGTTCCGGGCCCTACGGAGAAATCGGAGCCTCGGTGGGGGAAGCAGCCCCACCCCCACCCACCACGTGGAGGGCCTGCCCCGCCCGCGGCGAGGCCTCCGGGCGATTCTCTGGAGCGCCGGGTTGGGAGGGCCGGCCTGCTCAGCCACCGCGTTTCCTAGGCCACGTCACTGGCGAGCGGCACTACTTGGCCACCTCTTCTCACAGAACCAGGGTAGCTCGGAGTGGGTCGGGGCAACGAGGGGCGGGGCTTGGAGGTGTGGCCCAGCTCCCCATTTTTTTTTTTCTTTTTGTTCACCTCGAGACGCCAAAGCTCCCCTGCGCCTTTAAGAGGCCGACGCGGGCAGCCGATTGGCCGAGACGCGCCGGTGACGTCACGCCGGGGCCCGCGCCCTCCCCTTCACGCCCCGCGGCGTACTCGCGGGCAGTCCCCGCGCGGGCCGGGCCGGCGTCCCTTCTGCCTTGCTCGCCAGCGTCGCCCCGAGCCCCGGGGGATGCCCCTGTCCGGGCGCTCCCATGGCCGCCGACGTCTTCATGTGCTCCCCACGTCGGCCTAGCAGCCAGAGCCGCCCGGTGCTGCTCAAACCCCCGGTGCCTGAGGACGACGACGACTCCGACACTGATGAGCCGTCCCCGCCGCCCGCCTCCGGCGCCGCCAACCCGGCCCGGGTCCAAGCGAGCTCCGCTCCGCCGCCGCTCTGGGCCGGGCCGGGCCGCGAGGAGCCTCCGCGCCGCCAGCAGATCATCCACAGCGGCCACTTCATGGTGTCGTCGCCGCACCGCGAGCACCCGCCCAAGAAGGGCTACGATTTCGACACGGTCAACAAGCAGACGTGCCAGACCTACAGCTTCGGAAAGACCAGCTCCTGCCACCTGTCCATCGACGCCTCGCTCACCAAGCTCTTCGAGTGCATGACCCTGGCCTATAGGTAGAGGACCCGGAGACCCCCCCGCCGGCCCCACCTGCCGAGCCGCGCTCTCTTTCACAAAACAAGGGTGGGGGGCCTTGACCTCACACATTCCCTTTGGGTCTTGCCCCTTGGGGAGGGTTTATGGGGACCTGGCCTCTTCTCTTCCCCTCCCAGCAGTGCTTGTGTTCTTCCGGCTTACGGTTCCCCATTCAGGCGCTCCCCTCCCATGTCCCGAGGCCACCGATTTTGCACTAGAACGAGGTGTAAGGACAGGCTGCACCTTGTGTCACTCGACTCAAGCCAGCCCTTCCCCGAGACGTTTTGTGTGTTTCCAGCAGTCAGGTGGTTAAGATTACCCGTCCAAGGGTGGTTAAGTGCAGGTTCCAGTCTTGAACGGTTGCGTAAAATCTCAGACTGTTTTCTCCTTTATAAAGAGGGGATGACAGCCCTGACCGGTGTGGCGCTGTGGGTTGGCCATCCTCCCGCAGAGCAAAAGGTCCTGGTTCCGTCCCAGGTCAGGCACGTGCCTGGGTTGTGGTTCCATCCCTGTGGGGGTCGTAGGAGAGGTAGCCGATGGGTGTTTCTCTCTTGCTCCCTCCCTTCCCATCTCTCTAAAATAAAAGGGGGTGCTGACAGTCATATCCGCTGCACTGGCTGTTGTGGAGGTGGAGTGAGACAGGTACAGTGCTTACTCCAGTGTCTGGCTCATGGTTACGCGCTCTGAAATGTTAGCTACTGTTCTTGTTGTCCCAGCAGAGGGACATTCCCCTTATTGGGAAGCCCTCCCCCAGCCTGGGCGTCTCCTAGGAAGACTGCCGTAGCCCTGCTGTTGGAGGCGCAGCCTGTCCTCCTGGCACGTCGGAGGGTTCTCTGGCCGGCCTGGAAACATTATATGGAGGTGTCAGTGTTGAGGGCAGGCTTCCCAGACACCATCCTGACGTGTGGGCTTGGCTCTGGGCGCAGGTCTCTGTCCTCTGCCCCTGAAACACCTGGCCCTCCCGTGGCACTCTCTGCTCCCCCAGTGCAGGTGTTAGGTGTCTGCTGCAGGTAACTTCTGCCTCAGCGGCAGCACTTCCTTGCTTGCTCGGCTGCGGTGCAGAGGAGCCTCGCCTGGCACAGGGTGCATGCAGGGGGGGCTCTGCTGAGTGGGGTTATCGATTTATAACTGGACTGGCTGGGACCGTGTTAGGTTTACTCTGCAGGCAGCGCAGGATGTTTCCTGGGAGATTCCAGAAAAGTGTAAAGACGAAAGTGGGAACACACACCTTTTTTTTTTTTGGCGGGTCGGGGGTGGGTGGTGGGGAGAGCCATGAGCCTGGAATAATCTAAGTTAAAACATTACACATTTACCTGAAGTTAAAACACTAGATACTGGGCCCTGGGTGACATTTTCCTCCTCTGGAATAAATGATTAATCAGTCTGTTCCTTTGTTATGTTCCTGAAATGCCCCCACCCTCCCATTTCCTCCCCAAGCGTTCCCTGATGGTTTGTTTGCCACTGGCTGCCTCCCCACCCCCTTCCCGGGCCACAGGTCCTGCTCTGCTCAGCTTCTCTGGTCTTGCCAGTTTGAGCTGGCACTGAGCCTGTGAAGACGTTCTGGTTTTTTCAGACCAGTGGTATTGGGATTGCAGCCCTGCTTGCTCCGGCTCAGATTGTGAGCACCTCCACTGCAGTCAGACCCGGGTGGACTGTAGCAAATGCTGGGATGGACTGTAGCAAATGCTGCCCGGTGAGGCGGCCGTTTCTTACCAAGCTGGGGGCAAGCAGCAGGAACATGTCTTAGTAAAAGCACTTAATCCTCTTACTTGTTTTAACATAAACTGCGTGTACAGGGAGGGAATGGATGCTGAGTAGCAGGAGGTATGGGCTAGAAAACTCTCACCTAGGCTCTGTCAAAGGGAAAAAACCAACCAGTCTCCCCTTTGCCCTCAGTTTGGATAACCTAAAGGCTTATTATTAAATAACACCAAGGAATCTTAGTAATGGCTTCCCCCACACCCCGCCACTTCTTTCAGAAGTATTTGGCAGCTGGCCATTGCTTAATTAACTTTCTTGATTGCAAAATGCACCCCTAGTTTGGTTGGAGGCTTACCTTGCCTTTAACACCTCCCACCCCGCTGGCTCTCCGGCTTTCCCACACAAGTCCTGCTGCTGCCGCAGCTCTCTGATGGCTGTCTGTCTCAGTCTCTCTGTGTGGGGCTGGCATGGATGTCCCCCGAGCTGAGCTGGCAGTGTGGAACCTGGGTACAGAGGAATGACTCAAAACCAGCTGTCTGGGCTGTAGCCTCTGGCATACAGAAAGCAGCATGAGAGCAGAGGGGAGTTTCTGGCCTCAGCCACCCCGACGTGGTCACTGGGTGGCTTTCAGGGGAAGGCGGGTCCAGGTGGGGGCAGCCAGGGAAGACAACCTAACCCTAGAGGTGGTCAGACTGCCCGCTCCCCCACCCCCCACCGGCCTCCCGACTGGGGCCAGAGCCTCCACAGCTGAGTCCTGGGTTTCCCCCGCCTCCCTGGCCTGGAGAGAGGCCAGCTGGGCCTCCTCTTCTGTGGGACCGTTTCTGGCCTGGGCTCTTTCTGACCAACTTCCTCTCTATCCCCTGGCCTCCTCGTTCTAGCTGCCTCACTCTCTTTGGTACACTCTGTGCTTTTTTTTTTTTTTTTTTAAATTTGGTTTCCTGTAAACTGCTGCCCTCCAGCTGTTTCCAGATGAGGTTCAACAGCTCTTTGGGGGAGGAACTAAATGCAGGGGAAGTTGCGGTTATTTCCCCCCAGTCCTGTGAAGTGGTCCAGGGATTATGATCTGTTCCTGAACATGCCAAGGCTCGGAGTCCTCCAGGGTCTTTGGCAAGGCCGACCTTGGGTGGGGACATAAGGTGTGTGAGGAATGGGGACTCTGTGAGTGCCCAGTGGCCCACGTGGGTAAATGACATTGCTGATGGGACCCCAGCTTCACCTAGCTTCCTTGAAACCCGTGTCCTTCCCACTCTAGTGTCAAATAGCCATGGAGTGAAACACCTTGATTACATCCGACATCGTAGTGCTCAGTGATTGGGACGTTTTGGAGGGAAAGTTGCTGCTCCCCAAGGCAAAACTTACGGGGATAGAAGCTGCCTTTCTCGGCCTTTCTGTCGGCCACTGTAAATGGGGAGGGTATGCTGGCCAGCAGGGTGAGCATCAGGATGGACCGAGACTGTCTGCGAATGTGTCTGGTGCCCAGCAAACTGGAGGCCAGAGGAGGCTTAACGAACGGGTTAAGCCAACGCTGCGTCCTCAGTCAGCCGATGCTGGGCAGGAGCCCAACTTTCTCCTGTGTACCCTGAAGGAAATAATGGATCCGACTGGGGTCTTAGAGTGGGGCCTTCAAGTAGCTGCTCGGCGTGTAATACTTAGGGTGGGTTGCCCATGCTTTTTAAGGCTCCACAGAGGAGCTGTGTGCTCTACAATATAATTCATGGTTCTTGCCCTCTTACCATTGTAAAGAATGTCACACACATAAATCACTCGCACAGACTTGGAACGCCTCTGGTACATAGCTTTTTGTGATCGGTTTTGCTTTCACTTCTCTGCATTTCCTTGCATCTCTTCATTGGGGAGCCTCGGAGTGGATGCCTGGCAAGGGTGATGGTCCTTCTGTGTGTTTGGAGAGGAGCAGTGGCTTTCTGCACAGGGGGCTTCTGCTGAGTGGAGATTTGAGGAGACCTTTTAATCTGGGCCTTGGGATACAAGTTTCCAGACCTCGAGTAAGCGTGGCCTGTGTGGTCACTGTCTCTTCTTGACTCAAGGCAGGAGTCCCTGCCAGACAGAGGGAGTGGTGAGGATTACCGGGTCGGCGCACCGTGCCCTTCACATTGTAAGCTCTGCAGAGAGCAACTTTCCGACGCTAGGCCTGGTGGCTGGCGTACACCGGTCACACCGATGACTGAGTCCGTCCTCTGCGACCGTGCCGAAGACCCGCAGCTCCTCCTCCTGGGCCGTCCGAGGTCTGCGGTCATCGCACAGTGTGCCGGCTCAGGGTTAGGCCTGAGTGAGGGCTACCGGGATGACAACGAAGGCTCTGTCCCCAAGGGGCCCACAAACCTGGGGAAGGACAAGCAGCCCGTGCGGTCAGTCAGCCAGGGTTGTGGTAGAGACGGCGAATCAGGTCCGCGGCAGCGCCCAGGGCGGGCTGCGACCAGACCCAGTGTGGGAGCGGGCACAGCAGGCGTCGGTGTGGACAGTGTCCCTGACAGCAGGGCTTCACCTGCATCTCCCTTCCCCATGTCACCTGCCGAAAGTTATGAAGCAGGTTCCCCTGCAGGAAGCCCCTTTTTTCACCCATCCTCTCCCCTTCAGTGGTCCGGGACCAAAGTTCCTTTACGTAGAGGCCAGCTGGCTCGTTGCTGTCCTGAGGAAGAGGCGAAGAAGGGCGGTGAGATTGGGAAGAGCCTGGGAAAGAGGCCAGAGGACGGGGTGGTGAGAGTTTCCTGTCTGGGGTAGGAGCAGGGAAGAGCATTCAGGCTAATCGAGCCTCTGCTGTGTCCTCGGTTCTCTTTGCGTTCCCGTGTGCATTTCTCATAGCACCGCTCTCAGGCGGGTGATGGTGGTGTTCTTATTTTTCATATTTATAGAAAAGGAAAGAAGACCCGAGCTTAGAGGTGAGTGTGCCCTGTCACCGAGAGGCCAGGCAGCTTGCCCAAGGCAGCGTGGAGAGCTGGAATGTCATCTCCCCGATCTGCTCACCGAAGTTGCAGCTTTGTTAGAAGGGGTGTGAAGATGCCAGTCCCGTCCCTCACGACAGGCACGGGTCCGAGATGGGAAATGAGTGCCTTGGGTGGCGCCGTGCCCTTCACGGCTGCCCGTCCCCACTGGTGAAACCCTACCTTTCTTCCTTCAAGGCTCAGCCTGACTGCCAGTCGCCCCAGTAAACCTGGAGGGAGTGAGCACGAGGGTCCCCGGTGAATCCGCGACCTTGCTGGCCCGGCCTCTTGTCATCGGGTAGACCTGGCGACCTGGGTTCCGGCAGCCGTCCTGGAGCCTGGGGTGCCCGGCACGTGGTGGGCGATCCAGAACCTCCCAAATTTGGGAGGGAGGGGGAGCGTCTTATAGTCCGAATGTAGCTTCCCTGGCTAGTAAATGTAGTTTACTTTTACATTGGTGAAATATAAGAACTCATATAAGGGCTAGAGAACCATCCAGTATAAGCTCCCACCCCTGGAACTGACTTACTCCTTGGGTGTAGCACGCGCAGCCCAGGCAGTGAGTAGCTCGGCAGGTACAGGCCGCCTTCCACTGGAGTTCCATCTGTACTTAGCGTTCAGGCCGCAGACTTGCATTTCATCACAGCTCTCTCAGCCGCGTGGATCAGGGACCCTCCTGCATGGGCCCGTGCAGTGGGGTTATTGCCAGCGTCAGGAAGGGTGCCGATGACATCATGACCCTAAGTCCAGGGTCCTCAGGACCTCCTGACCCCGTGGAGGCTGCAGCTGGGTTCCAGGCGGCTCTGGGTCCTCGGCAGGGGTGCTGGCCCTTCTTCCCTGGTACACCGCCCTTAGGTGATGGGTCTCCTCTCTCAGACTCTGCTTTTCTTTGTGGTCTTCTGCTGCCACCAGTGGGCTCTCTCACCTGCTGTCCTGTTCTCCACTTTAGAGCTTCCACTCACGGCAGCCTCTGCCTTGGCAGGAACCTGCCTGTGGCCCACCTTTCCATGCAGACCTTGCAGAGAGCTGCCCATTACCGTCGGTGCTCTTTGCCAGCTGTCTGAGTAAACTAGCCTTATATCCTCCAATTCAGGTATTTGGGAGGGAGGCTAGCTGGCCCCTCCCTCTCCAAACAGACCCTCGCCAGCCACTGAGCAGGCATTTGGCCCTGGTCTTTGAACTGGCTCTTCCTAACACAGGTGAAGAAGTATTCATCAGGTTTCTGTGTGTGCCAGACACTCCCGTAGCCCTTGGGGACAGAGCAGCAAACAGGACAGATGAGTCACCTCCCCTCACAGAGTTTGTATTCTAGCAGGTGAATCAGCAAGCAAAGCAGATTTATGTTGTTTGCACAGCGAAGGACGTAGAGCAACAGAGAAGATGGCAAGTGACAGCGTGGGAGTGGGCAGACACTTTATCTCATCCCAGAAGTCCTTTGAGGAGGTGACATTTCAGGTTGAGCTGAAACCTGAGTGGGTAGTCATTCCAGGCAGCGAAAGAGCCCTAGGCAGAGGCCCAAGGTGGGTTGAAGGGCCCAGGCCAGGGCCAGACAGAGGGCCTAGAAAGCACGGCTGGAATGGCAAGGGCAGGGGGAGTGGTCAGAAGCACTGCAGCGGGTGGGGGCCGTGCTGGCCTTGGTGAGAAGTTGGGAAATTGTGCTCCTTGCACTGGGGAATGGGCTTGTTGAGGCCATTCTGTGGAGACTCGAGGGTAGGAGGCCACAAGTGGACATGGCGGGGGGTGGGCCCCGGGGAACTGCTGGCACCATTCTCAGATGGGGACAGGAGCAGTGGGGGCAATGAGAAGTGGCTGGGTCGGACATTCGGGATGGAAGAAAAGGAGGGGTCAGCAGTAACTTGGAGGTGTTGGCCTGAGCCCTGGGAGCCATGGCTGACATGAGGGTGCGGGGATCTGCGTGGCCACCGCTGCCCTGCACGCCCAACTTGGCTGCAGTGGGCTGCCCTGAGGGCTGGAGCTGTGGGAGGGGCAGCTTCCCTGTGAGGGGGTGGTCTGTGGGGGGGCAGGGCGGGTACGCCACGGTGACCCAGTCTGCCCTCCCTGTTCCCAGAGAAGCCCTCCACTGGGCCCTGGCCAGCGCAGGCACCCTGGGCTCTCCTGCCCCTGCTGCGCCGCCTTGCCTCCCCAGCCTCTGCTGTGTCTCCCGAGGGGCTGACTGGGGAGGGGGTTTTGGACTTGCGCTGGCTTTCAGATAGTAGTGTTTTTTCCTGGTGAAATATATGGTGTTGGATGTCCCCAGTGTTGTTTTTACTCAGTTCAGGCTGGTTGTGGTGGAGGAATACTGCCGGGTCTTGAACGCCCCAAAGAGGCTCCTGCAGATCTGGCTCTTCCGCTGCATCATCAGAACATCTAGAAGGAGACAGCGGAGAGGGGTTCTTTTGGTGGCTCCAGAAAGGTGTCCAAGATCTGGAAAGAGTTCCAGAAGTTGAATGCCTTGTCACTAGCTTTGGAGTCTCCGAAGTGAATGAAAGGACCCGGCCGAGTAACAGTGAAGAGGCAAGCTAAGCAAGAGCTTGTAAAGGGCCAGTGGCGAGCGCCAAGGTCCCAGTGGGGACAGAGCTCTGGGGGGTTTCAGCTCCCGGGGAGAGGGGCGGCACAGGGATCCCAGCAGCGGAGTCCCTGCTGAGGACCCCTCTTCTCTGAGCTGGAGGGTCCATTTGGAAAACCAGTTACGAACCCTTCCCGCTGCAGCCTAAGGGCCTCTTTCGGTTGGTTAGTCACCGTGAGACTAACTCAGTCACCAAAACAAGAAACAGCTTCTTACATAGGAAGTGGGAATCAACCTAGTTTCCCGGTGTTTACCCAGTATTTCCAGCTTAAAAAAGAAACCAGACCCCTACAGAACCTCTTCATATGCTCACATGGCAACTGGCCCACCTGCAAATGGACTCCTTTGGCTTATGGGACCTATGCAGACAGCTTGATGCTGAGCTTTAGAGTCAGTTTATAAATTCTTTTGTCTATTAAAATGAAACACTTGCACTGAATTTTCAAAACTGTGTGTGATTATATCAGTTTGCTCTTTTAAACAACTAGTTTCTGGTTGCGTAGCAGGGTCTTTTGTATTGCCTCCTCCGTTTCGCAGGCTGTCAAACAGGCCTTCTGCCTTGGAGCAGCACCCTTCTTCTGCTTGCACAGCCGGTGCTGGTCGTTCAGCACCTTTACTCAGGTGTAACTTACTGTCCCGAGACGCGCTCGCTTGCAGGGCGCGGGTCCCTGAGTTTTTAGTGGTGCGGTCTGCGGCTGCGGTCCAGCTGTGGGACTGGATCCCCCGCCCCACTAAGGTCCCTCCTGCCCGTGTGTGGTCAGCCCCAGCTCCGCTTCAGCCCCGAAAGCCCCTGCTCTGCTTTCTGTGTCCATGGGTTTGCCTTCGCTAGACATTTCCCATTGGTGGAGTCACACTCTGCGTGCCCTTTTATGTCTGGCTGTCTCCACTCGGCGTGATATTTTGGGTTAGCCCGTGACTGTGCTGCATAGCAGTGTTTTACTCCTTTTCATTGCTGAATAGCGTTCCGTTGTGTTTTCTGCATCCACTCATTGACAGCCATGTCTTTGAGGGAAGCCTCGTACCTTCATCACTGGGCATTGCCTTTTTGTTTCCCGTTGCAGGTCCTCTTAGAGACTGGGCTAGGGACTTCCTTCCGCAGCAGGGCCAGGAAGTGGCAGTGAACGCAATTGGCCAGCAGTGGACAGGGACAGTGGCACTGCGGATGAACAGCCTGCCCCCCACCCCCACCCCTCTCAGTCAGGCTGTCCTTGCTTGTAAAAATGAGGAGGGGGCAAGCAAAGGGGTTTGCCTGGGATCGAGGTTACCAACCTCATTTTTTCTTCATGGACCTTGTGTTTTCTGAGAGACGATGCCCGAGAAACAAGTGGCCTTGAGCAGTAAGAAAGCAAGCCGCTGAGTGTGCAGCAACCCGGTGCGTCTCAGAGACGCTGTGCTGAATGACATGAATAAGTCTCGCCTGAAAGAGCCAGCACTGATCCCACTCACATGAAACTCTAGAATGGGCACAGCCAACCTGTGGGCAGAGAAACCGTGCCAGCGCTTGGCTCTGAGCGGGGCTGACCGGGGAGAGGTGGGAGAGAAATTTCCGGTGACAGTGGTGTTCTGTATTGTCCAGGGAACCGGGTGCAGATCTGTCAGAAGTCACTGACTGATAGAAGAGGAGGGCACTTTATTGTGTGTAAGTCTTTCCAAGACCAACAAGGACCAGTGAGGAGGACTGAACCCCAGGTAGCTAGGGTCTCGCAGGCTGGTGGGTTAGGGGCGGAGCGGGCTGGTGTCTGCATCTGGCTTTGAACCGGCGGCGCTCCCACCGCGGGGCCTTGGGACCCCTTCGCACGCCCGGGTACCTGAGAACCCCAGGCGGCTTCTGTTTTGTGCATTGCATCTGTTGATATTTGCAGTATTAGAAGTGAAAACGGAGGGAAATTTAAAATATTTGTGAAAGCATTTAAAAATAACATAAATTACATATTATTGTAGAAAATAATTTTTAAAAAATTAGATGAGTGACATTGTTTTACGATTTACAAGCCCCCGGGCTGATGTTTAGTTGCAAGACAGCGGGGTGCCCCTCTCTGCTCTCGCATCCCTGCTGTGATATTGCGTCTGGAAAACGGGGAGTCGGCTTTATTTAAAGAATGACTGCTGTGGCTTTATCATGGGCAGATGGACACTTTAAAAAAAAACACTGAAAACAACCCCTGGAATGAAGGGCTGACCCATGCTACAACAGGGACGGGCCTTGAAAATGCGGTGCTGCCGAATGAGAGAAGCCAGAGAGCGAGGGTTACCTGCCTGTTTGTGTGGAATGTCCAGATCGGCAAACCCACGAAATAGAAAGTGGAGCAGTGGCTGCCAGGGGAAGGGGAGAACGCCAGCCCTGCTCGTGGCCGTGGGGTTTGAGGGAGTGATAAAAGTGCCCCGAAGCTGGTGAATGGTGGTAGCTGCACAGCCCTGAATAACTAAAACCAGTGGACACTTGTATTATTTACGTACTTATGCATGCATTCGTGTATTCATTCCTTCCCTTATTCCCCCTCCCTTTTTTCAATCCTCACCCTAGGACATGCTCACTGATTTAGAGACAGGAGAAGGGAGGGAGAGAAACACCCATCGGTTGCCTCCCGTATGTGCTCCTTCCAGGGACTGAACCCACAACCTGGGCTTGTGCCCTGACTGGGGATCGAACCTGCAACCCTGTGGTTTATGGGTTGATGCTCCAACCAGTTGAGCCTTCACCGGCCAGGACAACCAACGAACACTTTTAAAGGGTGGATTTCATGGTGTGTAAATTACATCTCAATAAAGCAGTTATTTTAAAAAGCATTCAAAAGCAGTTCAGGTTTTCAGCATTAATTTTGGGAAATCTGACTTGAGAAGCACAGGACCACGTGATCTTAAAAATCTTAAATACGTCAGTGTCTGGAAATTCCGTGATTTTCTCTCTGCCATCTCTGCTGTGTACAGTCAGTGAGAGAGGTTGGCACAGTGACCTGCCCTGAGCATGTCCCTGGATTAAAATCAACTCAGGAATTGCTTTGCCAGCCTGCCCCCTGGGTTGCTGAATCGCCCTCTGCAAGGGCTTTTTTACGGCCTTTTTGCTTCTCAACATTGTCAGGGGGTCACAAACTCAATGCCCACCGGGGCCAGGAAATGAAGTGGGCTGTCTGTCTATAAGGCTAAGAGAACCTTTGCTCCCTTTTATTTTCTGCCTTTTGATAAAGTCATGGTTACAGAGAAAGGTTTCTTTGTTATGAAAACTAGGCAAGCCTAAACTGAAACTGACTTGGTCTCCTTGAAGGAAGGGCACTAGGGAGCAGTGGGGTCTGTGGCAAACTAGAGAGTGTTTGTGTTTGCCTGGCCTACAGGGAGTGGCCACCACTCGGCTCCAGGTGATTCTTGCTACTTGGGATTGTGGGCCCAGCTTTTTACAAGATGTGGCATGTTTGAAAAATTGGAAGAAATCTGAATTTGTACATGAACTCTTAAGTTTTGGTTCAATCTCTAATTTACTGAGTTCTGGTATTAGGTATTCTGGGGAAATGAGTTTAATCTAGGTTGGATTTAGTTTAGAAGTGAGTCTTAGCCTAAGAGATAAAGGAGCATCGTGTGCTCTTTGCCACAGGTGCAAGGAAAGCCTTTTTAGGTGTTCTCGCTCTTGTGTCCACCTTCTGCCCCAGGCTCTGTTTAAAGTCACAGGACCGTAATTTTCTAGATATAAAATCTAAGACTGTCTGTCTGGTAAACCTCAGAAGTATACATGCTCCTAATGGACAGTTACTCCGAGTTATGAGGAACCTGGCAGTTGTTTACGTCATCTTTTCTTGCCCTGGCGGGTGGTTCAGTTGATTGGCGTGTCGTCCCATACACTGAAAGGTCGGGGTGCGGATGGGAGGCAACCAGTCCATGTTTCTCACATCAGTGGTCCCCCACCCTGCCCCCTCCAAATTCAGTAAAAACATATCCTCCGGTGAAGACTAAATTAAAAAGTAAGTGCATACATACATAAGTAATCTTGTCTTGAAAGTGGAGGGTTGGTTATCAATTTTGTGAAATTCTTGGACCATAGGTTACACTTAGCTTTACACTCCATTTCGGACTAGTAGCCTTTAACTTCACCCCCACACTTGACCAGGGTGGGGCTGTCCCATGGAGCGATTCTGGGGTGAAGGAAAGGGATGATAATTTGACTTCAGATGGTTGATTTGGTTACACCTGAAACAAAATTCTGACTGTAAGTTCCACTGTGGAGGCCACTGTCCTGGCTCTCGCCGGAAGCTCCTAACCTGCGCGTTTGGCCTTATGTCGCAGGCCTCTGTCTTCGCTGCCCCAGCGCAAGCATGCGTGTCTGCGCGCACGCACCTGTGGAGGTGAGGGAAGGGCGTGCCCGCTTTGGAACCCGCCCCCGACACACACTCGCACACGAGTGTGGTTCTGCCACCACTCATACACGTGTTCTACCCTTTCTGGAGAGCTCCCGGGAGTTCAACCACGCTGGTCTGACTGGTAAGGGCGCTGCCGTTACTGCCGGCACTCCCACCAAGCCACACTGCGATGGGTTTGGCGTTTGTCGGAGCTGCAGTGTTTTTCTGCCAGGACGTGTTCCCTGAAACGTTGGGGAATTCTTTTTCTAAGCTCAGGACTGACTCTGGAATTTGACTGTGTTTCCAGGCCTTCTTCCAGGAAAAGTAAAAATTCTAACACCCAGCAATAACCACTGTCAATTCCCTCGTGTTTATCCTTCCAGACCTTGTGGGTTGTTTGCTTGTTTTTTTTTTTCTTTTCTTTTTTTTCTGGCATGAGTGTGTTTTTTTCCCCCATTTAATAGATTGTGAATACCTTTCCAAGCTCTCAAATATTTATCAGCAATATTTTTAGAGGCTGAATAGTATTTCGAGTGGATGTATTGCTACTTATTTAATGCCGCTCTGCTGGTTATTGAGAATACCTCATGGTATTGGGGGTAATCTTAAGGTGTTTCTGGGGCCCTGTTCCATTCACCTCTGTTCCCGCACCCTAGGTTGGCTACTTTCTCGGAAAACGTCCATGTGCCTCTTCCTTCTTCCTGGCTGAAATCACCCTTTACCCCGAGAGCCTTCCAGCAGGACTCCTGAAAAGGAGGGCGCAGTTGGCCACTCCAGGTCCCACCTGCCTTGTCACAGCCTCCCACTCTCCTTGACGGTGTGTGTGAGGGAAGGTGGGGGGCAGGTCCACAGCTGAAAATTAGCCTCTGTGTGTGCCCCAGGCTGCTGTTTGGACAGCTCCCTGCAGTGGCCTGTGTGTCCCTGTGGCCTGCAGAGGGGTAGGGGACAATGGGTGCTGTTTGACACAGCAGCGTGCATGCCCAGACTGAGCTCCGAGCCTGCAACAGACGCACCTGGGAGGCCAGGGCTTTGCAGGGCTGTGAGCAGGTGGGCTCCCTTGGCTTTTTGTTGTTCCAGAGGCAGGGCCGGCACAGAGTTTCCCCAGAGGCTGCGACTCTGGCTGTGGGCGCGCACAGCTGTGGCGAGGTCGCGTGTGATGGGCAGCGTGCGGATGCGCGTTCCTGCGGCTTGTCTCGGTACAGGGAAGGAAGAGCTGACTCAGCTCTCTGGAAAAGAGTTGAAATACTTCCAGTCCCATCGAGTCCAGAGATGCTGGTCTCTGGCTTCATCGAGCGCCTTGTGCGTCAGCTTGCTTAGCTGTGGGGGTGTGGTTAGGCTTTAAAGGCTGCATCAGGGCGCCTGCCTCCCCGGTCCTGCGGAGAGGTGCGGTTGCTTCCTGGTGCATACGCTCGGCAGCCGCATCCCAACTTGGAACCCCTTACTGAGGGTGCCCTGTCCGAGCCTGGCCCAGCCTGCCCTGGCCTCTTGGCTGTCTCTCAAGCTGGCCACCCGTTCAGACTAGACCCCATTTCCTGTTAGCCTTGGAATTCATGGCTTTTTCCCCAACAGAAACCTTGACTGAAGGTGTCATTCCGTGGGAAGAAGGCCTTCTTGTGGGAAGCAAGGAGCCCAGTCATCACCTTACCCTCTGGCTTGTCCTTGGCGCTGTCCTTGCGCAGCTCCTGGGAGCCAGCAGGCAGGTGGTGTTGGAGCTCACCTGTGCCTCCGCGGCCTCTCCAGATGCTGCTCCGAGCAGCGTCCTGGGGACCTGCTGAGCACGGCCGGGCCACCTGGCCCCCGTGTAGCCAGCTGCCTTTTGCCCAGTAACTGCATTTGCTCATCTCTGTTTCTGAGCTTGCCACCAGCTCCTGGGAGCTGTGGGCGTGTTTGCTCTGAGGTGATGGCCCTGGTTTCTAAAACAGGGGTGAAGTGAACAGGGTGGGGTGTGTGTGAGATGCTGCAGTCTGCTGGCGCCCACCCACCAGTTCTTCCCACAGAGAGAGTTTCTCTATTTCTTGCCCCAGGGGGCCTGGGGAATAGCCTTGAGGCTTTCGTAAAGCTGGGAGCGGCCCCTCTGGCTTGGTGGCTCTAGCTGAGGTCTTGGGTGAGCTGCCTTCCCAAATTGACTAGAAAGTTGACCCAGCAGTACCGTAGAAAAGCTTTGCATTTCAGCCCTTGTTTCTTGTTGGCTGAGATCACTGGAAGTCCACCGGTGAGGCTCAGGTGTGTCCTGGAGCTCGGCCCCTGGGAAGGAGCTTTAGGTCCGCAAAGCAGCTGGCTCTGCGGTGCGCTGTGTCTGGAGGGCAGCTGGTCCCGTCGTGGGTTGGCTGGTGGTGGTTTTTATGTGGGTAACCCCCTTTTTAGTGGGACTTCTCAAAGTCATGGGGACCAGGGATTAGGAATGGGGAGAGGAGGGCAGGTTTTTCAGCTGGCTCTCGTGGGGCTGGTGCGGCCTCCTTACAAAGCCGTCATTGTTTTGGGTAGAGCACCAGTGGTTGGTTTGAACCGCTCTGGGCTCTGAAACTGGCTGTTCTTCTTCCACGCAGCCGTGTTCCTGGGGGAGGCCGGAGGAGGGCTGCCCGGTCTGGAGGGGAGAGCCTGCTTTCCTTTGTCTTCCATGCTCAGCAGCTTTTGAGGCGATGAGTTAACCACTCCAGAATAGACAGCTGTCCCCAGGTCAGTGGGCATCCCAGGCCACTCCTGCCCCCCAGCTGGGCGGCAGCCACTGTGGCTTCCTGGCATGGAGCCTTCCGGAGTCAGACTGTTCACCCGTGCCCTCAGCCTTACTTGGCGCCCGCCCGCCCAGTACAGGAGACCACCTGCTCTGGCCAGGTGCCCCACCTGCTGTCGGGCCGACATTCCTGCTGGCCTCTTGGCCTGGCATCTGCCCCTGTCATGTGTGTGAGGCTTTCAAGCTACAGAGTTAACCCTTAGAATGAGGAGCTTCCCCGGCCGGACTGCGGATGGGGACGGAAACTCGTATGTGGGTTCTTTCTGGTGCTGACTCGGGCCACAGCGTCTCGCCTCTGCCCCTCGTTCAGTTTCACATCTGTGTGGTCTCACCAGTCCTCTCATCTGTCCTCATAGGAACCCCAGCCCCCGGGTGAGGACCGCAGGGACTCGCATGGGGGCGGAGCAGCTCAGAGAGCTGCGGGCAGACCTGGAGGGACTCCATCCCTCCCGCAGCGAGCACCGGGGTCTCTGCGTTTGAGCGAACAGCACTTCGGGTGCAGTCGTGGTGACCAAAGTGCATTTGAAGTGCTCAGGAGACATGAAATGAAAAAAAAATTTTTTTAGAGACCCTGGCCCCAGACAGCCAAGTTAAAGCGCTTTTTCTCAAAGGCGGAGCTGTAAAGGCTGGAGGAGACCGTATGTACGTGGCGGATGGCTGGCTGACAGGTAGAATGAAAGGCAGGATGGCAGTGCAACATGACCTTAACCGCAGGGTGAGTCCTTGCTCAGAGTCAGTTAGCCTTGGGAACCACCCACGTGGCATGGTTTGAGGGGCACACAAGGACCTTGCGATGCTCCTCAGTCAGCTCTGTGGCATGGAAGTTGTGTAGCAATTAAAATGTGTTTGCAAAAGTGCCTTATTTGTTTGCCCCTCTCTTAAGGAATAGAGCGTCTCTTTTGCTCTCAGCCAATTTTCCAGGTCACCCCTGTTCATTTTGTTAGTCATGTCTTTTCTAGACTTGGCCATCTTGGCAGGAAGAGGAAATCTCCCTCACATGCGTGATAACCTTCACTGCTTCTTGAACACATGGGCGAGAATAGAACTTCTGGCGATTTAGAATCCCGTTTCTGAATACTATGCGTTGTGTTAGCATGGCAGCCTCTGGACGGTCTTGCACCGTTAGGCCACGCTGGCTTTCTGAGCGGTGGTCTCGGGCTGCCTGATGAGCTGGGTCTCCGAGTCTTCGCTGAGTGTCCCCCGGGGTTGGCCGCCACGTGCTCCCCAGTGTGTGCCTCTCTCTCCTTCCTTGTCTGGCGCCTCCCAGTTTCTGTCGGTTTGCGTAACTTGTTAAATTGAGTATAAAATGAGAGTAATTAACTTAGTGAGGGTTTAGAGAACCCTCCGAATAGAGTGCATAGACCTTTGTTATCTGTCTTGAATCATTTTTATTTTGCTTCTGTAAAACTAAGTTAAGCTCCATATAGTTGTGAGGTAACGCTGTATGTATAAGCTTCTCACAGAATAATCTTAAGTTGTTATTCGCCCGATTGCATTACTGAAGTTTGTTGGCAAGATTAACTTGTGTGTATGATAGAAATTGTCTGCAAATCACGTGAAAGGGCAAAGATATTATACTCTTAACATTATAGGGTATTCTTATTTCTGAAATGGGGCAAATAAAACAGTAACTCCAGGTCAACATGGTAAAGGGTGTCCCCTGGGTGACTGAATATTACTTTTAATTATGGATAACTGAAACTACTTTTCATTAAAAAGGGAAGTTCACTTCCCCTTTTTCAAAATGGGCACAGTTTTGCGAAGGTCCCCGACCACCCTCCTCATTGTATAGAAATGGGGGTTCAGTCATTGCAGAGAGATCGGAAGAGAGGAGCAGAGTCATCTGAAACACTGTTTTTGGAGTTAATATACCCGATAATTTTGTTACTGTGTCCTTTTTACTTTTTTCTGTACCTATTTAGGTAAAAATAGGCCTGCACTATTATTTTTAGTTGTCTTTTGAAGAGTAAAAGTGTTTATTTTTATATTTTTTAAGATTTTAATTATTTTAAAGAGAGGGGAAGGAAGGGAGAAAGAGAGGGAGAGAAACATCAGTATGTGGTTGCCTCTCACGTGCCCCTCACCGGGGACCTGGCTGGCAACCCAGGCATGTGCCCTGACTGGGAATCGAACCAGCGAACCTCTGATTCGCAGTCCCGTACTCAGTCCACTGAACTACGCCAGCCGGGGCAAAAGTTTTTAATTTTGATGAAATCCGTTGTATCTGTGGGGTTTTATAGCCATAAAACTTGTGTCTTATTTAAGAAGTCTTTGCCCAAGGTCTCTAAGACTTTTTCCTGTTGTTGTTTTTTTTTTTCCAAGAAATTTTATAATTTTAGCTGTTACAGGCAGGACTATGATCCACTTGGAGTTCATTGTTATATATGGTATAAGGCGAGGCTTGCGGTTCCATTTAAATAGCACTTTAATGATCGTTCTTGTTTGTAGCTCTTCTCATTCTACTTCAATTATTTTCTGAGGGTGAATTTTTAAAGACAACCTGTAAAAACTGTAAGATCCAAGGGTTTTTACACTGAAATCTTTGATGTATGTTGCCAGGCTGGTTTTCAGAAATTGTACCAATTAGAAAAGACAGCCCCCAGAATGGGAAAAAAATACTTGCAAATCATATATCTAATGATGTGTACCTAGAACGTAGAAAGAGCTATACAACTCCAAGTAAAAAGGCAAACAACCCAATTACACTGGCAAAGGTCTTGAACAGACATTTCTCCAAAGATACAAAGGTGACCAGTGAACTCGTGACAAGATGTTTAATGCCATTAATCATTAAGGAGATGAAAATCAAAACTGTGGAGGCTGGTCCAGAGGTGGCGTGCTGTCTCGATGGTTATCCATGTTACTCTCTCTTCCTCTCCCCCTTCCCTCTCTCTAAGAATAAATAAATATAATCTTAAAAAAAAAAAAAGCAAGCATGGAGATACTGCCTCACACCAGCCTGTGTGTGGTAAGTACAGGCGAGGGTGTGGAGAGATGGGCCCCCCCGCATCGCAGGCGGGCGTGTGAGCCGGGGCAGCCGGCGTGTGGACCACCAGCTGGCAGGTCCTTAAAGAGTGAGACGGAGGGGCCACTCGGCCCAGCAGTTGCACTTCAGGTGTTTACCTGAGAGAAACGAACGCTTGTGTTCGTACGAAAACTTTTGCACAAGTGTTCACGGCAGTGTCGTTCACGGGGGCCAAAAGGGGGAGCAGCCCGAGTGCCTGTCAGTGGCTGGATAAGTAAATAAAACGCGATGCATCCATGTGACAAACTTGTGATTCAGCCTCAAGAAGAAATGGAATGCTCGCTACAACGTGGGTGAACCTGGAAAACATTAAGTGGAAAGGCCCCCACGTATTCCGTGATTCCAGTCACACGAGATGCCTGCCTGGGCATACACACACACACACCGGGACAGAAAGTGGCTTGGTAGCCGCTCAGGGGTCTGTCTTTGTGAGGTGGTGAAATGTTCTCGGATGGACCGTGGTGATGCCGGCGCGCCCTGTGACCTTGAGCTGTACACTTGCAGTGGGCGGTTGTATGGTGTGTGTTGCATGCCAGCAACGCCGCCACCAAAAAAAGAGTTCCAACCGTTGCTGTTCCCACCAGCAGTAGATAAGAGAGCCGTTCCCCCACACCCTTCCCAGCTCTGGCGCTCACTACTGCCGTGTTGAAGTCTAAGTCAGTGCTGTTGAAGTTTAATATGTAGACAGTAGAATTCCCCTGTTAAAATGCACAGCTGTAGAGTTTTGACAGATGCAAAACCTCCTTCCACGTGTGTCCACGGCCATCAGGAGAAAGGACGTTTTGAGCACCATAGCAGGGTCCCCTGGAGCCGACCCCGTCTGCCCTCTCTCACTGCAGGTGCATCTGTCTGGCTTCTCTTTCATATCGATGGCGTCATACGCCGTGTGCTCTTTGCCCAGCTGCTTTTGCTCAGCCTATTTTTAAGCCTCGTCTGTGGTGCTGCCTGTACCAGTGGCTAGTACTCTCCTGCACACAGCGGCCACAGTTTGCTTTATCCGTTCGCCTCTCGATGCACACTTGTCTTCCGTGCTTTCGCTTTCGGGTAAATGCTGGGTCTTATGTGAGTGTCTGTTTAACTTTATGGGAAACTGACAAACTTTTTCAAAATGGCTGTACCTTGTAAATTCTATTTAAAAATTTTTTAATAGATCACTGCTGTTCTTTTTAATTTATTGATTTTGGAGAGAAACAGCGGTCTGTTATTCCTCTTATTGATGCATTCATTGGCTGATTTTTGTATGTGCCCTGACTGGGTATCGAACACACAACCTTGGTGTATCCGGATGGTGCTCTGACCAACTGAGCTACCTGGCCAGAGCCTGGCTGTACGTTTTTTTTTTTTTTTTTTTTTTTTTTTAAGTGTGTTCTATTATTGCTGTGCTTTCAAATACCTTTGTTAATCTGATAGACAAAACAGTTGCTTTTAATCTGGAACAGTCCTGCTACCTTCCCCCCGGCTTGGTGCTGACTTTTTGAAGCAGCCAGCCCAGCTGTCTCGAAGAATGTCCTGTGTTCTGCATCTGTTTCTTGTTGGGTTTGAGGTGTTCCTCTGTCCCCCGCATTTACTGCAGACCACACGCGAGGCCCCGAAGACCCACTCACATTCAGGTTCAGTGTGTCTGTTTGGTGTGCTGTCCAGCCGCCGGTCGGTGGTGCCAGGGCCAGGTTGCCCACGGGCAGCCAGTGCTCCGTTTGGCCGTTCGCTTCGATTCCTCGTTGCAAAGACGCAGTTTTCCGTCCACCGGGGGCAGTTTGGGAGCTGGCTGATTTTCTAGAACTCCACCGACGGTAGCGTGTTTCACCTTCTGCCCATTTGGCGCTTATCTTCGATCCTCGATTACTGACATTTTGAGTTAGAAGAGATTTTCACTTTTATGTAGTCAAACTGCTAACAGTACAAGAGATATCTCTCCAGAACTTTCCTTTTCTAACCCCACTCCCCTTTTCTTCATCTCTCTTTCTCCCCCCCCCCCGCCCACCCCTTTCTTGTTCTGCTTTATCTCAAACGCTGGAATGACAAGCTAGCTCTTCCTCCTAGTCCATCCTCGTTTTAGACAACAGGCTCAGAGAACCACACTGAGCCCAAACTGGAGATACAGTGAGCTGACGTCCGCAGCTCTGGCAAGGAGAAGGCCGCAGTGAGCTCAGACTTTGATCCTTCAGGCTCCACACACACTGTGGCTCTTATCTTAACTTCCCTTATCACAGCTAAGAATGGAGGAGGGCGGGGACCCAGGAGCCAAACTGCTGGTATTTTGAGAAAGACCTCTTAATTTCTTCTTCCTGAAAGAAACGCTTTTCTCTGCCGTCCTTTCCCCGGTCAGCTCGTGCCCACCTTGCAGGTGGACAGGCATCCCACTTGAGGGAGACGTCCTGGACCCACCGCACCTTTGAGTGCCCGTCGTGATTCGGTGCGCTGCGTGCGAGCCTAGGCGCTCTGTCTTTCCCACGGCCTGTGAGGGCCTGAGGACAAGAGCTGGAGACCAGAGTTGCACCCAGGGCCTGGGGGAATGTTGCTGGGGTGTCTCACCCCATGGCCTGCAGGGCATTTGCTCCCTGGTTGGGAAAGGAAGGTGTAAATTGCAGGCTCTTTTTTTTTAATCAAAACACTTATTTGTCCCTTATAAAGAGCTGAGGAATTGGCCTTTCCCTTTTCCATTGTCCCAACCACCTGAGGGCTGGCTGCTTAGCCCCCCAGGGTGGCTATTTCTCACTTGGTGTCTTTCGTGACTCTTTATTCTTACAGCATCATAGAGTCACGGACTTGGAGCTATGCTACCAAATACGTGAGTCCCCAGGGGTTGGGACGTCCCCAGCATTCCCCGCTGCGGCCCCCTCTTGCCTGCCCTCGTCTGGGTTTTCCCTCTCTAGCCTGACTAAGTGGTGCCTGATAAGGGGCATCACTGAGAAGCCCACCCAGGAGCTGGTGTTGGAGGCCACCCATCAGGCCCCCGGCTGCATTTCCATGCTGAGGGCACCCTGGCAGGTGAGGGGTCTGCGAGTACAGGGGACAGTCACCGTGGGGGAGGCTGGGCCGTGCTAGTCACGCATGGGGCCCCGGGCAGCAGGAAGGCAGTGGACTTACACTCAGGTGTGGTGGCGCTGTGTGGGACACGGGCAGATGCCGGTGAGCAGAACTGGCACGGTCACTCCCCCACGGAGAAGGCCGTCGGGCCGTGGAGACGGGGGACAGACATAAATGGGTAATGCAGATGGTGGTGGGTGCAGGGTGTGTGAGAGGGCATCGCTAACGAACCTTCCTTGGGAGCAGTCTGGCGGGGAGGGCTCCTGCCGGACCAGGCGATGGCATTCGACAAGTGGTGAGGTCTTGTTAGAACCAGCCCTGTGCAGCTGGGGAGCTCCGCCCCGGCGACTGTTTAGGGTCTCTGTTCTGTCTGCCAGGAGGGGTTGCTGTGAACAGACACCCACTGTGGGGCGCACTCCACCATGCAGGGTGGGGGGAGGCAAGAGAGTGAGCATGGAGAGGGGTCGGGCAGCTAGTGCACCAGCCTGGGGGGGGCACCTGGGGAGGGAGCAGAGTGGGGGGCAGCCCGGGACCAGAGTCAGAGGCTGAGGGGAGGGGAAGGGAAAGCTGGTGAAGGAGACTCCAAGGGAGCAGCCAGAGCGACCTGAAGGTCGGGAGCCGGTGAGGCCTGTGGGCTAGGGCGCACTGGTCACATGAGACCTGGAAGGGACCCTGGGGTCTGACCGTGCGGACGGCATCGCCATCCCTGGCAGCAGCAGTTCTGCTGGCTCGTTGAGGCAGAAGCCGGGATCTGAGCGGTGTCTGTCACTCATGGCTGCTCACACGTCCCCTTTGCCCTAGATAGACAGCAGCGCCCGGCTCCCTCCGCAGCCCGCTCCTGCCCCGCACGCAGTTCGTACATGGTGGTCTGCCCACCCTTTCCCCTAGAATGTGGGCTCCATGAGGCCGCAGACTTGGCCTTGTTCCCTGCTCTCATCGTAGCCTGAGAGCAGCACTCAGTAAGCGGCTGAGTTGGCCGTCGGAAGGGTGCCTTGCAGACCGTGGTCTTTCCGCCGGGTCGCTCTTGCCGCAGCACTCACATGCACCCTGAAAACGTAGCCACATGTGCCCCGAAAAGGTCCCCCTCTTTTCGCCAACCCCTTTCTTTCATGAAGCACCATTTGACGCAGGGCACAGGCGCCACTACGTAGCATCACCTGCTGGTCCAGCCGGGCCCCAAGAAGGCGGGAATTTCATAGATGCACCCGTGCCAACTCCATTTAACTTCCCAGTGTCACCATGACCCTGGTTACTGTCAAGTCGGGGTTGGGGGTCTGTGTTCAGTAGAGCACAGCTTCCATGGTTCTCAGGCTGAGTGGAAGCCGACTCTTCGAGGAGGAACTGGTGCTTTGAAAGCCTGCTTACAGAGCGAGGTGCCCGGGGAGCGCGGCCCTGTCTCTGAAATCCACCAGACAGCTTCCCAGTGAGTCCTCCGTCCTGTAAGTAGGGTGTGAGGCTGGCAGTGCCTGGAAAATGACTATAGTGGTGTTAGGAGCACGGGCT
>CM052546.1:65302389-65321539 GCA_028533065.1 Trachops cirrhosus
CTTGGTTGTCCGACTTCCATAAACTTCAATTTTCTGTCAGTTCTGGTTGTTATTTTGTTTCTATATCTTTGTTGTCCCTATCTTGGTTGTGCAAGGAGGCACAGTGCGTCTACCTATGCCTCCATCTTGGCCGGAAGTCCCAGGAGCACGGGCTTCTTGCTAGTCTTCGAGGGACTCAGAGACATCTGCAGACACGGTGGCCGTGGCCAGTTTCGAGTCCCAGCCCAGGTGTATACTCGCCCGAAACCTCTGCGACGTGTTTGCTCTTTCAGCCAGATGTGCGCAGGGGGCGGGGCTTCTGATTCTGTGCACAAAAGTCAGCCTTGGTGAACCTACTAATTACCTTTTCCCATAGGTAGATGAAAGTGCCAGGGAAAGGCTGCGTTCTTTTTTTTTTGAATTTTTTTTATTGTTCAGTGACAGTTGCCCACCTTTTCCCCTATAAGGCTGGGTTCTCTGAGGAAGTCATTCCTAGCACTGGATATGACAGGATCTTTTCCCTTGTGTCTGTGGCATAGCCACTTTGATCAGATAAGGGTGGCAGCTACCGTATTTTGCTGTGTATAGTGCGCACTTTTCCGCCCACGTTTTTGAGGGGGAAATGAGGATGCGCTTATACACAGGTATAATGATTGCGTAACATGGGCACAGAAACCCCGTGTGTAATGCGCACAAAGCCGTGGGTATGCATTGTACACGGGGGTGCATTATCCACAGCAAGATACGGCGCTGTATCACTGGGGTGGGGCTGGGTTGAATACAATAAAATGTGGGTGGTGCTTGTGTTTGGGTGAGTAGCTGTGTGCTTTTGTTTGCCCTGCTCGTTTCTCTGTGTTTTCTTTTTACATTAATTTTAAATGATAACAAAAGAATTAGCATTAGACACATGAGGGACTACGTGAAGAAACTTGTAGAACACCACACAGCTTCAGATTCCCCTGGCACTTTCAGTTCAGTAGCTGGAGTAACTGGAGAACCAACCACACGCTACCCTGGGATGGCGACGGCCCAGGCGGACGGGCCCACGCCGCCCACGTCAGTGTATTCAGTGAGTGCAGCCCAGGCGGGATAGCAGACTAGTCGCTCCTGAGACTTGACAGCATGACTCCAGGTTCACACGGAAGAATAGAGAGACAAGCAGTCTGAACTGTTTTTAAAAATGATCAGACTAACCTTGTTTGGTAGTAAAGCACGTCACAAGTCACGAGGATTAAATCTCTGTGATTGGATTGGATGTGAGTCAGCGATACATGCGGCCCCCAGGACAGACCTAGTTTATATTATAATTTAGTTTGCAAATAGAAGTATCATAAACTAATGGGAAGATGAGAGCATCAGATAGCTAGTTGGAATTTATTTTGGTGAGCTGTGTAAAGAACTAAATTGATTTCCCCCCAAATGAGTCAGAGTTGAGTGTAAAAATGAAACCATTAAAAAATATGTAGCCCCGGCTGGTGTGGCTAAGGAGATTGAGCGCTGGCCTGAGAACTAAAGGGTCACAGGTTCGATTCCCAGTCAGGGCACAGGCCTGGGTTGTGGCCAGGTCCCTAGTTGGGAGTACATGAGAGGCAACCACACACTGATGTTTCTCTCCCTCGCTTGCCTTCTCTCTAAAAGTAAGTGAATAAAATCTAAGAAAAAGTTTTTTTAAAAATACCCCCCCCCCATACATTAAAGAGTTATTAAGCAGAGCAAAAACCAAACCAAAACACACCATGAACAGTCAAGGAAAAGACATACAGCCCAGGCGGGCCCGGGGCCTCCGTCCTGCGTGCTGCAGACACTCCCCCCACTGAGAGGTCTCCAGCTGCAGAAAGCACGCCGAAAGCGCACGGACAGCTAGCACACAGAAACCCCGATGGCTAGTAAATGTGAGAGAAACTAGTAAGTGGGAGCCAGGAGGTGAGTGAACAAACTTCTGCTTGTCGGGTTCCCAGACAGTGGTAACTGCTATGGGGAGTGGTGTGGGAAACAGGCACTCTCCACTGCGCAGCTCAGTGTAGACCTGGAATAGTTCTTCGACCGTGTACCGAGTTAAAATGCACAGTACCCTCCGGTTCAGCGTTGCACTTTCTAGTTCTTCTCACAGAAGTTCAGATGTGCGGTCGCACAGAAGTGTGAGCAGCGGGGCGCTCCTCACAGCGTTGTTTGTGACAGTGGCAAATGGGAGCGAAGTGTCCCTCAGTGCGGACAACGTCTGCTCTCGGAGAAACTGTAGCGGATTGGAGACGTGTACGTACAGTGGCGTGCTGCTCAGCCAATAAACAGAAGATACAGCTGTACTTATGGCATAGTGAGATGTCTGTGACACGGAAGTGAAAAGCGGGTTATAACAAAGTTACCCCACGTGTTCAAGTATTAACGTTTATTCCTGTATTTATCTGAATACACACATACACACACACACACACACAGACTTAGGGGTTAACTACAAAGTCAGAGAGAAGAGTCCGCAGGCCGCCCCGATTTTAATACCAGTCGCAAGTTTGGGAGTCCCCGAGCTATCCTCGGCTTCAGTGATTCTCTGGAAGGACTCGGAACTCTCCGAACACCGACATGTTCGAGGTTCCAGCTTATCGCCGGGCAGGGCTTCCAACTGAATCAGCCAAGGAAGCGACACCTGGGGCAGAGTCCAGGAGGGTCCTCAGGCGGTGGGTGCTCTGGTTGTCCTCCGCCAGTGGGGGTCCAAGATAGCGTTCCCTCCTGCCAGCCACGACGTGTGACAGCACGCACAGTGTTGTCAGCCAGGGACTTCATCTGAGTGCATGGTGTTCAGAGGTGTTTGGGAGCTCCGTGAAGTGGTGAAGTGGCCGGCCCTTCCTCTCCAGCCCCGCGCACAGGCCCTCTGGAGATGCAAACTGATAACCTGTGGCCCAAAGCCATCAAGTACCCCCTCTGCCCCCCCTTCCCAAGTGACAAGTCATGCTGTGAGCGGGTCCTGTGGCTAAAGTTCCCAAGTAAAAAAAAACCGACTCCTGTCCGGCAGGACGTCCCAGGGGCTCAGCGGTCACTTTGCAGGAGCTGAGGGCAGAGGCCAGGCTTCTCCTGGGTTCAGGTTTCTTCACTGTGCAGCAACACAGCACACGGAAATTCAAACGGAGGTGGTTTCCAGGTGGCGGCTTGCAGAGATTTTGCTTCCCTTCTTTGTACTGTTCTACACTGTTTGAATTTTCTTTCAACATGGGTATGTAGTTTGTTTACGTATCAATAAGACTAAACACAAGATTAGAATAGAAAATAAATCTCTGGCCAGAGAAGATGGGTGGGCAGGGAAGCAGTAGAAGAAACCAGCAGATGTGACTACACAAATATATAACCGGCTAATTCAAAGACAGGCCATAAAAAGTAAGATCCAGAAACTTAGGGAAAGCATTTGCGGAAGCATCACTAAAGGGTTAATAGCATTAATATTATAGAATTGCCAACATAAAATACGCAGGAAAAAACCCTAACTCTTCATCAGTCCGCAGTCCGGTCAGTGGTCATGTAGCACAGCCAGGTCCTGACGCTGAGGTGCGGCAGCCACAGAAGGTGCCCCGCTGGGGGAGCGTGCCCGGGACCCTCTGTGCTGCTTTTGGTGACTTCTGCGAGTGTCATCATTTCAAAGTAAAAAAAATTGAAAATGAAAGACGAAGGGCCCAGAGCGTACAGAGAGGCACATTGCTAATACACAGATTTTTTAAATTTCTTTGACTGATTTGAGAGAGATGTCAGTTTGTTGTCCCACTTACTGGTGCACTCGCTGGTTGATTCTTGGCTGTGCCCTGACCGGGGATCGAGCTGCAGCCTGGGTGTATTGGGGCGATGCTCTAACTAGGTTGCCAGTGAATACATTAATACAGTGTATTAATGATGCGAGTTGCAAGGCCACACCGCTTTTTCCTGTCAGAAGCCTTGCCCTGTCCCCTGTCCAGAGGAGTCAGGAGCAGCCTGGGCTCTGGATTCAAGTTGACTCTCCTGGTAAACAGGCGTGTGAGTGTGGCCCCAGCGGTGCCCAGCCTAGTGTCCCTGCTCCCGTGAAAACCCGGTTACAGCCCAGACCTGGCAGGGAACTCCAGGCTCTAAAACTCAGCAATAGGCCCCAGAACCAGCTGAAATCCAGGAACGTGCCCCGGGTTTGGCCACACTCTCCCTGCGGGGCCCCGCCCTTTCACACCTACTTGCACTTCTCCCTGCTCCGTTGTCCGGTGGACAGTGTCACCATTCCACTGAAGGCAGGGCTCAGACAGCTTCTGTCACTTGTCCAGGAGTGGTATCAGCGTGCGAGTGTCTGCCCCCAGGGGGACAGCCAGAACCCAGGAGGGACTGCACCCAGTCCCGGAGGACCCGGGTCGCTCCGCCCTCCACTCACAGTCGGGCGAGGGGAAGTCACCCCTGCTCACCCAGTTTTGTCAGGTTTTCACTCCCGCCCAGTTGTCTGATTGTTGATGGTCCTGGAAACAGTTACTCCCTGCCCTCCTCTCAGAACGAGCACGAACCCTCCCAGACACGCTCCTGTACACCGGCAGATGCACACTGGCAAAGCCACATGCGAAAGTGCTCTCTCTCACACTCACACACTAGCGCATCTCACACATGCACGCACCACAGGTAGCTGCTCACCTTGTCAGGATGCATCGGGGAGGAGGGCATGCTGCCCTCGGCTGCAGAGCCTGCTTCTCCAACAGAACTTTGCTTTGAGTGTAAAAAAAACAGACACCAAGTGACCCACGAGGATGAATTTTGGGCACAGCAGGGTGGACCCACACCTGAGCAGGACCTGAAAACCTCTCGAGCCTCCTGGGAGGAGCCCCTGCTTGGGCCAGGGCCTGGGTGGAGGGCCCACAGCTCCAGGCGGCAGCCCCCCCGCCGCCACGCCTTGCCTCCCAGTGGCTTCTCCCCATGTCTTGGCTCCTGAATGAACCTTTGTCAGCGTGGAGCCTGTTGGTTTTGGCTCCTCACAGCCTGTGGAACCAGGCCCAGGTCCCAGGGAAAGCCAATAGAGACTGCTCTTTTGAAGAAAAAATGTCGGAGGCCTGGAAGGGAGGCCCGTTTGAGTGTTGATTGTCCACTCTTGCTAGAGAAACCACTCAACGGCCCTGGTCCTCCTCCCATCGGACCTGGCGCGCAGACCGGCCCGGCAGACGCTCCGTGTGCTCGAGTGTTGATTGTCCTCCCCAGTCAGCCGGAAGCCCTGCGAGGTCTTGGGCTGTGCCTCGTCTGTTTTCCTTGTTTATTTCTAAACTACCATACAAGCCTGTGTTACTGTTAAGCAGCATGAAATGGTAACCAGTGAAGAGTTAAGTCTCTGACCGAATCCCTGAAATCAGCTCCCTAAGAGGAGGTCTCACTGCCGCTGTTTCTGGTGTGTCCTTCCGGGCTGACTGCCGGTCTTCGGGGCCCTTCCTTCCGTGCCTGTACCCCTGTCACAAGTACGGATGGTGGCCGTGCAACGTGTCTTGCCCTTTGGGTCTCCCTCACTTAACGCCTTTCCTAGGTCTTGCCTGTGGACCAGCACTTACGAAGGTGTGGGCTTCCGTCGCCCCACAGAGCTTCCCTGTGCGGGTGTGCTGCGGCGTGTAGGCCACTGCCCTCCAGTGCACGGCCAGGCTGTGCCCTGCCTCTGACCCCCGCAGCTCAGTGCCTTTCTAACGAGGTCTTCCTGCCGTGCGCTCGTGGATGTGCAGGCTCAGGTCCTAGCCCTGCAGTCGTGAGGCAGGGATGTGAACTGTGATAGCGTCGACAGACAGGTGTCCACGGTTGTTTCTGCCCATCCTTAGGCCCCAGGGCCAGCCTGGGGAGCAGAACTATGTCCCCACCAGAGCTCTGGGCCGAGGGGGTGCTGAGACGGAGGAGGCCCGGGCGTGCAGCGGCGCTGTTTGAGGCGCTTAGTGACCGGGGAAGGAGCACACACAACGGGCCCATCCACTCAGCAGACTTAACTCAGCCGTAAAAGGGAATGACGTGCAGACTCACGCTGTGGCTGGAGAATCTGCACTGAGCCACAGAGGCCAGACACAAAGGGCCGCACGTTTCATTCTGTTTACGTGAAACGTCGGGAAGGAACAAACCTGCAAGGGAAAGAAGGATGCTTTGCTCCTCGCATGGCTGCCAGGGTCCAGGGGACCGGGGGTGGGAGCCACTGCTGGTGGGCACGGGGTCTCCGCTGGGGCGAGGTGGAGGGAGTTCTGGACCCAGGTGGCCGTCAGCAGAGGCCGCACGGTGCTGTGGCTGGACGCAGTGCCACTGGGTCATACGCTCCGAAACGGTTGAGGTGGTCAGTTTGCGTCGCCTCAGTGGAGAGGAGCCAGCAGGTGCTGGCCATGATCGTGCTTTCACGTGATCAGGTGGAGCACGCGCCTTATACGACCCCAGGCTGCCTTTCCAGGTAGTTCCAGGCAGTCCTGGGCTGGGACCGGCCTCTCTGCCTGCCAGGCCCTGTAGGAGCAGTGCTGGGCGAGTGTGGGCCCTTGGTGGGCAGCTTGCCCCCCTTCACACTCACTGGTGACATGCCCGCTCTCACTGGGTGGGTGGGGGGCTAGGGATGCTTTGCTGCTGGGTGTCTAGGAATGGCGAAGGAATGTCCCATAGCAAGCAGGTACCATCAAATGAACGGGGAGGGGACTCCACTACATTCTGGACTTATCATGACCACCGCCAGAGCCCTCTGCCTGCTGCTTTTGGAGACGATGGTCTGACTAGGAGGAGATAGGAACTAATCCCACCTGGAACCTACCAAGTCCCAAGTCCTGGCCCCAGTCCCAACCTCCCCTGGTCTTAAATCCAGTTCCAGTCTGTGCAAGGCTTGCACTTGAACTTCAATTCTGCAGCAGTCTCTTGCCAGACCTGAAGAATTCAGTTCGCCTAACACTCACCAGACGTTTGGAGCGGGACCTGTGCTGTACTGTGAACTGGCTGTTTCGGGTCCTGAACCTGTCTCCCAGGAAGGCAGCGTGGTGGGGTGAGCAGCTCCCAGGTGCCAGGCACTGCGCTGGGACAAGTCAGACCTAGGCCCCAACCTCCCTGGTCCGAGGGGGAGGGTGTGAGGCGACTCCAGGGTCACTGGTCTTTTGGGGAAGCGCCAGGAGCTGCACCAGCATCAAGGGTGGGGGGGCAGGTTTGGGAGGTAAAGGCGGGAAGAAGTCTTCCATCTATTGAGGGGAAGCCAGCGGTCTCAGAAAGTTTCACGTGTGTTGCGGGTGCACTTTGGAGAAGAAAGATGGCATGACCCTGAGTCAGACGCAGAAGCGTCCCAGTCGGCTATGGCCGGGTGACAGACTGAGCCGGGGCAGGGTGGGGTGCGGGGGGACGGAAGTCCACCATCGGCCTCTCTGGGGACCTGGCCCGGGCAATTTTGCCAAGGGGCTGTGCCTTCCCTAGTGCGTGGTGTGGGGAGTGAGATGCTGGCCGCCCTGTAACAAGGGCCCAAGTCCAGGTCCGGTCCATGCATGTGGGCACAGGACAGGTCTCCCTTCTGCTCCAGGAAGACCACGGTGAGTCTCAGCACACACAGGCTCCGAGAAGCCAGTCACTGAAGAAGCTAACAGGACTGTATCCCACACCCCCCGATGGCTTGCTGGGGGAGGGCTGGCCAGGCTCTGTGGCAGCCTCCTGGCCTCCCCTGCCATCCACCCTCTCCTTCTGTGGGGGTTGGAGTTGGGGTTGGACTCGAACTCACTGCTTTGTGTCGGTCGAGCACCACTGGTTGAGGTGTTACCGGGATGTCGAGATAGTGTTGGGATGCTGGTGCGATAGCAGTGTACCCTCTGAAATCCGGCGTGTTCCTGCTGAAGTCTGACCGAATTTGATTCAAACATCAAGGAAAAGTGGAACATTTCAGCAAGCCAGGAGGAAGAGGGTGAGAACCCCAGAAGTGCAGCCCATCAGCTTTGGCCTACAGCTTGTTTGGTTGGATCTCTCTCTGTCCCACCCGCCCCTCCGGTGTAAGTCACCGAAGCCGCCACGGAGCACCACCACCACCACCACCCCCACCCCCGCCTCTCTGAGGACGCTCTCAGGCTCGCGCGGCCCTGTTCCCGCTTAAGGGACAAAGCGGGGGTGCGGGTGGGTTTGCTCTTACACCCTGTGCTGACCTCTCAGCCAGACACTGCAAGGCACTGAAGCCGGCCTGCTTCCGGAACCCTCCACGGGGGCCCTTCTGCTGCTGTCCTCTGCAGCCGTCTCTGCAGGGGGCGGATGCTGGCTCTGGATTCAGCAACAGGAGCAGCCTTTCATCCTGGGCTTCGGTGTGAAGAAGCTATCAGTTTTAGAAGTTTGGGTTTTTTCCCCTTAAGGACAAACAGAACTAGGGACTGTTTTCTGCTTTGTTCTGTTTTGCCTGGAACCACCTGCCTGTCTAGACCTCAGGCTGCTGAAAGGTCTTGCAGAGGGGAGAGAGGGTGGCTTTGACGAGTAGGGTAGCGGGGCCTGATGCACCCTGGGGTATCCTCTGCTCCCCGGCCTGGTTGGAAGGCCCCCCCGCCACTGCCCAGGGCCCTCCAGGCTCCAGCCCTCTCCCCCGGCGCGCTCCACTGCAGTGACCAGGCGTGCTCTGCCCACTGCAGGGCCACGCTGAAGGAGCGGCCTCTCCGGCCCTCCTTGGTTTATTTAAAGGTTCCTGTCCTCTAGGCCTTGGCTTAGGGGGCACCTCCTCCGGAAAGCCTCTCCTGACTGCTCAGACGGGCCAGTCAGCCCCACGGCGTCCTCCGCTCCTCTGCGCAGCACTCCGTGCGTAGGCGGGACTCGTGCCTCAGGGGACCCCACTGCCTCATCCCTCCTGTTCCTCCACGAGGCAGACGGCTCTGCAGCTGTGTGGAAAGGTTCAGGCCTTTACTCACCGGCATTGAGAGCGTGCACACGGTGCCACCTTTTCCCTCCTGTGGAGAAGGAGGGGCCACATGACCGGAGTGGCTCCCACCAGAGAGGGCTTTCCAGTTCAGGGGGCGTTAACAACTCAGGCCTGTTGGCAATGACTTCAATCTAAAGCATTAAGACAATTCTTTTTTTTTTTTTATTTACTTACTTGTGTTTGTTAGAGAGGAAGGGAGGGAGAAAGGGATGGAGAGAAACATCAGTGTGTGGTTGCCTCTCATGTGCCCCCTACTGGGGACCTGGCCTGCAACCCAGGCCTGTGCCCTGATTGGAAATCGAACTGGTGACCGACCCTTTGGTTCGCAGGCTGTCACTCAATCCACTGAGCCACACCAGGCAGAGCTTGAGGTGATTATTAATATATTCATATTTTGCTTTAGGGTCCACCCATTGTGTGTGTGTGTACACATTTAATCCTTATCGAAACACTCTGGAGGTGATGGTATTATTCCGATCTTACCCAGGAAATGTGTGCCAGGAAAGTTAAGTGACCGTAAAAGCTCCATTAGGAGGCAGTTATGCAGCAGAAACTCCAGAACATGAGCCCAACCGCGGGCTGTTGAACTTCAGTGAAAGCTGAGCTGTGTGGGCTTGGGTTCAAAGTGCCGCTGGGTGGGAGAGCGAAGGGGAGGAAGGTGTGCGACCAGTTTGAAGCCCCTAACCCTTTGAGCCGAGGCTGCTGCTGTCTGTCTGTCCCAAAGATCCTAAGAGCGTGTGCTGTGACATTTCCTCCGGGGCTGGGGGGGCAGTTCCATCCTCCTGGCCAATGTGATCCCAGGGTCCCCAGCCTCGGCCCCCAGCTGGGTCGGGAGGGCGGAGCCAGGAGGTGCTGCCAGGGCCGCAGCCAGGCCCTTCGCTGCGCGGCCCAGGTTGTCAGGTTCAGCTGAGGTTTATAGCTCGGGTACTGTCTTTGAAGACCTCAGCTGTTGTGCCTGTTGGCATGTCTCTGCCTGTCACTTGAGCTTTCTGAGTGGATTTGGAGAAGGCGAAGGACTGTGGCCTGTGGCCAGGAGGACCCAGAGAACCGCGTTTGGTATGCACCAAAAATAGTGTCTTTTCCATTTCTAGCTGTCTGAAAAAGGGGAGCCCTGTGCCCGCTGCTCCTGGCACAGCCCTTGGAAAACGAGGCTGTCCAAAAAGGCTGCGCCTCCAGGGAGTGTTCCTGGCCTGTTCGCTCGCTTTGCAGGGGTCTTTAACTTATTAATGAGGAACTACTGCCTGAGCTTCTGCTGTGTGCCAACCAAGTCCTGTGCTGGGTGCTCAGGGCAAGTGCCGCCCAAAGGGTCCTCCCTCCAGAAGCTGTGGTCTGATGGAGGGAGGTGCAGGGACAGACAGTGCCGCGGGGGCTGTGGGTGAGCGGGCTTCGAGGTGTGAGCAGCACTCGGGGGAGACGGCGCCCACTCGGAGGAGGTGGTGTTCTAGCGGCGTTCTGAGGGATGAGCAGGTGGCCAGGGGCACTGGCAGCTCCGTGGGGCCAGAGGACCATGTGTGCAGAGGCCTGGAGGCAGGAGGAGGCCCCCCGGGTTCTGAGGCCAGGGGGCCCATTGGTGTCTGTATCATTAAGTGCCTCACAGGGACTGGTGGTGAAGGAGGTGGGCTGAGGCCAGGCGGAAGGAGCTTGGCTTTCATTCCGTGGCCAGCAGATTGCTGCTTTTTTTCCCAGCTTTATTGAGGTATAAACTGAGACAAACATACAGCATTGTCTAAGTTTAGGGTGTACGTGTGATTTCATATGTAAACATGTGAAATCAACAGATGCCCTTTTAACTTTGAATTATGGAAAACTTTACAGCCATGCATAAGCGTGGACAGAATAGGTTAGCCTCACCCTGCTCCTGGAGTCAGCAGCCAAGGCCAGCCCTGCTCCTCTGACCCCTGACCTCCTCGTCACCGCCCCAGCCCTCTCCTCCATATCCCTTTGAAGGACTCCCAGCATGACCTGTATATTCCATCAAGTCTCATCTGTGGCTTGGAATGGATGAATCCAGAATTTTGGGGCCTGGAGTGACTGAGGGGCACTTTCCGATATCATTTTGTTTTCAGAGGAGCCATTGAGTTTCTCTCTCTCTTTTTTTTTTTTTTTTTTTTTGCCCTTCAGCGGGAAGCTGGTGTCTCCAAAGTGGAAGAATTTCAAGGGCCTGAAGCTGCAGTGGAGGGACAAGATCCGGCTCAATAACGCCATCTGGCGGGCGTGGTACATCCAGTGTGAGTGCTGTGTGAGCCCTGAGGCCTATGGAGGGGCAGGGTCCTCCCGGCCTCCCACCTGGAGGCCTGTGCTTCAAAGAGCAGCTTCGTGGGCAGTCTGTGGGGACAGGAAAACCAAGCTGGTGGTGGCCTGCGTCAGGAGGGCGCCCGCAGTCTGGGTTCTGTGCAGGGGAGTCGTAAGGGTGTAGCAGGGTGGTGGCATTCGAAGCATCAGGAACAGTCCCCGTTTTCAGCAGGTCTAGGAAAACATGGGCCCGGGTCCGGGCCTGGGCCTCCCCAGGTGGCGGCTGCAGATCCTGTGCCTGGGCCGCACTGGGGATCAGCTGCCATTTCCACAAGCCAAACCCCCGTTCTTCCCCACGCCTCAGTCACAGGTTCTCTCTCTCAACCTGGACCCCTTTAGTTCTCGGAAATCTCGTTTTCTAAGGGGGAGAGAAGGAAAGGACACGTGGGAGGCCCCACCGGAGGGGGAGGTGTGGGCGGAGGGCAGGGCTCTGCCGGGGGTCTCGTCACAGAGACAGTGCCCCCCACCCCAGATCTGGAGAAGCGCAGCAACCCCGTATGCCACTTCGTCACCCCGCTGGACGGCTCTGTGGAAGTGGATGAGCACCGCCGGCCAGAGGTAAATGGCACATGACTGGGGGTGGCCGGGAAGGGAAGTCACTGTCACGCAGGGGAAGCAGCTCACGGAGGGCTGCGAGCAAAGGCTGGGCCCCCCAGTGAGAGACCAGGGGGACTGGTGCTGGGGCCGCGCCGTCCCATCAGCGCTTGTGACCCCGAGGACCCTCAGAGGGGCCGGCCGAGCACCTCGGCAGCCGGGGCTCGGCCTGCTCTTCCCGGGGACGCTGGTGCTGCTGCTCCGAGCCTCAGGGAGGGTGTGGGGCCCCGCCCCCACTACTAAAGCACAGCCTTTAGGCCCTTGCATCCTGGGCTGGGAAGGTGAGGGAATGGGGAATGGAAAAAAGCAAGTTGCGCAGCAGCGTTTTTATGTTATTTTTTAACGTGTCTGTGTGGTCACACGGGCCTGGTAAGTGTCTAGGAAGACATTCAGAAACCTTCCTTGTGGGCAGCTCCGGGGAGTGAGGTTGGCGTGGGGGAAAGGGAAGCGCCTTTCCTCCACGCCCCTCTGCATTGCTTTGACCTTGTCTGAGCACATCTGACTCTGCGGTAAAAGGGGGGCGTCAGAAAGCAGCCGGACGCATCTGGCACAAGACGCTGAGCGCCGTCCTTTTGTCAGGCCTGGGGTGACACTGTCAGTCACTGTGAGGGTTCTTCACCGCCTGAGACCACAGCGCGACTGTGTAGGTCGGGGGACAGGGCACTTGCGCTGTGGTGGGGGCTGACGGGGTGGGGCGCCCTCTGAAGCTGTCCTGAACTCGGTGTCACCAGAGCATTTCAAGGGCGTTGTGGAAGGACGCACGCCCCGGGTAGCCCTTCGGGTGAAGGAGATACTCTTGGAAGTCGGTCACTCTCCACCCGACACCTCAGTGATTGCGCGTCGTGTTCCTTTGGAAAAGCAGCAGGAATTGGCTCTTGGAATCCTGGGTGCTACCCCTGGGTTTCTGTCTGGCCCCATAGCGCCAGGACGGTGGGCTCTGGGCTGTGCTGCCCACACCTCCTGCCCGACCCCATCCTGTCCAGGCCCTCAGGGCCCGCCCGCTGACGCCCCCGGGTTACGGCCGGTCACGGCACGCGAGCACGTCTTCAGTTTGGGGCCACTTGCAGCCCAGGACAGGGCTCGCCTGTGCGTGAGGCTGCAGGCACATGGTGGGGCTGTCCGAGCTGGGTCGCCCGGCACTGCCTGCCAGTCTGGCGACAAACTCGGCTTCATCCAGGGTGGCTGCGCGGGTCCTCACGGCACCCTCGCACTCTGCCCCGCGCCTGTCTCTCGCAGGCCATCACCACAGAGGGGAAGTACTGGAAGAGCCGTATTGAGATCGTGATCCGGGAGTATCACAAGTGGAGGACCTACTTCAAGAAAAGGGTATCTGGCCTGGGCTTCAGAAAGGGCATGCTGGGAACGTCCCCGCAGAAGGAAGGGACTGGGTCCCAAGTGCAGACCACTGGCCCTGCGGCTATGGCCCCGCGGCTGCCCCAGGGTGGGTCGGGCCTGCTCATCCAGGAGCTTCGCTGTCCGCCTCTCCAGCTGTGCACGGGCTTCTCGTTCCACAGCCACTGGTTAGGAGTCTCCTCGGCCAGGCCCGGGGTGCCAGGGAGACTGCCTCCCAGTGGGAAGACGCCCGGATGCTTACGGAGTCCATGCACTTCAGGGAGAGGAGGCTGAGGGTGGTGACTCCCTTGTCCCCTGTCCCCTTGCCTCCACAGTTACAGCAGCACAAGGATGAGGACCTCTCCAGCCTGGCCCAGGTGAGGGAGCTTGGGCGCTGTGAGGGCCCTCCCAGGGACCCCCTTGTGACAAGAAGCAGCAATAACTGGGGAGCTCAGCAGTGAGCCCTGTGGCAGAAGGAGGGGGGACACAGGCTGTCCCTGTGGCTAGAGGGGGGCCACCCCCTCATCACAGGAAAGAGGCAAAGGGCTGAGGAGAAGGGCGAGCTTCCTGCTGGGTGGGCTGCGGGGGGATCCTGTCACAGTTCTGCACTTCCCCCCACTCCGAGCAGCAGCCCCCGCCGCTGGGCAGAATCGGGAAACCTGGCCCCGGTGCGGCGGGGCCGGGAACACTGAGGCTGCCAGTGCTGCTTCCGTTTGTCCTCCCCCGTATTGGTGGCAGGATGATGACATGCTTTATTGGAGCAAACACGGGGATGGATGGAAGACCCCTGTCCCAATGGAGGAGGATCCGCTGCTAGACACGGAGATGCTCATGTCGGAGTTCAGTGACACGCTTTTCTCCACACTGTCGTCACACCCTCCGGTGGCCTGGCCCAACCCCCGGGAGATAGGTAGCCCCTCCCCCATCCCAGCTGGTTTCCTCCCTCACTGTCCCGGGGGCAGGCTTCCCCAAGGGCCCCTCTGAGCTGCTACTTGTCCCTGGCTTAGAGCAGGCAGCGGAGGGAAGGGTGACCGGCCTCGTGGACATCTGATGGCCGTTCGCACTGAGGGGGTGGGACCACAAGTCACTCCCGCCTGGGCAGCTGTCGGCCCGTGGCGTCACCGGGAGAAGGCGGCAGACGGTTTGGTCTGAGTCAGCCTCACATTTCTGGTCCTGTCCCTTCAGCCAGGTCACAGGGCCTGCGACTCACTGTAAGGAAAACCAGAAGCATTCCTGGGCATGACCTCTCACCTGGCCGCGCTTGGCTGTCCAGGCAGCTCCTCGGGGAAGATCCCACAGACAGGAGCCGAGCGGGAGGCGGGGGCACCTCTGCAGAGCTATTTACGGACTCCTGGCAGTGTGTCTTCCTGATGCTCGATTTACCTTCCTGGCAAAAACTCACATTCTTTCCTGCTTTCTGAGGGTGGAGAATAGCCATGAATCTGTGGGGAGATAGAAATCCCAGCCAGCTGCCCACATTTCTCCTTGGGAGAATCTAGAATGTGAGCAGGTCCAGGAAGCTCCGTGCCAGGCCTCTCACGTGCTCCTACAGCTCTGTCTGGAAAAGCCGGGTGGTTCATCTGTCCCCTCTCTGCCCCCTGCAGCGCATCTGGGGAACGCAGACATGATTCAGCCGGGACTGATCCCTCTGCAGCCCAACCTGGACTTCATGGACACCTTCGAGCCTTTCCAGGGTGAGGATGTGGGGCGGGGAGAGACCGAGGCCGCTGTCACAGAGAGGCCTGTCAGAGTGTGCGAGGGCATGGGAGGACTTAGAATTTTCCCAGGGCTTCGTTCTGTTTTGGTTGTAGCTGCAGGTTTTGGGAAGCTTCTCTGGGACATCGTTCTGAGGCAGCTGGTCTCATTCACACTGCCTCAAGAGCCTCTGGCTGGCCTGAGACCCTGAGCAGTTCCCCCTCAAGGCAGCAGAGGGCGCTGGCCACACAGCTGCCTCCAGCGGCTTCCAGCAGTTAGAACTGGCCCTTGAGCTCGCTCTCTCGCCTTTGTAAGAGGGGGTGGAGTGCCAGGGCTGGGACTGTTTCAGAGCCCACACTAGTGGCCGGCGTGTGCAGCTGCCATGGGGGTAGGGGGGAGGTGCTCTCTGGCCATGGCATCGCTCTGGGTAAGGTGGGGGTCATCACCTGATTTGTTTGCATTTTGATTTAAGGCCATGGTGGGTGCACAGAGCTCAGAAGGCCCCGATGTTGTCTTTCAGACCTCTTTTCCTCTAGCCGCTCCATTTTCGGCTCCATGCTGCCGGCACCTGCCCCAGCACCTGCCCCAGATCCCAGCAGCCCACCTGCTCAGGTAGAGGGAGCTGGGGAGGGGTCCAGGGCTGGTCATGAAACCTCTGCCGCCGGGGCTGGCGAACCACAGGTCCACGCAGTCCTGAGCAGAGCGCCAGAGGCTGAGGTGCAGTGCCGAACCCAAACTTACCCAGCCCTCCTCGAGAGGGCCCCAGAGGTGCGTGTGGTGGGAGGCCGGCTCCGTGAGCGCACGTGCCTGCCGGGGGCTCCCCACACCCTGTGCACGGTGAGCTCCGCTCTGGCCGTTTCAGACAGGCCGGCAAACAGCGAAGAAAAATGGGGTCACTTGTAAAAAGAAGTTCTGTGCCCTCCTTTCACCCAGCAGTCGACAGGGCAGGCTCCTCAGGTGCTGTGGCCGCGGAGCGGGCGAGGCAGGCCCTGTGCCCTGACGGGGCCCTCGGACGGGTGCCTGGACCCTACTGGACACCAGTCACCTGGTCCACCAGCTCCCCCAGGCTGTGGGGGAGCGTTTCCTGTCGAGACTGAGGTGGGCCTGAGCAGTCGCATCCTCACGGCGTTGCCCTTGAGGAAGAGGTGACCGCTCTGGAAGCTGACACATGAGACCGTCCTGAGGGAACCTCCAGAGCAGCTGCGAGCCGGGCTGCCTCTGCCCTGTAACCGAAGATGGCCGGGACTTTGGGGGACCCCTGCTGGACTCCAGAAACAAGATCCCCTAGGCTGCGAGCCAGCTGTGTGCAGACTGTCACCTTGTCTGAGCCCCACTCTGTCACTTAGTTCCTGATGGAAACAAGACCCCGCAGACACCTGGGGAGACACAGAGCCGTCTCCTGGGTGGGCAGTAATGGGTGGGGGGCCCACCTTGGTCCTTTGCATCCAGATGCCCCACCCATGTTGCTGGACTCGGTGTGCAGGGGTCACCCAGTCCCTGTGCTCCTCCCTCACTCCCTCCTCTTCCCTCCTCAGGAGAACATCCTGCCCGCCGCCGCCCTCCCCACCGTGAGCCTCCCCGACAGCCTCATTGCGTCCCCCGCAGCTGCCACTCTGGACCCTGCGGACAGGCCGGGCTGTGAAGGCACCTCCCAGCCTGGTGACCCCTTCATGCAGCCCGCAGACTTCGGGCCCTCTGCACCCCCGCCCGGGGTCCCACAGCCTTTCCACCCCGTGTTCACCATGCCCGTGCTCCCGCCCAGCCCCGCTCCGCCACCCACCGCCCCCACGGTGCCACTGGTCCCTCCTCCTGCCACGGCCCTGAACCCCCCAGCCTCACCTGCCTTCCTGCAGCCACAGAAGTTTGCAGGAGCCAGCAAGTCCCCCGCTGTCGCCACCCACACGGCCTCTGCCACTCTCCCGCAGGGCGCCTCTGCCACCACCTTCAGCCCGAGTCAGGGCCTGGTCATCACCACACACCACCCTGCCCCCTCGGCGCCCGCCCACGGCCTGACACTGTCCCCGCTCACCCAGCCGACAGCTGTCAGGCCTCCCCAACCCCATTTAACTTTTGTGCACCCCAAATCTGTGTCCTTGACTGGAGGGAGGTCCAAGCAGCCCCCCAAAATAGTACCTGCTCCCAAACCGGAGCCCGTGTCCCTGGTACTGAAGAACGCTTGCATCACCCAAGGTGAGTTGGGGGGCTGGAGTGTGAGCCCTGGCACCCCCGGGGGACCCCTGTCCCAGAGGCTTGCACATTTGTGACACACACACATTAAGGTGTGAAAAGAAGCTGCGAAGTGCTGCCTGCGTTGATCTCGTGGTCACTCTTCTCTCCTGTGTCACTTTCCGAAAGTGAGTCTCAGCCCAATTTGAAAACACATCGTCCTTGTCACCTCTCCCTGTCCTCTTCAAGGAGACCTTACCAGGAAAGATGCTGTGGTGACTTTGTCTCTCTGTGGCCTGTGCCAAGGAGAGCTGTGTCCCCGTGGCAGGCAGAGGGCCGTGTGTCCCCCGGGGGTCATTGCAGCCGGGCTGCCCAGGCTCAGCGCCGTGTTGGGATCGGGCCCCGCGGCTCACGGCCTCCTCGTCGCCTTCTCCTTGTTCGGCAGCTGCCTTTTCGGGACAGCCGCCCACGGTGATCATGACAGGCCCTCTGAAGAGAGAAGGGATGCTGGCATCTACTGTGTCCCAGTCCAACGTGGTCATCACGCCCGCGCCCATCGCCCGGGTGAGGGCCCTGGCCAGGCTGCGGCCTCCTTACGCCCGCACTGTGGCCCCTGCTCTTGGGTGACTCTCACTCGACCTGACTGCGCTCAAGAGTCACCCTCTCTCTCTGTGTCACTCCAGGCTCCTGGAGTCACCGAGTTCCACAGCAGCATCTTGGTCACAGACCTGGGCCACGCCACCAGCAGCCAGCCCACCCCCGTCTCCCGGCTCTTTTCTCCAAGCACAGTGCAAGACTCCCTGGTGAAGGGCGAGCAGGCCCCACTGCGTGGCGGCAGTCCCCAGGTCGCGGTCCCCGCCACGGTTTCCAGTGAGTGTTTCTGTGGTTGGGACGGTTGGGACTTTGTGAGCAGCATAAGCCAGCCCACTCTCGGGCTAGGCAGGACTGGGGAGGCCTCCCGGGGGGTGCCCCGGGATCGGGCCCGGGGCTGCAGGTGAGCAGTGAGGTCTCCTGAGCCTGCCGCTGGCTCGGGCTAGGAAAACGCCTGGCACAGGGCAGGCTGTGGAAAGGGGCAGGCGTGCTGCCGTGTGGGGCTAGCGAGCGCCGGACCACCATGTGCGACCTCCCCGGAGGCCTGGCCCTGAGCAGCCAGTCCTGACCCAGAGAAGGAGAAGAGGGACTGAGGAGCCCCTGTCGCTGGTTTCCTGGGACAGCAGCCCGGGATTGCTGCAGCCCCAGACGTCGCCCGCCTGTCTCTGCGTCGGCAATCCCCCTGACAGCCTCCCGGCACTGTCACCTGAGCCCATCACCAGCGTGGACCTCTCGTCAAGGAGACAGTCAGGGTGGCCCTGGCTCTGCCCGGTGGCCCAGTGACCTCTGAGGAGTCCAGAGGTCAGGGGCATCGTGGAGTTTTAAGGAATAGAACAGGTGGCCCTCGAGTGCCTCACAGACCTTGTGCAGACCCCTGGGTGCCTCTGGGTGGCTCTGTAGGAGGGTGTTAGGTGGGACCCCCTCTCGGGGCTCTCCCACACCCCGGAGACCTGCGCCTGAGAGGGGTCTCTGCGCTCTCAGGCCGTGACAGCGCGAGCTCAGGGCAGGCCTCGCCATGTGCATCGGAGCACAGCCCCAGCCCCCAGTCCCCCCAGAACAACTGCTCAGGGAAATGCTCCGCAGACCCCAAGAACGTGGCTGTGCTGAAGGTAGCGTGTGCCTCGGTCGGGTCTCGATTCCCTAGGGAAGGTGGGGAGGCAAGGAGCAGGCAAGGAGGCTGCTGGGGTCTTTGGGCCAGCCGCGTCCCTTACTAGGGACACCCAGGCTGGGGTGGCATCGGAAGCGTGGATGTCACTGCTTTAATTCTGAGATGAAGCCCGCTTCCCCTGAACTGTGGAAGCAGCACTGACCCCTGTGGGGTAGCGGAAGTGGCAGCTGGGAGAACGGGCAGCAGGCGAGAGGTTTGCGGGTGGCTGGGACGCGCCAGGTCAGCGGTGTTTGTTCTGTGGTGGGAGTTTCGGTGCTTTCTCCACGCCGCAGGGAAGGTTTCCTAGAACCACCCCCCCATCCCCTCCTGGCTGCCGTTGGAAATTTTCAGCTTCCTGTCACCCCTCCCGTTAGCTCTGGCCCGTGGCCAGCTGCAGGCTGCAGTCTGCCCCCCAGCAGTCAGCAGCAGGTTGGGAGGGAGGGTGGAGGAGGGACATGGGGCGCCTGCCCTGTGGTCCAGCCCCAGTCACAACAATGGGCTGACCC
>CM052546.1:65321639-65347421 GCA_028533065.1 Trachops cirrhosus
GGTGGAGTACATCACCAAGCTGCAGCAGGAGCGTGGGCAGATGCAGGAGGAGGCACGGCGGCTGCGGGACGAGGTCGAGGCACTCAATGCCACCATCATGTGAGGCGGGCGCCTGGGGCTCGGGCGGCGCCGAGTGTTGTCCCCTGTGTCCTGGGCACAGGAGGCGCCTCTCTGCTGCAGCACGTGGGCTATTTGTCATCCCCTCCTTCCTGGACCGCCTCCGGGCCTGGGGACCCCAGGGCAGCTGGCCCTGCCCAATCGGCGCCCCGGGGCCCGTGCTTGTCACCGGCCGCTCCGAGCTTCCTCCGACTCTCCCTGTCCTTCCAGCTCCTGCCAGCAGCTGCTGCCGGCCACAGGAGTCCCTGTCACCCGGCGCCAGTGTGACCACATGACAGACATGTTTGACGAGTACGTGAAGAGCCGGACCCTGCAGAATTGGAAGTTCTGGATTGTATCTTTGGATTTCCTTTGCCCACCCCACCCCAAACCAGTGCACCAAATGGCAGACGTCCACACGCAAGTCCCTTAGAAAGAGTCTCTTTAAATGGCTGTCTGAGTTCTTCGAGACAGTAAGGCTGGCTTTCTCCTCTCGAGACAGGGCCCTGGGCCGCAGTGTGCTCTGGGGCTGTCGTCGGCCACTGTACGGGCTCGGGGCTTCTCAGGGAGGCAGAACAGGCCGGCAGTGGGCTCTGGGTCTTCGAGAAGGAGGGACAGTGCCAGAGCCACTTGCAGAAGGAGGGGGCATCCAGTCAGACACATCCCAGCTGCTGGCACGTCCTTGAAACAGTGGAGAACATGAGTGCTGTCCTGTGACAAATGGGAAGCTAGGGCTCCCAAAACCCAGGGGCAGAGCCTGAGCCACAGGCCCCGACCGACCGCGGCCACGAGGCGCGCGTGCCTGTGTGCTGGCCCCGCCCCGGGGCCCCTGCCTCGTCGCCCCACCCAGCCGCCACTGCCTCCGAGCGGGCAGTCTGCACCTGCGCTGGGCCAACGGCCGCCTCGGCCCGGCGTGCCGGACGGTCCCCAACATGCGGCGGTTAGGCTTCTCCAGCCTCAGGGCGGAGCAAAAGTGGTGCAAATAATAAACTAGGTGAGCCATTCGATACTTTCTTACGAGATGGGCTTTGCGTTACAGCAGCTTTTCACCAGCAAGAGTTTTTAAAACACACCATACCCGAGGCACGGACCTCTTTTGCCTTTGATCCTCAGGTGAAAGCCGTCTGGTGTGACCGAATCAAAGACATACCCTTTTTTTTTTGGGTCAGAGAGTCAAAAAAAATACATTTTTTTTGTTGTGCTGCAGAATTTTAGTGATTATGTGCTGTGAGGTGAAAATGCCTGAAAATCGCTGCTAGGTGGTCCCGTCCGAGTGTAGGCTGGTGTCAGTGTTCCGGCACATTCCAGGCTAGGCCGTGGTGTGGGAGTGAGGTGTGTTCGAGTCACGCTTGCCCAACTGCGCGTTGACCAGGGCATCACCCGGCAGCGGCCGAGGGGCTTCGGGTGCTGTGTGCTGGTCCTGGCACCAGGACCCGTCCTGGCCAGAGCAGCTCACTGTCCCTGCCTCCCGGCGGCCAGAGTTAGACAGACAGCGTAGGCGACTGCAAGGCACACTCGATGTCCAGGTTTCTGTCTCTCAACTAGAAGTCGGCCACCGGCCATGCTCCTTGATTCCTTTTCCCTTAACCCACGGACCGTGCAGTTCAGCATCATCATCAAGCCACTGTTTGAGTCCTTCAAGGGGGCGGTGTCCACCAGCAGCCTGGAGGAGCTGCACCGGACGGCACTGTCCTGGCTGGACCGGCACTGCTCCCTGCCCGTCCTCAGGCCCAGTGAGTGGGGTGCTGTAGGGCAGTGAGGGGTATGGGGGGAGGCTGCCACCCTTTGTGACAGCAGCTGTGTGGATGGTGCCCGGGTTGCAAGGATGGTGCCGTGTGCAGCCCTAGAGCCAGAGATGCCAACGGCAGGGTGGGGCGGGGCCTCCCGGCACCTCTGTGGGCGGGCCGCAGAAAGGGTCAGAGCGAGGTCCTGCAGGCGGTGGGGCCCCGAGCCCCTCCTTGGGCCAGCACAAGCCACCACGATGGGTGTGTGTGAGAGACCACACGTGTGTCCTATCTGTGAGGGGCTCAAAGTGCCGCCTGCACCCTGTCTTCAGCCTCCAGGCTGACTTCCGCCCTGTCTTCCAGCCGTGCTGAGCACCCTGCGCCACCTGAGCACCACCACCTCCATCCTGACAGACCCGTCCCAGCTGCCCGAGCAGGCGGCGCAGGCTGTCACCAGGATCGGCCAGAGGCCCGGGGAGTCTTAGCAGCGCTGGGGCGGCGCGTGCGCACAGGACGCCGCGGAGACCCTCCCTGCCTGTGGAGGCTGCGCCCGCGCCTCTCCAGATGCAGAACCTAGGGCCGCCCTCCGACGCCTCTGGCCCAGCGGGGCGCCATGCTCAGGTCTGAAGCAAGTTCGGGTCCTGCTGGCAGCAGTAGCCCATTGTCGGAGCCTCTTGCTGTAATCTGTCCCTTGGCAACCTCGGTCACAGCCTCCCCTGCCCGCAGGGTGGCCCAGACAGGAGGCCACCGCGGTTCCAGCCCTGCCCTGCCGGTCTGCCGGGCCACACCCGCTCCTGGAATTAGAGAAGCCCAGGCCCTTGCCAGTGCCTCTCTGCCCCATCCTGGGCCGGGTCTGCTCAGAATGATGCTGCCCAGCTTCGCCCACCCTGGGCGGTTGGTAGGCCTCTCTCTTCCTTCCCACAACTCTGACCTTGGATGGACTTGGACGGCTGTTCGGCTTGCACACCGCGTGCTGCCAGGGAACCCCCAGAGCTCCCGTGTGCGGAGGCGGAGGGCGAGCGGGCACGTGGGTGAGAAGAGCGCGCACTGCGTGGAGCTGTTGTGGCTCCAGCCGGAAACCTCCCGGTGCCGGCGTCTGGGCTGCTCTGGTTGGGCCCTGCCCGGCGTGGCCACCTGGAGAGGCGTAGCCACCTGGGAAAGCGTGGTGGGTACTGGGCCCAGGGCCTCGCCAGGCGTCAGCCCACAGCCAGGCCCTTCCACCCTGTTCTCTGCTGAGCCAGCAGCGCAGATGGACACGCGTGGCCCTTCGGGTGCAGCATTCAAAAGACCGGGCCCCGTGGTGCTGCCGCCAGCCTGCTCCTCTTGTCAGTGCCCATTCACCTGCACGCCCCAAACCGGTTCTCGGACCAAAGACAGCACCGCGCCCAAAGACCGCCCTGTCCTGTGTTTGCAGGAAGACGTTGAGTGTCCACGGGCAGGACTCCAAGGTGGCCGGCCTCAGCCGTCCCTCGGCATCGCCCGGTCAGACAGGAGCACACTGAGCTCAGAGTTGATGAGGCGGAGGACACCTAGGGCGTCACACTGTCGAGTGTGGGGACCGCAGCGGGTGGGTGGAGGGAGGCTTGGCACGGGGGTGCTCCGGCCTGTCCTCCTGGGTGTGCCTCCTGCGGGAGGAGCTGCGGGGAAGGGCGCTCCAACACTCAGGAAGCCTGGCTTGCCCCTCCCCCCGTGAAGGGACCTGCTTTTGTTCTGCTGTGAAGCTCAGAGAGCCGGCTGGCTCTCCTTGACCCTCCCAGCCAGAGATGGGGACGGCAGTGCCGGGCAGGCAGGGGGCCTGGGAACCATGTGAGGGGGACAACGGCCACCTCCTCAAGTTCCATCACGTTTGGAGGCCCACCCCCGGTTCCTGGAGTCCTGAGGAAGGTGCTCTGGAGCCGGCCAGGCCACCTCAGCCTTGGGTGGTGGGGGTTCTCTCCCATCTGCATCCACGCCACCACCTCTGCTGTGGGTAACCGACTGTCACCTCCCCAGAAATCGTGTTTACAGGCCTTCCTGACGGGCTGGGCTGGTCCTTTGCATCCACTGGGATGTGGCAAAAGAGCCGTTGCTGCCCCCAGGGTTACGCGAAGTCCCCTGAAGGGGACAACCGAGAGCCCCCCATGGTCACGGGGAAACAGACAAACAGGATGCCCACGGCCGCACGGGCCCCTCCGCAGACCCTGTGCCTTCCGAGACCCTGCAGGCAGCTGCGGCCCGGCCCCGCCCCACCACAGCCGGCAGCTGCCTCCCTGCTCGCTGGGCGTCAGTTTTTCCAAAACTCCGTGGAATGTAAAATCGGCCTCTTGCTTCTCTGGCCTACCTCTCTCCCTCTTGCTGATGTAATGTTCAGATTCCGTCTCATTACGTATATAAGGCTGTCGGGCTGTGTGTGATGTGAAGGGGGCGTGCGTGTCTGTGTGGCTCGTCTTTGTTTTGAGGTGTTCGCTCGAACCCCTTCTCTCGGTGCTCTTGCTCACACGGCTCTGGGGCCGCGACACTGCTTCTCGCTGCTCTTGCGGCCGTGTCTCCTCGTCCAGGTGCGCTCATTCGGGGTCCTGCCTGACTGGCCGGCTGCCATCCCGGGGTCGCCAGCCGGGGTGTGGGGGAACTGAGGCCACTGCCAGCGGCCTCCAGTGGACGCTGACCGTGGGCTGTCCTTTGTTTACACTGCTTTTCACGCCCACTTCTGTCCCTGCTCCCGTAAAAGACTTAGAAATGCTGACACGCCAGTGATACGGAAACCAAACTGAAAATGAGAAGAGACACTGCTGTCTGGTGCATAAATCTTTGTGAGCGTTTCTGTGAAATCTCTCTGTGCCATCAGCCCCCCGCGCGCCGCGGCTGCCTCTTTCACAATGAGTGGGGACGCAGCAGGGGCCACCGTGGGGCTTTCTGAAAAGTGAAAGGCCCGTCCCTCCTGTCTCAGGCGGATAGCGTCCCAGCTGTCGCCCCTCGGGAACAGCCCGACCCTGTGGCAGACTGGCAGCTGGGTGGAGGCTTTCGCCTCTTGAGGGAAGCGAGTGTTGATGGAAGGAATGAGTGTTGGCGGAAGGAGGACAGGGCCCAGGGCGGCCTTGTGCCAGAGCCTCCGTGGGAGGTGGGGGAGGTCAGTGGTTGCTGGTGTGTCCTTGGGCACCTGACTTTCTTCACTGCCTGTCCTTGTGACCTGACCCCACTTCCCCATTGTAGAGGTCAGGCCTGAAGGTTTGGTTTTATTTTGCTGTGGCTGATAGAAATGTACACTTTGATTCATAGGGGTCGTGGGGCCCATGGTGGTGTCAAACCCTTTGTCCTGCCCCTGGGAAAGGGGTGCGGGGGTGAGTGGCACGCTCACCCGATTCTGGCACCCCGGTGCCAGGAAGGGCCACGCACCCTGTCTCCCTCCGTGCGCGGTCTTGGCCGGCTCCGCCCGCCTCCTGCCTCCCGCCTAGGTGAGTCCTAGATGGCCAGACCCCGCCAGTGTGCGCGGCCGGTGCGCCGCCTTGGTTCAGGTCTTTCTTTCATCTTGCTGGCTCCAGATGGGCGGGCTCGGCCCGTTGCCTCGTCACCCTGCACACTGTCTGCAGTTCCTTCCCCTCCAGGGGACCCCTGGTCCCTCAATAGTCTTTATCCCACTGTCTGGGGTACCAGTTGGGCCGCTCTTCCTCTCTGAAGAGAGAATTGCCTTTCCCTAGAGGCGCGCTGCTTCCCAAACGCTCTGCGGTAGGTGAAGCCCTCTACCTCTGGCTGCTTAGATTTGCCTTTGCAAAGTGTCCCTCAGCCGGAGCCTGGTGGGGACAGGAGTCAGGAGAGCCCTGGGGTGGCAGCAGTGGGGTCGCGGGGATGCCCGACGGCCGCAGGCCCCGGCTTGGCGCCCTGACACCTCACACGTTAAAGATGTTCCCCACGTCTGAACCCCGGGGCAGGGAGGGGCGAGGAGAGCCAGGCCGGAGGCTGGAGGAGCCTAGAGGCGCACACACCGGTGCGTGCAGTGCAGCAGCTGCCTCAGTCCTGGCCGCTCTGCAGACCTGGTGGTCAGAGGGCTCCGGGAGCACCCGAGGGCCTCCGCATGGCCCCGGAACCCATTTTCTTTTCCTTCTGAGGACGGGGCTCTCCCGGCTCACCGCCCGGGGCTGTTTCTCTGTCCGGACTTGTGGCAGTCGGCCTCGGAGACCGAAAAGGGAGCTTTTTTGTACTGGTTTTCGGCTTTGCCTCTGTGTGTGCGTGTGCGTGTGTGTTTACTTGCATTTTATTTTTGTGAAATTCCTTTCCAATCATGTAGCAAAATTCACCTGCATCTCCCAGTTCAGCTCTTGGTTCCACAGTCGACCGTGGGTGTCGCTAATTTGAAGAATTCTCTTCTGCATTTCTGAGCAGAGGCTGCTGCTCGAGAATGGGGATTGTGTGGGGTTGAGAGACGCTGATGATTTACACATTTCCGTGGAGTTTATGCCCTGCAGGTGGATGGTCTGAGGGCTCCCCGGGACACGGGGCAGGGCTGAGTGCCCACGGTGGCACCTCTGCAGTTGCGCCCCTGCCTCCCGCCATGCCTGCCACGCCACCCGCCAACCCTCACGGCCCAGAAAGGCGGCTGCTGCTCGCTCACTCTAACCCGCAGCCGACGCGCCCCGTTCCGTCCCTTCTTCAGGTTTCGGGTCACTGTGTGAGCTCGGCGGCACTGCCTGGGCTCCTTCAGGAGACATGCTGCCCGGTGCCTGAGAACGAGAACCCAGGGGTCAGAGGCTGCCCCAGGCCTGCGCCCCCAGGGCAGCCCCTCCGTCCCGCTGTCAAGAAGCACGTTGCCACCAGCTGTACTCAACACTACAATGCAGTTTGAAAACTATATTTGCATCTGAGACAATAAAAATCCATATTTTGTTTTTTTTGGAAAAGCCTGTGGTATGTGGTCTTCTGTGCTGCCCTGCTGTGCTGGCGGGGGACAGCGAAAGGAGACCAGGACAGAGCGGTGCCCGTGGCTGCCCCCTCGCTGCAGCCTGGACTGGAGTCATTGGGGTGAGGATGGGCCTGAGGCGGGCAGGGGTCCTGGGGGTACGTCCAGGAAGACAGTGGTCCCCAAGGGAGGCCTCCGCCAGAAGGGCCGGGGCCCACATGTGATAGATTCCACTCGTGACCTGGCCCGGCGGGCAGAGCTCAGCAGAGCTGGTGCACACCACCTGTCTCCGCCCCTGCGACGCAGGCGGACAGCACCGCAGCACCGCATCCAGAAAGCGGAGGTCAGCAGCCGTGTGGCCTTGCTGGCCCTGGGCTGAACGGGTCCTTCAGCGGCCCCAGGCGGCCGTGGCCTCCCTGCCACCCGATTAGCCCAATCCCCTGGACAGAAAATGCTGGAAGTTGACCAACGGAAATGTTCCTTTGTTGTGCTGAGATTTTGATGATCTTGATCTAGAAGCCCCTCTTTCCCATGCCCTCTTCTGTACCCCCACCTCCCCCAGCCCAGCTCCCGCGCCCGGGCGGGGTGACACGCCAAGTCGAGCCCTGCAGACCGCTGGCCCCCTGAATGGAGCGGCAGCCTGTTTCACGGACCAGTGGCCAGGCCTGTGTGTCTGCACTGGAACGCGTCTGGTCGAGCCCCACACCTCTCTCAAGGAAAACAGCTCAGGACACAAAGCAAGGCTCAGGGCCTAGGGGTCAGGGGCACTGGAGCGAGGGGGTGTGCATGCACCCGTCTGGGCCAGCAGGAGCTCAGCTGCTGCTGAGCTAAGCGGCAGATGTCCGCCCGGCTCCAGGTTGGGTTCCGTGTTGGATAAGGAGGGCACATGGGGCACAGCGTGGAGGAGGCGGTCGAGTCCGGACAGGCTGGGCGTGGGGGGCGGTCAGGGGTCCAGAGGGAGCGAGGCTGGCACAGGAGCCGTTCCGCCAGGCTGGGCCTCCATGGGCCCTCCCCACCTCGGGGCAGTCCTCAGGTTGCTGGCATGTGGTGGTTCCCACTTTACAGAGGAAGAAACCAGTCGAGGCAATGGGTTAGAGTGGAAAGGCCGAGGGGTCATTTTTCATCTTGTTTTTTTTATCTCTCCATGTCCCAAACCCGAATAAGACCCTCATGTCCTCCCTTCCCCCAACACCAAACCCTGCCCAGTTTGCCTTCTAAATGTCTTCCAAGGACACTGCCCTCTCTGCCATCCCCACCACCATTACCCAAGTCCTATGTCACCCTTGTCACTCAACCAGTGCCCATGAGGGTGCCCATCACCCTGTTCTTTCTCACAGCCTCACAGTGAGTATGAGCTTGGGAAAGTCCATCCATGACTAGGCCTGTCTCCCCGCCCTGCCCCCAAGAGGTGCAGGGGGTGGGACCCCAGTCAGACCTCAGGCGTTGGGGTGTGAGGGGGCAAGCTAATGCAGGTGTCAGACAAGGTTTCAAGGTTGGCTCCTATGATTACATATTTAACATAAAAAGTCAACTTTTGTAATTCGGTCATTAGGTTTAGATTTGGTAAGGATTCTCTCTACGTGGCATTTGAAAGCATCTCATCTCGGATGTGGACTGGGCTCTACAGAACAGAGCTCGCCTCTAGTATCTGTTTGGCACGCCAGGGTCTAAATTTAGCCTCTCTGGGCTGGTGTGATCGCGCTTGTCCTAGATTTCAATAAGCACGCTTTTATCTTTTTATTTCGGAAAATCTGCAGCATGCGCAGAAGTAGAGCCGTATCGTGAACCCCTGTACCCGACGTGCATTTTATCAGCGATAACTGAGGGCCGGCTTTGCCTTACAGGCACCACACCCCTGCCCCCAGTACTCTGAGGCAAACCCCAGGTCCCGTGTGGATTGTGAGTAGTACCTGTGGTTTCAGCACCACTTCCAGAATTGCATATATACCTGCCATTTTGGCCACTTAAAGGCTGCGGAAGGGTTCATGCAAAGCTGCAAAGTCACAGTTCATGAGAAATCTGGGGAATGGGGTGTTCTGATTGATCAGATTTTCTGTTTCACCGAGTTATTAGCTCAAAAACCCATAAAGTTTTAAAAAGGGGAAAAGCTTTCTGAGATAAGCGTCTGCTTTCCTGCCTCAATGGGCGTGATACAGCCAACCCTCTAATCTCGTGATCTCGTCTGACTGATTTTTGCTCCTGGGGAAGCGGCCCCACGGGGCCCGTTGTTTCCATTACAACTTTGCGGTGGGCCTGGGGTGAGTGTGCAGGAGGCAGAAGTCTTTCCCACCCACCCAGGAAGAAGCCCGGAGTCCAGCCCTTCGGTGTCTCCCCAGGCCCTGGCCGCCCCCCGCTAGCACCCACCTTGCATTCATTCAATCTCCCCTTTCCCCAGTCTTCACTCAAGGAGCGTGTGCTGAGCACCAAATTCAAACTTGGCTCAGGGAATGTGACAGGGACTGTACCAGGGACACGACGAAGTCTGTCACTGATGGGGTCGGCAGGGGTGCTTGAGGAAAGGCAGGTACCGGTCCTGGGGGCGGGGTGGGTGTCAGGGATGTCCCCATGGTGGGGGCACCCGAGCCAGGATCCAGCAGGATGAGCAGGGTTAGCCCGGCAAAGGGGGTCAAGACCCACCTTCCCACTGGCAGGCAGGTTACAAGTCGGACCGCTCCGGGCGTGCGCGGCCTGCCAGTCTCCCCGCTGAGGTCTCTCTTCCGTCTCTGCAGGTTTTCTCTTCCACCTGACTCCCGGCTCTCCTCCACGCACAGGCTTCCCTCTCGAGTCTCACTGCCACCGGGCAGCCCTGCTCGAACGCTCAGTCTGCCTGCGGCAAACCCATTCACCCGTCCCGCCCACACCCTCCGCATCTGCCGTGCGGCCCCACTCGGCCCGGCTCAGGGCGCAACTCGGGCTTGCCGCCCGCAGTGTGTCGGTGCTGCCCGCACATCCACCTCGGGCCCAGCCGCGGCCCCGGGCCACTGACGGCGCAGTGACCCGAGCCATGCCGCCGCTGGCTGGGGGGCTGCATCCATCATCTCCAGGGAGCTCACACCGGCTTTTTGAAAAAGACCATTGGGACATAGCGTGTCCTTCCCCTGTGGAAACTTCCAGTGGCTTCCCGTTGCATTGAGACGGAAACCCAACCTCCTCACCATCTGGCTCCTGACGTCTTGGGTGAGTGGCCACCTCTCAGGCTGGAGAGTCATCACCTGTTAAGCGGGGGTAATGACCCATGTCCCCACGGGTCAGCCGTGAGGATGAGAGGGCCCGCACCTGCCAGTCAGCTGCCACCACCTCTCTGCCCCGCCCTCTTCCCACCCCCATGAAATTGCATCTTCTTCCAAGTTTCTGCCAAGACCACTACCCTTCTTAGAACCCTGGAGTTGTTGGGAGTCTCCTTTCCCTGCAGTCCCCACCACCCACTTCCTGGTCATCAGCTCCTGCGTGGTGAATCCTTTCTCCCAAGTGCCACAGGCTGTGGCCCCAGGCCACACTGTGTCCCAGCTGGTCCCCATCAGTGCTGAGTTGCATCCTGACAGAGCCCTCTGAGCTCTGGTCTGAAAGGATCAGGAACAAGCATTGCGTTCCCTAACACCCACCCCTTCTTCAAAAACCTGCCTTCCTGCCCTGACTGCTGCGGCTCAGTGGGTTGAGCGCCAGCCTGCAAACTGAAAGGTTGCTGGTTCGAGTCCCAGTTAGGGCACTACTGTGCCCGAAACCCACCAGCCCATCCACCACCCAGGCCACTCCCAGCCAGTGACCCTGTGTGTGGGGAGGGACACTGAGGCCATTTATTCCTCTGACAAGTGACTTTGAGGGCCCCTGACAGCCTTGCCAGCTTCTCTGGGAGAAGTACTTCGGTCTCAGGTGGTACCACCAGCCCTCCTTCCTTCCCTGTGCCCTCCCCCCAGGAGCAGCCCCTCTGGGGTGGGCCAGCCCTGCAGCCCCTCCCTCATCTCGCACCCTCTCTACCTCCATGCCTGGGCTTGGCGCTGACAAAGCCTTCCCATGGGCCTCCACCCCGGTGTCCACCTCTTGGAAGACGTGGGCTGACACAGGTTGGTCCTGCTCTCATTTCCTTGTTTGTTTCGGATGTTGTGGCTGAGGCTATTTTGAACATGAAGTGTGTGGATCCCGTCCAAGGGAACCCCGTAGGCAACTGCATTACTCGAGGGTCCCAGGAGGGCCTTAGCCGGTGAGGAACAGGGTCCTTCTACAACACTGGAGGTGACTTCTGGGAGTGGGTGAGTGGGCTTTTCCCTGACAGCCTCGTTGTTCGGGACTCACTGCTCAGAAAACCACTGCGATTTGATGGCCAGAAACAGGACCCTCTGCTTAGTTGCCTGTCTTGGTTCTGAGAGACGCTGAGCAGAGGTTCACATTTAGTGGCTATTTGATTTCTTATTTTTTAATAAAACATCTCTCTCCTTCCTCCGCCTTCCTTCCCTCTCTCATCGTCTGATTCTCTTCTATTTCTTTTTTACTTTTCCTCCTCCCTCTTAATTCTCCAGGCTAAGAAAATAACATTGCTTAAAAAATGTTTGTCTAGCCCTGGCTGGTGTGTCTCAGTGGATTGAGCGCTGGCCTGTGAATCAAAGGGTCACTGGTTAGATTCCCAGTCAGGGCACATGCCTGGGTTTCGGGACAGGACCCCAGTAGGGGGCGTGAGAAGAACCACACATGGATGTTTCTCTCCCTCTCTTTCTCCTGCCCTTCTCTCTTAAAAAAAAAAAAAATTCTCACAGTTTTGTATTCCCTGTTCTCCCTTTATAAACTGGGCAAATTTAAGCTATTACTCGGTCACATAAATAAATCATGTCCTGTATTAGTTTTTGCTTCTCTGTGGCCCTTGCTTATTGGTTTACTAGTTTTCTTTCACTCTGAGAGTACATGGCACTTGAATTTTAAAAGTCATTATCGTAAAATGTTTTGATCACAAGATACGCCATAGATATCGCTTGGTGGGGGAGATGCTAAGTGTCACAAAATTCCGAGTGCTTATATCTTTTTTGCCTCTTTCTTGGTTTTGGCAGGTTATCACAAAAAGAGTCCTTGTCAGCCGAGTTCCAGGCAACTTGGGATTTGCCAGCATTACCACATCTCGGCGTCTCTGCCTTGCATCCCCGCTTTTGGGAAAGGTGAGGACGAACTGTATTTTTTCCTTTTCTGTAACACTGTGGTTGACGGTCTTGATTTAAAGGTGTGTTTCTGGCCCTAACCTCCTCGGGGATGGTCTTTGGGGACGAGACGCCAAGCAGGAGAAGCCCGACACAAAGGCCACCCAGTGTGTGGTTCCTTTTAAAGTAGGAGACGTCCGGAACAGGTGGATTCGCACAGACAGGCAGCAGGTCAGTGGCCATCAGTGATGGAAGGGAGGGGCGTCGGGGGTGACCACTAATGGGCCCGGGTTTCTTCTGGGGCAGATGGAAATGCTCGGAGTTAGTGGTGACGGTGGCACAGGTCTGTATCGAGACGAAAAAGGACATTGAATTGTACACTGGAAGTGGGGGAGCTTTGAGGCATGTAAATTATATGTCAATAAAGCTGTTACAAGCACAGACTGCAAGGCCCAGCCCGGACCTGCTCTGTCCAAATCTTGGTGGGAGTCCGCCCTTCGCCCAGACACCCCAGCAGGACCTGCGACAATTACGTCCCGGGGCCCAGTGCGCCCAGAGGGGTAGGGCCGCTTCTTCAAGAACCGATAACTTTGCAGACAGACACAACAGAGCGTGAGAGCCTGCCTGGGGCCCTTCTGAAGGTGGGGCCGTGTGTGACCGCCCGAGACACAGGCCCACGAATCTGGCTCTGCAGCCCCCGATGAGGGCCTGGGATGCAGGTCTGTCCCTGAAGGAAGGAAAGGGACTGGTTAACAGATAAGCCTCTTCGTCGGAGAAGCTGTAGGCAGATTTGCTGGAAATACAAGACAAGAAATCAAAAACTTCAAAAGGTTTCCTCTCTCTGCAAAGTGCTCTGAGGTGGTTTTAGTCAGAACGGTGGAGCAGCGCCCCCAAAGCCAGGCGCTGAGTCATCTGTGGACTTTTCGGGAGGCCGCCGCCCGATCGGTGGGAGGGCCTGGGCCGCTGTCAGCTGCGTGCCCTGGGCGCTCTGGCTGCTGCCGGGGTTCATGACAGGGGGCGGAGGGGGGCCGTCCCTGGCGGGGCGGGGGCTTGGCAGCCACCAAGAGCCTGGTCCCTGCTGCCGGCTGCCTCTGCAGCCAGGAACTGGCCTCTGTCCCTGCTGTCCACGTCACTGGCCCCTGGCTGCAGTCGGTGGTGTTGCCATGGTTACATTCTGTGACATAGGAAATAGATGTTCCGTCTCTGCCCTGGCTCCTCACGTGGAGCTGCTGAAAGCCCTCGATGATTTCCAGGATGATAGGAGTGTCTTTGGTGCTAACGAAGTGACTCTCGGCGGGCTTCCCCGGCTGTGTTCAGGATGGAGGCTGGTCACCAGCAGACCAAGCCATGATCAGAAGCTTGGAACTTTCAGCCCTGTCTCATGTGGCTCCGTGGGTTGGGCGTCGTCCTGCGAAGCCAAAGGTCGCCGGTTTGATGCCTGGTCGAACCGTGTTGTGGGTTCAGTCCCTGGTCCGGGGGCGTGCGAGAGGCAGCCAATCGTTGTCTGTCTCTCATGTCGATGTTTCCCTCCCCCTTTCTCCCTTCCTTCCTCTGTCTTTAAAAATAAAATCTGAGAAAAAGAAAAAAGAACACTTCCCCTATGGGGAGGGAGAGGGAGTGGAGATTGAGTTAATAATCAATAACAGCTGAGTGATGATCCCTCCGCCACCAAAGGCTCTGAATTACGGGGCTCAAAGAGCTTCTGGGTTGGTGAAGGTGTCCATGTGCCGGGCAGGAGGTGGGGGTGGCACCGCCCAGCTGCTCAGGGGACAGAGCTCCAGCTGTCGGGACCTTCCCGACCTCACCCTGGGCACGCCTTCATCCGGCTGTACACCTCTCTGTATTCGTCTCACGTCCTTCGTAATAAACCAGGAACGTGAGGAAACGAGTCCCTGACTTCTGTGTTTCAGCAAGTGTGGGTGACTTGGGGACCTGTGACTGACGTCTGAAGTGGGGGGGGCAGTGTGGTGTCACTGAGTCCCGCGCTCCCTCCCGTGGGGTCTGCACCAGCCTCGGGCAGCCGGTGCCAGACCTGGACAGACTTGCGGGGCACCCGGGTGGCGCCCCAGAGACCTGGAGAACCGCCTGCCGGGGAGCCGCGTTGGGCGTCGGAAGTGCTCCGAGTGGGGAAGCGTCTTCTGTCCCGTGCCCGCGTCCTGGCTGCAAGGACGGCCGCTGTCGCCTTCCCAGCCTCCTAGCCGCAGGCTCGGTCTGCTTCGCACCAAACCCGAGTCGCAGACTATTAGGGTGTCATTCTCACACAGACACAAAGGTCCCCTTTACCTCATCAAGGGAGGGACGGTCAGCACAGCGCGACTCTGTCAGAGGACAGCACGGCAAACAGTCGTCTCTCGCTCATCGTCTCCGTGTCACCTGAAGACGTGAGTGCTGGGAAAACGCTCTCAGGCAGCTGCTCAGCGGGCTGGTGTCCTGTAGTCAGTGAAACCATCGCCTCCGGGGTTATCTTCTCCACCCGGTGGAAGTCATTTGCATCTTATTAACTTTTCACAAGTCCATAGACCAAGGCACCGAGAACAAACCCTGCCAAGGCCCTGGCCCGGGAGCTCGGCTGGCTGGAGCACGGTCCCGTGCGCCACGGTCCCCGTGTGGCCAGGCTGCGGGTTCCATCCCTCGTCAGGTCAGACACATGAGTCAGCCAAGGAATGCATGAATAAGTGGAACAGCAAACTGATGTCCCTCTCTGTCCTTCCTCTCTCTAAAATCAACCTGTAAAAATAAAATAAAATGAAATATCAGGGCTGAGCCCCCTTCTGAGACTGGTGCCGTCCAACAGAGCTCCCTGCAGCGATGGGGTGTTTCTTAGGAGCCGCCAGCCCTGTGTGGCAGTTGAGCACTTAAAATGCGGCTGGTGTGTCTGAGGGACTGGATTGTTAAATGTTCTGTTTTGAAATATGTTTTCACATAGAGACACGTCACAGAGGGCGGAGTTCACACACACCCTCCAGGCTTCTCCTGGAGATTGACGTCTTGCACAACCACGGCGCGCCGATCGAAACTGAGAAGCAAGCACCAGGCCAGTCTTCGTGTGGATTTCCACCAGTTTTCCCACGAGTGTCCTGTTTAAGGGTCCCCTCCAAGACTGCCTGTTGTCCCCAGGTCTCCTCGGCCCCCAGTTCCTTCCCGTGGTCGTCCTGTGGGAGAGCACCGGTCAGGGATTTTGCAGAATGTCCCCAACCTGGGCTTGTCTGAAGTTTCTGGGAGCGCCCGGGCTTGTGGGTTTGGGGGAGAGTCCCGCAGAGGGGAGGGAGGGCCCCTCCCTGTCACACCCTGGCTGGGTCCCTGACACCCCCAGAGCAGTGGTGTCCACATCGTTCCCTGTTTCCTCTCCGTCCACTTCTGTCCTCTGTGCTTTGGAAGCAAGTCCCTGCATCCTACCTCCTGTCGTGGGGGTGGGGAGCCTGGCTCCGCCTCCTGGAGGGGGTTGTCAGAGGACTTGGGGATGCCACAGTGACTAGGGGGATGTTGGGGAGGTGCTGCGAGGCGGTGCATGTCCCGTTCCTGCTCAGAGTCATCACCGAGGTCTCATGCCTTCCTCCTCCTCCTCCCTCTCTTCCTCCTCCTCCTCCTCTGTGGATGAGTTAGAATTCTGCCAGGGGCCCTTGTTCCTTCCCCTGCACTTATTTGTTTATATTACTACAGATGAGTGGGTATTTATTTTATTCTTTGGAAGGGGACATGGTTATCCTTTTACCTGATTTCCCAATTCTGAATTTTTCTAGTAATAGTAAAGGTGTTCTAATATTGGCCAGTCAAAAAGAGGATAGCTGTCCACTAGACAGGGTGTTTATGAACAGCTTGACCAAAGCATTGTCCATAAACAATGGACAATGGAGGTTACGATGTTTGGGGACGTCAAAGCCTGGTGTGGGACTTGGGGCAGAAATCCCCATGAGAGTGAGACCAAGAATTCCAAGGCTGAACTGCCCATCTCCAAGTCCTAACCTCCTTCCCCATTGTGTGACGAGCCGATCAGGCTTTGGGCCTCAGTTTCCCCCAAAGTGAGATGAAGAAGAAAGTTCTGGTCAGCTCAAAGCCGGTGATCCTCTGGCTTAAGTGTGTGTGGGAATCACCTGGAAGTTTGACTCAAGAACAGACTGCAGGCTGCACCCTACACTGCCTGACGCACTCGGTCTGGGGCGGCCCCCACTGGCCTGGAGACTGCACGCGGAGACCCGGGATCCAGGTGACTTCTAAGGCCCAGAGAACGGCCCTGGGCTCAGTGTGCACCCAGTGGGGAGCGCTTGGCCCCAGCAATGAAGCAGCGACTGGTGAGCTGAAGGCACCAGCCCCGCGGGAGCAGGGCCAGGAAGGGCCGTGCCTGCGCTGTGCCGACCACTGCGCGGATGCCCCTAAGGCCCGGTCGCTGCCCGGGGAGGGACTCTGGGGACAGCTGGAATCTGGGTCCCACCCCCTAACAGTGTGTGGCCTCCAGAAGGTGACCACATGGTTTTGGCTTCAGTTTCTCCACCTACAGAAAGAGGACAGTAATGTTACTTCCGCAGCCGGGCATAAGGAAAATGCCCAGTAAATGGTGGTTGCTGCCGGAGTCACCGCCATGTGCTACCGAGCCTGGCCAGCGGGCAGAGATGACGGTAGACACAGCGTCTGTTTCCACCGTGTGTCCTCTGCTCCCTCGGCCACACACTACCCGGCCCGGACTCCCAGTTACTAATTTTAGCTGCCCGTCACGACATCCAAACCAGATGAGAAAAATTCAAAATAATTTATTAAATAGGTTCCAAGGGCTCCTCTGAGGAGGACATTAACAACTCCCAGTACAATAAATACCAATAAGTTAACACAGTTGCCACTTCCAGCCCTCACGAGGGTGTGAGGAGGATAATAAATAAGACTGAAGTCCGCAGAAGCAATACTTCCATAAATACCAAGACTCATAACAACGGTACAGCTTGAAATCTGTTTCAAGTTCACTCACACATTCATATCTCGGCTCTCCCGGGGCTGGTCCGTGGGGCTTCCCCGAGCTGATTCATTGGAATAATTTAATAGTTCACAGCGGCATGGCCACGCTCGGTGGCCACTCATCTGTTTTTAGGGCTCCATGAGTGTTCACCGTGTCCAGAGGAGCAGGCTCCCCCAGGGGCCTCTGAGGGCCAGTCGCGATGATTATAACGGCTTTACGCAGGAGTAAAGCTCCCGTAAAACAGCCGAGATGAACCGTTTACGCTCAAAGCTATTGGAAGGCACCATGGGCTCCGGAACTTCGGTGGGTAGTTCACACAGGGCTTTGATTTTGTCCAGCTGCTGCACAGCCTCCTCGATGACAGTGGAGTTGTGGACATACGGTTTAATGGCCTTGACATAAGGCAGGATGGCGGAGTCGTTGATGCGGCGTGGCTGGCAGCAGTGGGTGAGAGGCGGCAGTGGGTAGGGAGATGTGGGGAGTCCCACCTCATCCTCCTGGGGTGCAACAGAGGGAGACATGGTGAGCATTAGGTTTGCGAGAAATCCCAGCAGGTAACTTCTGAAGGCCCCCTCCGGGTCCGGGGTGGGTGAGCCCCTCCATACCGCGCCCCGCCCCAGGCCCCTGCAGCCCCATCCCGACCTCCCCTGGAACCGGTGCCACGGCCCTGGGAGGCTCTAGTCTCCACTGTCCCAGAAGAAATGGAAGCTCAGTTGCTTTGCGGAACTGGCCCAAGGTCGAGGGGCAGACCCGGATTCCAGCCCATGCCAGGTGGTCTCTCCCCACCCGGCGGCAGCCCCTGCAGGGTGTGGGGCCGGGACTCAGAGAGTTGGGGCCTGGGCGACGCCGCATTGCTGCTTGCTCTTGGCGGCTCTGTCAGAGCCAGGACATCCTCGGCTCACAGAGCGGGGCTTGGGCTCCTCCGCCCAGGCCTCCGAGATGCCAGCGAGAAAGTTTCCAAACACACCCAGACGCCGGCCCACACTCTGCACTGTCCCTCCTCCTAAGGACTGACTAGGAGTCTTTGGGGTCACCTTGAAGAGCTAAGAGCACCCATCAGGCCAAAATGCCTGGTCACCTCGGCTGATAAGAGCCTCTGCCTTCGCGTCTATAAAACACCAAGGCCGAGGTTTCAGCGCCGGCGTGGAAGGAGAGGGCAAGGCCCAGGTCAGAAATCTCTCCCCTGTTTCGGTTTCTGTTTGTCCCATCAAAGCTGCCTAGGAGGTTCTGTCTTGATCCCCACCTTGAGAAACGAGGGACTGTTGGCATGGGCTCAGCCTTGTCCGCCCCTCCCGAGGGGGCTGGCAGCCTGGGTCCCGGGTCGATGATGAAGGAGCATAGAAGTGGACACCTAATTTGTTAGCTGGCACCCTCTGTGACCCACGTGAGGAGTTTAACATCCTGCATTCACGGGGACATGGCTTAGAGCTTAGGTTGACAGTCACTCTCCTCGGTGGGCTCCTGAGCCCATGGGCAAGATGGCCCACACCCCAGGGATGTGCCCCGCACGGGGGAGCTCGTGTGGTGGCACCGTGGACCGAGCACGCTAGGGGTGAATGAGCTGCTGACCCAGATCCTCTAGGACGTGAGAAGTGGTTGCGTTCTCAGCTGTCTGAGCTCATCTCTGCCTCCAACCCCTACCTGCCTAAAACTTCCACGGTGGCCTGTCTGCGTGTCCCTATCCCTTCCTGGTGGGTCCACAGCCCTAGCTTCAGGTCTGAAAAGGGCCCCTTCTTCAGGGGCAATGAAGGCATTTTAAAGAAATGAAATCTGGAGGGCACTTACCTGGACTTTCAAAAGTTGCTCGGACAAGCCCTTTAATTCTATGACTATGGTTTGGCAGAGGGAACCCCTGGCGGGAGCCATGTGGACAGCCAGCCAGGCTCCAGTGCAGCAGAGCAGAAACAGGGCAAGCCTGGTGGGACCTGGGGAGAGAGCAGGCTGTTGGGAGGCCCCCCGGGCCAGGCCCGCCCCAGCCCCGCCCTCCGGCTCCAACCCCCCTGAGCCTCAGCCGAGCAGCCCCGGGGGTTGAGCCCCTCTGGGGTCTTCCTCTCCGTCCTGGGGTACCTGTGGGGGAGACCATGGCGGCAGGGAGCAGGTGCAGCCTCCGGCACAGCTTCTGGAACCGGTGTGTTGGCCATGGTCTCCCGGCGATATATAAAGGGCCACCGTGAGGAAGGATGACCAACGTCCCGCCCCTGGCGAGATTATCGCTCAGCTTTTCTCCAGAAATACTCAAAAGTTTGCCACCCGAGGGTGAGCGAAGGTAAGGAAGTGCGAGTGGAAGGAAACTCGAGGTTACGCGAGGCTCTGGGCGGGCGCCTGACTCAGCACGGGCACACAGGAAGGCGCACACACTTTTGCCATTTGTTCTTGGAAAGCTTGTTGATTAGGCTAGAAGAAATCTTGAAGCAGTGGGTGACAGGCACAGCCACCAAGAAACTGATGATACGGGATGCTGTGTGGCGCCCACAGGGAATTTCTGGGGGGGGCACGGTGAGGGTGAGTAGGCGGCAGAAAGGGAACGCGTCTGCCGAGTGTGTCCGTCATCTGCGTGACGTTCCGCAGCGCGCCTGTGCCGCCCATGGGGCGCCCGGCCGCAGAGCCCCCACGAGCTCGGCGGTCGGGGGCTTCATCTGGCCTCTGCTTGGACCTGAGCGCCGTCGGCCTCTCCACGGGGTCTTTCTGAGGGCGGGGCCTGGATGTGGAATTCACACCCAGGAGTTATTTGTTGAAATCACTTAGGTATATTCTGAGCTCCAAATTTGACCAGGTCTCTGCTGAGGTCTCGGGGATGGTGGCAAAGAAGCCACACGAGGCCCCTGTCCCCGAGGACTGGCATTCTAGTGGGCAGGGGCACACTGGTAACCAGGAAAGCGTCAGGCAGTAAGAACACGAAAGTCTTGTAAACAAGGTGGCCGGACAGACAGGGGCAGGTGAGGTGCTTTGAGTCTCTGTGAGGAGAAGACATTCAAGGTGAACCCGGAAGGTGACAAGGACCTGTGCTGGGAAGACCTGAGGAGGGCGCACTGGCGGGACCCTCAGGCAGAAACGAGCTCACTGTGACCAAGGGCAGGGAGCAGGTCTTGGCTGCTAGAAGGACGGGAGCACCAGCCACTTCCACCTCCCGTAAAGCCTCCCTGCCCCCCTTCCTGATAACTGGCATCTGATGCATTTCGGCCCCTCCGACAGTGCCTCCCCCCCACCCGACCCCCCGCTGCAGCTCCTCCCTACTTGGCCCCTCCGTGGACACGCCTCCAAAGTCTTCACCCTGGACCTGCACTCCACACACTCCAGTCTCTCTCTCCTTCAGGCTGCGGGTGTAAATGTCCCACTGCCTAATGGATGGCTCCACCTGAATGTTCTGCCTGTACCTGGCACTTGACATGCCCAAAGCCGACGGTCTAGACCGGGCAATGGCGAGAGTGGAGAAGAAGTCGTGTGGACAGAGAGGAGAGCTCTGCAGCTGGCAACAGTCAGAGCGAGGGTGACTGACTGGACGTGGGGTATGTGGGAAGGGCAGGGTTGAGGATGACTTGTGGGCATCTGGTCTTGGCAACCAGATGGATGGGAGAGCTACAGACAGGACCCGATGGCTCGGGTGAGATGATGAATCCAGTCGCTAACATGGTGAGAAAGACCACAGATCTCTGTATCTCTCCGGTGAAGGTGTAGAGCAGGACACTGAACATTTGGGTGTGGAGCTTGAAGTCGGAACTCGAGGCGTAAATTTGGGTGCCATCTGCAGGCTGCTGTCGATACAACGGGAGTCTGTGAGAGAGGGCCAATGCGAGGTGTGTGAGTCCCACGGGGAGCTCGGGGCACACCTCCATTCGCAGACAGGGACCAGCCATTCGTGTGGGAAATCGTGTTCTTCCACTGGTCCCGCACCGAACGCCGAGCAGCGCTCTCCAGAGCTGGGGAGAGATGCCGAGCTGCACAAAGTCATGAAGTGACATGAGAAGCAGTTTTCGAGGGGGAGAAAATGATCGGCCGCGTCATCAACAATTCAGAGGCCAGTTAAGATAAAGGCTGAAGAAAGGCCCTACATCAGGGAGCGTGAGGTCACCGGGGACTTTGTGGGGGAGTTTGAACAAGCTGTTGGGGGTGAAAGCCAAATCACTGTGGTTTGAGAAGTGAGAAAAAAGTGAAACCACCTAGCTGCTTCATCAAAACCCTGGGAGTTAATCTTGATTCATCTCTCTGATTGGTTTATATCTCAACAGTCTCTTGGATGTTTACTTTATTCTTTGAAAGGCCGTATGAAGACTTCTGGTCAACATGGCAGTGTGGGCAGACGGGGCTCTGCTCTTCTCATAACCGCATAAAAATTACAACTAAAATGCAGAACAGCCGTCACTCAGAACTGTCAGAAACCAAGTTAAGTGGAAGTCTGACAACTAGGGAATTAGAGAAACCACATCCATCAGGACTGGTAGGAGGGGCGCAGGCACAGAACGGGCTGGTCCCACACACACATGCGGTGGATAAAAATCCGGGAGGGATATCTTGGGAGCAAGGAGTCCCAGCCCCACACCAGAGTCCCCAGCCCAGGATAGCAGTGCCAGGAAGATGAGGCCCCACAACTTCTGGCTGCAAAAACCAGCAGGGATTGAGTAGATGGAGAAATTTCTGGAACCCCAAGCAGTCCCTCTTAACGAACCCACACACAGACTCACCTATCAGCCTCACTCCCTCTGAGCTCCAGCACTGGGGTAGCAACTTGAAAGGCACCAGTGGTGTACAAGGAGGAACGGAAGCGTCTGGCATCAGGGTGAGCAGAGGCCATTGTCCCTTTGCTAAACCTTCCCCCCACAGAGCCAGAAAGCTGGTGCCATAACTGAGACTCCACCATCCTGGCTAACACCGTTTGACCCCCCTTGGAGATCCCTAGAGGCTCTGCCCCACCTGGACCCACCCAAGCTGCTTTCTCATGTGAATGGCTGGTCTTGGCTCCTGCTGCACAACTTCCTAAATCCTCAGACAAGCCATAGCTGGCCTCAGTGAGCCCTGGGCCCAGCACTAGCAGCAGCCAGCCCAGATTCACAGCTTGGCTTCGCCTGGGAATCTCCAAGCTCAGCACAAGTAGCAGCCATCTCAGATTGCTTTATAGCTTAGACAGGGTAGCCCTGGACAAAACACAGGATGGGGTTGACCTTGGCCCATACCACCTGGGAAACCCCACGCGCCCAGTGGACAACTACAGACCACATCAGAGCACCGCCACCCTGCCCCAGCACAGCTGATCCTCCATGGAGGACGGAGGTTGGTGGTCAGTGGTCACAGCCCATCCTTGCAGCTGATTGGCCTGGGTAAATCCCTCCCTGCCAACAGCACCCAAGTCTCAACTACAAGAGGAGGGTGAGTACTCAGCCAGAGGTTGTTGCTGGGGAACAGCCAAAGGGTCCACCTCGAATAGCCATCTTAGGTGATAGGGGAGGCTGTGCCACTGGACCCTACAGGACACCTACTACACTAGGCCACTCTAGGAAGACACGGAGTCAAATACATAGAAACAAACCCAATACATAGAAACAAACACAGGCAGGCTGCCAACACAAGGAGACAAGGAAACATGGCCCAAATGAAAGAAAAGCTTAAAACTCTAGAAAAACAGCTAAACAAAGTGGAGATAAGCAATCTATCAGATGCAGGGTTCAAAACACTGGTCAAAAGGATGCTCAAGGAACTAGTGAGGACCTCAGCAGCATAAAAAAGATCCAGTCAGAAACGAAGATTATACTAATAAAAATAAAGAACAATTTACAGGGAAACAACAGTAGAATGGATGAAGCTGAGAATCAAGTCAATGATTTGGAATGTAAGGAACCAAAAAACAACCATACAGGGCAAGGAGAAAAAAAATCCAAAAAAATGAGGATAGTATAGCAGCCTCTGGGACAACTTCAAGAAGTCCAACATTTGCATCATAGGGGTGCCAGAAGGAGAGGAGAAAGAGCAAGAAATTGGAAATCTATCTGAAAAAATAGTGAAAGAAAACTTCCCTAATTTGGTGAAGGAAATAGACATGCAAGTCCAGGAAGCACAGAGAGTCCCAAATAAGATGAATGCAAAGAGGCCCATTCCAAGACACATAATTAAAATGCCAAAGGTTAAAGATAAAGAGAGAATCTTAAAAGCAGCAAGAGAAAAGAGGTTAATTACCAACAGGGAAGTTCCCATAACACTGTCAGCTGATTCTTCAAAAGAAACTTTGCAGGCCAGAAGGATTGACAAGAAGTATTCAAAGTCATGAAAAGCAGAGACCTACAACCAAGATTGCTCTACACAGCAAAGATATTTAGAATTGAAGGGCAGGTAAAGAGCTTCCCAGAGAAGAAAAAACTAAAGGAGTTCACCATCACCAAACCATTATTATATGAAGTGTTAAAGAGACTTCTTTAAAAAGAAGAAGATCAAAACTATGAACAATAAAATGGCCAAAAACACATATCTATCAACAACTGAATCTTAAAAACAAGCTAAGCAAACAAGAACAGAGACAGATTCATGGATACGGAGAGCATTTTGATGGTTGTCAGATGGGAGTGGGGTGTGGGGGGTGGGTGAGGGGGTGAGGGGATTAAGAAGTACAGATAGGCAGTTACAGAACAGTCATGGGGATGTAAAGTACAGCATAGGAAATGGAGTAGCCAAAGAACCCTATGCGAGGCCCGTGGACATGAACAACAGTGGGGGGATGGCCTGAGGGAGTGAGGGGTGCTGGGTGGTAGGGGGCAAAGGGGGAAAACCAGGACAACTGTCATAGCATAATCAATAAAATATAATTAAAAAAAGAGAAAAAGAAAGGATATCTGATTCTCTTTTTTCCTTATTTTGTAGTTTTGGAGAATTCTTCTAATAATAGTGAAGGTGTTTCCTATTGGAAAGCAATAGAGGGTGATGAGAAACCCTCCACAGTGGGGGCTTTGGGACGGAGCACAGTCAGCAGGCTGGGATTCCCCAACGACGTGCTTGCTCTGCTGAAGACACCGCGAAGGGAAGAAAAGGCAGGCTCAGACCAGGAGAACACGCTTACCAGTCACGAGTCTGACGAAGGACTTGTGAGCGGAATATATAGAGAAGTCGCAAAACTCAACTTTAGGGGTCGGCAGTGGTTTCTTAAAATGACACCAAAGGCACAAGCTATTCAAGAAAAAAGCAGGAAATTACACTTCATCAAAATTACAAACTTTTGTTTGTCAAAAGACACTCAAAAAAGTGAAAGGAGACAACCCACAGAACAGGAGAAAATATTTGCAAATCACATATAATACCAGGGATCAGTATCCAGAACATATCTTAAAAACTCCTACAACTCAAAGAAAATTAACCCGATGGGAAAATAACCACAAGATTTGAGTGAATAGACATTTCTCCAAAGAAGAACGACAAAGGGCCAACAAGCCCGTGAAAACTGATGTTCAGTGTCATTAGTCAGGAATTAGGGAAATGCAAATAAAAACCACAAGGAGTACCACTGACCACTTCACACCTACTGAGACGGGTATACGTTTTTTTAATTTAAAGGTAAAATAATAGAAGTTAGTGAGGATATGAAAAAGTTGGACCCCCCTCCACATTGCCGGTCAGGCTGTAAAAGGTGCATCCTCTGTGTGGAACAGACTGGCGGTTCCCAAAGCGTTAAGCAGAGTCAGCTTATCACTCATCATCTCCATCCCAAGAGAAATTCGTTCAGAGAGAAATGAAGACCTGTGTTCACACAAACACGTGTGCACGAACGTTCATAGCAGCAATATTCATCAGAACCAGAGAGGGAAGACAACCCAAATCTCTCTCAACTGATAAATGAATAAGCAAGATGTGTTCTGTGCGTAGGATGGACTATCATTCCTCCTGAAAAAGGAATGCCGTGCTGACCCACCATGCCCTGGCCGACTCTCGGAAGCCAGATACAACAGGACGAGTATCGTGTGATTCCACTGATGCGAAGTATTCAGAAGAAGCAAATCCGTAGGGACAGAAAGCACCTTAGTGGTTGCCAGGGGCTGGGTAGATGGGGGAAGGGAGATTGATTGCTGAAAGTTAGACTACGGGGAGAGCTGCACTCCAAATCTAGCTGCCCTGTGAACGCACTGAAACTCACTGCATCGCATACTTTAAACCGCGCATTTTAGGGTAGGGAAATTATATCTCAGTACTGATGTTGCATTTCCCAAAGATAGGATCCAGAATCATCCTATCCCACTGATATCACAAACCAGTGCCCAGGAGCCCCTACTATGTGCCGGGCCACAGGCCAGATGCTCTGAGGAAGGAGCCGTGAGACTGGATGGCCTAAAATGGGGCTTCGGTGCTGAGGCGGTGGGTTAGAGAGATCCACATTGGAATCCACCGATTAGAATCTTGAGATTGGGACTTCCGACCAAGATGGAGGCATAGGTAGATGCACTGTGCCTCCTCGCACAACCAAGATAGGGACAACAATGATATATATAAACAAAATAACAACTAGAATTGACAGAAAATTGAAGTGTATGGAAGTCGGACAACCAAGGATTTAAAAATAGTCACTTTCATCCAGACCGGTAGGAGGGGCGGAGTCAGGCCGGGTGAGAGATGTGGAGCGGAGAGCTGAGCATCCGGGGCGGCGCAAAAGTCCGCAGCAGGCAGACCCTGGGCGCACAAGCAGCAGTGGCTGGTGGGCCGCGGCCAGGGGGTGGCGACCAGCAGACCCAGCGAGGCGGCTATTGTGAAGCAGGGCACTGCACGCAACTCAGGGTCCCAGCACCGGGAAATAGAGCTTTGGGTCACTGACTGAAGAGGAAAGTCCCACAGGGTGCACAGGCCCACCCATACCGGAATTGGTGCCAGAGGGGCCCGGTTGGCTTGTGGAAAGTGGCGGAAGGGTCTGGGGTCCTACAGAGAGCAGAGCAAGTGCCATTGTTCCTTCTCAGACCCCGCCTCCACATACAATGTCACAACCCAGCGACTGGGGTGCCCCACCCTGGTGAACTCCTAAGGCCCCGCCCCTCACTACAGGAGCTCGACAAGACCAAAAAACAA
>CM052546.1:65347921-65375210 GCA_028533065.1 Trachops cirrhosus
GAAGTGTGCATCTGATAGGCTGGCTATCTCTTGGTCGCTTAAAAGGATGGGTTCTGGGGCTTTCCCATCCTCATCTGTTTGAGCCATGTTTTGCTGGGGTTTTTTTGGTCTTGACAGGCTACCGTAGTGAGGGGCGGGGCCTAAGGTTTTCACCAGGACGGGGCACTCCAGTCGCTGGGTTGTGACGCTGTATATGGGGGCGGGGTCTGGGAAGGAACAATGGCGCTTGCTCTGCTCTCCATAGAACCCGAGAACCTTCCGCCGCTTTCCACAAGCCAACCGGGCCCCTCTGGCACCAATTCTGGTGTGGGTGGGCCCGTGCCCCTGTGGGACCTTCCTTTTCAGTCAGTGCCCCAAAGCTCTATTTCCCGGCGCTGGGATCCTGAGCTGCGCGCAGTGCCCCACTTCACAACGGCCTCCTCGCTGGGTCTGCTGGTCGCCACCTCCCAGCCTGGCCCGCCAGCCACTGACACTTGTGCGCCCAGAGTCTGCCTGCTGCCGGTTTGTATGCCCAGGGTCTGCCTGCTGGGGACTTGCGCTCTGCCCTGGTTGCTCAGGTCTCTGGTTGCTCAGGTCTCCGCTCTGCATCCCTCAACGGGCCCGACTCCGCCCCTCCTACCAGTCTGGTCGATCGAGTCTATTTTCAACTCACTGGTTGTCGGACTGCCCGGCACTTCAATTTTCTGTTATTTCTGGTTGTTATTTTGTTTCTATATAGTTGTTGTCCATATCTTGGTTGTGCGAGGGGGCACAGTGCGTCTACCTATGCCTCCATCTTGGCCAGAAGTCCAGAAGCTGGTGCATTTCTATACACCAATAACAAATGTTCAGAAGGAGAAATTAAGGAAAAAATCCATTTACAATTGCATAAGAAGTTTAAGATGCCCAGGGATAAATTTAACCAAAGAAATGAAAGACCTGTACTCTGAAAACTGTACGACACTGAAGAAAGAAACTGAACAAAACACTAGTATGTAGAAGGATGTATCTTGCTCACGGACTGGAAGGATTAACATTGCTAAATGTCCTTACTACTTAGAGTGATACACAGATTCGATGCAGTCCCTCCTAAAATATCAATGGTATTATTCTCAGAATTAAAATCAATCTTTAAATTTACATGAAACCATAAAAGTTCCCCAAAACCAAATAAATCTTGAGAAAGAACAAAGTGGGAGGTATCATTCTCCCTGATACCAAAATATACTACAAACTTACAATAACAACACACTACAGTACTGGCAAAAAATAATTTAAAAAACCCCAGTAAACTAGAATGCAGAGACCAGAAATAAATCCTCACTTATATGGTCAATTAATTTATGAAAAAGGAGGCAAACATATAAATGGAGTAAAGACAATCTCCTCAGTAAGTGGTACTCGCAAAACTGGACAGATACATGCAAAAAAATGAAAATGGGCCACTCTCTTATACAATATACAAAAAGAAGTACATTTATTGTAGAAGGTTCTACACATTTACCATATTTAAACTCAAAATGGATTAAAGACTTAAATGTTAGGCCTGAAACAATTCAACTCTTACAAGAAAACACAGGCAGTAAACTCTGACATCATCCTTAGCAATCTTTTTAGATTCGTCTCCTTGAGCAAAGGAAACACAAGAAAAAAAATAAACAAATGGGACTATATCAAACTGTTTTTGCACAGCAAAGGAAGCCATCAACAAAATGAACAGACCTACTGAATGGGAGAACACATTCACAAATGATACATCCAGCGAGGGATTAATGTCCAAAATATATAACAAATCCATACAATTTAACACCAAAAAATCTTCCAATTTAAAAGTATCAGAAGGCCCCAGTGGGCAGCAGTTGATTAGAGCATCTTCCCGACTCGCCAAGGTTGCTTGTTTGATCCCGTCAGGGCGCCTACAAGAATCATCCAGAGAATGCATTTGGAACAACAACAATCGATGTTTCTCTTAAGTCAATAAAGTAAAAAAATTAAAAACAAATTAATAACAATTGAAAAATAAAAATGTCAGGGAACCCAAACATTCTCCCCAAGAGCACACGCAGGTGGCAACATACACCGAAGGCGCTCAACACCGCTATGGCCACAGGTGTGCACTGAACCCACAGGGGGTGGGCGCCTCACACCTGTGGTGTTGACAAAGTAACCGGCAGGTGTTGCTGAGGAAGAAGAGGGAAGGGAACCTCTGAGCACTGTTGGTGGGATTGTAAATTAGTGGAGCCACAATGGAAAACAGTACGGAGATTCCTCAAAAATCTAAAAATAGAGCTGCTAAATATGTAGAGCCCTCTATAATACGTGTGCTTCTTCCAACCATACACAACAGTCTCAGACACAGTCAATGAATACAGACTGCTATCCTTTGGAAATACATACTTTTTACTTTGAAGAAAGTAAATAAAAAATAAAGTTACATCAGCGTGTAATAATCTCGTGTCAAAATCCTCTGTGGCCTCCGTTTTAGAAATCTAAAACTTTACAGAGGCCCACAAAGTCCAAAACGCAATCTGATGCTCCGCTGCCTGTCCCTCCGGTGACTGCTTGGCAGCCAACAGGCCCGCTCCCAGTTCTTTCAGCCGGGCGCACCCTCCCGGAGACACTGACACTTCGGGGCGCCCTCTCAGATCCTTCTGGGCCCTCCCTACCTAACCCCTGCTGGGTCCGGGCAGCCCCCAGGCCCCCACCTCCAACAGAACAACTCCTCCCGGCACTTTCGGGGTGTCGCTCGTTGGCCGCACCTCGCTTCTCACCTGGCCTATTCTACCTAGCGACTCTCCCCTCCTTCTCTCCCGAGTGTCAGCTTTAGGACAGCTGGGGCTGCATTTTGCTCAGTGTACGGTACACAAAAAATGCTCAATGAATTTTGTTAAATGAAAGACTACTTTGCTGACAGACTCAGACAGACTGTAATATACTCTTATTATTTCTCTCATCCCTCGTTACACAATTTGACCAATCTGATATGCTGTTCTACCCAAAGAGGCCATCAAATGGGGACATTAGTGTTCGTTTAGCTCTGAGAACATGCTGGTACAGCGGAAGGTATGGGGGGGGGGGCACTGGGTGAAACCGGGAGCGCTTCGTAATGCTTCTCTTTCCAGGAGAGACTCGAGGAGGACGCACTGCAGAGGGAGCAAAGCCGAGCGCCGCCACAGCACTCACCTGGGCAATAGGAACTGCACACAGGGCCACCCCAAATCCAACGGCCACGGTTTTGTGCCATGGTCTCACCGAGCCCGAGAAACAGCGCTTCTTCAAGTTAGCCGAGACAGGAACACACCGCCTGTACCTGGACACAGAAGTCGAATTTAACAAGGCACAACCACCAGTTTGTTAAAGTCCCTTCAACCTAGCCACGGGGGGGGAGGGGTCGAAACTCAACCTGGGGTCACGCCTATCAGACGGCAGGGCTCGGGGCGCAGCGAGGCGCGCTGCAGAGCCCAGGCCTCGCCGCAGGGACACCGCCCCCTAGTGTCCGGGCAGCACCGCCGTCCGGGAAGGCGAGCCCAAAGACTGGAATTTTCACCAGGTGCCAGGTGTGGAAGTTTACGAGGTGGACCCCAACCTTTTTAAACACCGCTAGCCCAAACAAACGCTTCTGCAGGCGCGGTTTAGCTCTAGAACTCTGGCAAGGTGTCTGAGTCCCCGCCAGGTGCCTGGAGCCCGCAGGTGCCGCGAGGGGGCCGTCAAGTTCCTGGACCCTTCTGCCCTCGGGGCGGACTTCATCAACCCGCCGCCTGCCTGGCCTTCGCAGGGCAGCGGGAATCGCGGGCAGGCCGAGCCGCCCCAGGAAGAGAGCCGTAGGTAGGGTGGACTGGCTCCCAGCAGGTGGAATAACGGAAGAGCCGTCGGTGGGGAACGGCTCTGGACGAGGGCGTGGGAGGCCTCCCGGACCCGGCAGAGGCGGGGCACACCCTCAGACCGCCGGGAGGGGCGGGGCGTCGCGGCCAGCTCGGCGGAGAAAAGCGCGCACCAGCAAGGCCCGCGCCACGACCCGGCCGGGCGCTCTCTTCGTCACCTCCCACTCCCCTCCAGCTCTCCAACACCACCGCAGCGGTACCTGAAGAAGGACGACACGCCTCGGGACAGCCAACTCCTCAGAGCAGCCATTCCGCGACGGACGGACGCCAGACGTACACGCCGGAAGTGACGTATGTTCGAGAGCGGGGGGCGGGGCGCGGCCTCCACTCAAGAGGGCCGGACCCCATGACCACGCCTCTGCCCGAGGAAGCAGTAGGTATTGGACAAGTGGGGAAGGCGGGGCGTAGCTGAGAGAAACGGCTGTAACGGCCGCGCAGGGTACCCAACCGTCGGAGCTGCCGCGTGGGGCGGGGCCTGCGGGCTCGGAGTGGGCGGAGCGAAGTAGGCAGTCTTGAGGCCGTTTGGACTGGGCCCCGTGTCACCGCCGCGCCCCGAGAGACACGCCAGGTCCCGGGGCATGGAGGATGGGAGGGGCGGGGAGCTGGAGCACAGGCGCTGTCACTTCAGCACCAGGAAGTAGGTGGTCCAGCCGGCCAGCAGCAGCGCCCCGATGAGCACCGTGTAGCTGAGGAGCACGAAAGCCAGCAGCTCCCGCAGCAGCTGCAGCACGTGGATGGTGGACGAGGCCGGCATCGCCTTGCGCCGGAGGCCCGAGGACCTGCGGGGCAGAGGACGGTTCCCGCGCACGCCCCGCCTCCAGCGCACACAGCAGGGCTGCTGAGCCAGCCCTGCTCTAGGCACCGTGGAAGCAGGCCCCAGCCTAACCCTAACCTGGGTTAGGTCCCAGCCCTCTAAAAAGTAACACTTTCCTAAGCCCAAAGTGCTGATCTTTTTTTCTTAACAGCCATCTGGACGCTGTTTGCGTTTTCACTATAGAATTCTTTTAAACCAGAAATTCCCCTCGTTCTTGGGCTGTGATCTGGATCTGGGCTCGGAGGACACCACCGGGTGCCGCATTAGTCTTCATCCCCAGCCCTTTCCTCCCATCCACCTCCTGCATTTTTAATGCTATGAGTGCTACTAATGGGCAGGTGGAATCAAGCTTTCTTTTTCCCATCATTAGCCCCAGCCCCAGCTGTCTGCTGCTTGGGAGGGAAAGAGAAGAGAGACCCACTCGGGGAGGGGGAAGGCAGCAGGCCCTCACTGCAATTCCCCTGGCCCAAGGCCTGTCAATAGCAGAGCCTGAGGATCTTTGCTTTGTGGTCCGGCATGCCAACCCTTCTGCCCCGCCAGGATTGCACGAGTGCCAAGAGGTGGGTCTCGATTTGATCCTGGGCTTATCTCCTTCCCCATCGAGCTTTCGTTCATCTGCTCCAGCCTTGCTGCTCTTCCACAGACAGTAACCATCATAAACCCGCTCTTTACTTCAATCGCTGCCCTGCCCAGGAAATCCCCTCAGTGCCAGCCACTAGCTTCCCTCTCCCCATTTCACTCACTCCGCCAAGTTTCCAAGACTCCTGCTCCACGCAGCTGCGGGCTTCCTTGAGATCCGGTGTCAGAAGGCAGCTTGTGTGCACTCCAGCGATCTGGGCAGAGCTGAGGGATTCTCGGGCAGCAGCTGCACTCATCAACTTTAGGTGTGGTCTAGAGACCAATCACAATCTCCACGTGGTCCCTGAGCTCCCAGGGAGCTGCGCACAGGCAGTCCTAGGCCAGGCGGGGCATTGGCAGCCCTGCCCGCCCTCTCTGCCTGGGTCACCACCCCTGCCCACAGGCTCCCAGGCTGCTTGCAAAGCTCCTGACGTAGATGGGCTGAGCAGGCGGTACACTAGGGGGTATTTCATGCCCCTTCTTGTCTGCCTTCCTACACACTGCAGGTGGGATTCAGTCCAAATCCTTTTCTAACACTCACGTTCAGAGCAACCCCATCCGACTCTCAGATTAGAAGAACCACTGTACAAATGACGTTCACCATGACCGCCCTACTAAGCAAAAGCTGTTGTCTTAAAAGAACATGCAAACATGAGAGTGCATGTGTGTACGGGCCAGGAGCGGAGGACCAAGTGCTCCCGAGCGGTTCCAGTTCACAGACTGAGCAGGTTAGAGACTCGTCATACCGCCACCTTCCCAATGTGCCTGCTTCCACTTTCAAGTCCCCCCAAAAAGAGGCAAAAAGAACCAGTCAGGACTGCAGCAAATACAGAACAGACCCTTTCCCAGATGTGCTAGTGGAAGAAAACACAAACTATGCCGCTGCTTATTTTCTTTTGTACTAGTTTGTAGTCAGGGGGGTTTTTTGTTTTGCTTTTTTTTGACGTTAAAAAAGCAGCAGGCAGTGTGCACACCAACCCTTTTATCAACATCATCATCCAGAAGCGAATGGCCCTTTAATTCGATCAGCATCTCTTATTATCAAATCATTGCCCGGCCACAGCTCAGCTGAAAACCAGAGCAGACCATTATCAAGCTGCTCAGGAAGTCAGTCAGTAATTGCTCCCCGAGAGAATTGGTCAACTTAAGGGCTTCTGTGTCCTGCGTAGTCACAGGGAAGAAAGTATGGCTAAGATCATACCCTCATCCCACACCAAAGGAACAGATGAAAAGAGAGGCTTTTAAAACAGGCCGACTCTGCCCCAACTGATGGTGTTCAGCTTGTTGGGAGTGGTCCCACAAAGTCACCAGTTTGATTTCTGGTCAGGGCACACACCTGGGGCTGCAGGTTCAGGCACCACTCAGGGTGCACACAAGAGGCAACCGATCAATGTTTCTCAACATTGAGTTTCTCTCCCTCTCTTCCCCTCTGTCTAAAAAAACAAAAGTTTAAGAAGATAGGCCCACACTCTTCCCCTTCTCCTCTCACACCCTTCAAACGGATGTCTCCAAGCAGCTGCGCATTCTAGCCTCTGTGGCCTCTAGTCACCACCCGATTTTGGACATTTTACAGCAGTGGAGGAACAGACTGAGAAACATGTGGCTTGGAGTTCGTATGCACTGACTTAGAAATATGAGGATCTGCGAACTGTTACATTGCTGCCCTTTTCTCCGACTGTTTGACAAAAAGGCGTCCCCCATTTCCTGCAGTGCGCCATCATGCTAAACCACACAGTTTTAACGCACCAGGCTCGAGAGTATCACTCACAGACTATATGCTGTCTGCATCCCTGTCTCTTGCCACCTCCCTCACAGCCCCTCTCCCTGTCTGCACTTAGTTCACTTGGCTATTTTAAAGTATTTCCTTTTGGACTCAACTCTGCTGAATACAAACACTTCGTCTGGTGACAGGCCAGTCTTTCACATGCAACCGAGAACAAGAGACAAATAGGCAGACCACGGTGGATCAGAATCGGTTTGCCCCGAGGGCAGAGCTGGAGCGGACTGGGACTCACTAGGGTCTTCCCTTCCCACTTCTCCCCGAGAACTCCACGTGCTGGTTTTAACCCGCCTCCTTTTAACCATTACACTCTGGTCCTCAGTTAAACTACAGTTCAAATTCTTTTTTCTCTTTTGGCTGAAATTCAAGTCCATAGTAAGTAAGACACAAAACAGGGCCTATGTAGACTTCTTTATCTATGCAGACTCCTTTTTTAGGGGACTGCTGGTATAGCAGAACCATCTACCTAGCAGACAAAAGTCCAGACAGGATGTAAACAATCCACCCTGTCCAGGAATAAATGTACCATTCACATATCCTTTCTCAGTAAGGCCACACTCCCTTGAGACAAAGACAGCTTCAAGTATTAAATGAACTGACACAAAGGCGTATAATATATAATTATCCACCACTTTCTATTTGCATACAAATGAAGCAATTGATGTTTGTGAGTCTTCTGAGGAATGCACTTTCAGGTGCTGACCTCACTGTGCTCTGAGCGGGCAAGTGGAGGGCCGCGAGTGAATGCAGACACATGAGACACAGCTGAGCGTCTGTTCATGGGCGAGAAACCCCAGCCGAGGAGACCTGACCGGACTTGAATTGAATCCCATGAGCCAAAAACACTGCGGGACAATGCACACTTCATTCTGCCAGGCAGCTGAGGCTGACAGCTGCCGGGGCTGGAAGGTATAAACTAATCTCCCTGGGATAGCGAGGGTCTGAGAAAAGAGTTTCTAAAACAGGACTTGTTCTCATTAAGACCATTTCCAAATACTGAATGCCAAGGCCAATTAAGGACAAACCTTTTAAATATTACCTCTTCTACCCCCATTCTTATATTAAACAGATTTTTTAAAAATATATATAGAATTCTGCCCTGACCCTGTGGCTCGGTTGGTTGGGAGTCCTCCCGCTAAGTGAAGGGTCACTGGCTTGATTCTCGATCAGGGCACAGGCCTGGGTCATGGGTTTGGTCCCCGGTTGGGATGTGCGCAAGAGGCAGCTGATCAATGTTTCTCACCCTCCCTTTCTCCCTCCTTTCCCCTTTCTCTAAAAATAAATAAACAAAATCTTTAAAAATATATACAGCATTTCTCTTTCACTTCATGACATGCAATGTGCCTAACAGAATGGCACTAATGAAAAAAAGTGAGGAAAAACATGTATGTTTACTAGTTAGCCATGGAACCCTGGGGAGGATTAACCATGGGGAGGGCACTGACTTTGGTCCCCCAGCAGAGGGGGACCAGCTAATTTTGCTGGAGACTTGGGCTATGAAAAGGTCAATTTGTCCTTAACTCCCCCAGATGCAGGGATGACACGCCCACACCCCACCTGTCTCTCCCATGGCCTAGCAGTCCCTGTAGGAAGTGTGGCCGCTGTGGCTGCTGGACTCCAAATTCATCCACAAGCTGTGTCAGAGGAGGCCAAGGTCACTGGACAAGAGACTGAAACGGAGTTGGGTGTTTTCAATGAAGGCAAACACCAGGGGCTGAGTGTGAGCGGCCATGGACAGCTATGAAGTCTGTGTGATGGTTACCAGGGAGCTGGAGCAGCGAGACGCTGAAGCATCAGCAAGGGTGCTGTCACTCACAGCGGGGCCAGCTGGATGTTGGGCCCATGACGGGCAGGGAAGGAAACGGCAACCTCAGCGGAGGCACCCACCACTGCAGTGTCTTACAGTCAATAACGTGTGTGCTAAGCAAGTGTCCTTGAATGGTTCAACCCTCAGGAAGCCACTCCCAAGTATCGCCTTCCTCCATGTAAAAAGCCCTGGGTAAGTACCATAGATGTAGCTGATTAGACAGATCATAAACTTGGTTTTGGGGAAAGAAGCTCCCCCAAATCTTTTGCTTCATAGAATCCAACAAATCAAAAGCACAAGGAATCAAAACTTGCCTTAATGATTAGGTGAGACAGCTGGCGACACTGAACATAATGTGCCACAGAGTGGGAAAAAGAAGTCTCACCTCGTCGGTGGCCAAACTGTCTCCAGCTCCCAACGCCTAACCACTGCCCTAGGCCTGTGACTTCAAAAATTCGGCTCTACTTATCAGGGGTTGGACTTTCCACTTTTATTTTTGTTTTTAGCCTGCCTGGACCCTGCTTTCTTATTTGATGAATGGGCCCCATTTGCGTGGCTGTGTAGTTGATCTATCCCCACCGTCCTTAACATATTTCCAGAGGTCTCTAACGAAGATCCTGAGCTTAGGACACTAAAAACTGGTATTTCTTTACCCAGGTTGTTCTCTCCTGTTCTTCTTTCTTCAAGCAGTTAGGAACCCAAAAGAGAAGGAGAAAGGAGACCAGCCTAATTGAAGGGGCTGCCCCCGAAGTACACTCTGCACTCTGGTGTTATTTCTCCGTGGGACCGCACTCCCTCCCAGCGACTTCTTCATTGGGGCGGTGTACCCTGCAGTTTGCCGTTGGGTCCGCCCCAAGCGCCCTACAGAGGTCTCTCCATCAGGGACTCTATCCAGGTGGCCCCGTTCATCAGTTTGGTGGTGGCGATGACATACTCTGTGCCTCCATCTTCTAACTGGGACAGAAAGCGCAGGGCAGCGATTTCGGCGAAGGTCACGCCCCCAAGGAAAAAGACCAGGGTCACTCGGTTTTCTCCCGGCTGACCTAAAATTGAAACGTTTTAGAATTAAGAGTATTTATTAGCTTATCTTCCCACCTCTTAAGAAACTGCATTGTTCATAGAAGGAAAAAAAGTCAAACCTTTTTTGGTCAGACAGTTCACGTGAAACTCAGGCACACAATTTTGCTCTCAAGCGTTTTTTTCTAACTGCCGAGATCTCCGCTCTGAGGCTGAAAACTGCTACCCCCGAGGGAATAATGGGCTCCCGTGTTTACAGTATACATTAGCAACCAACAAAAGGGCTAGACTGGACTCTGACTCCCAAGGACCTTACAAATGTGTTTTACAAAGCAACTGCGTAACACACGAGAGCCACACTGACAGTGCGTAGTCATCTGCAGGGCCTGCCGTGGACTTACGTTTCTTCTGCAGTCCTGTGGGCAAGGGCTGCCGCTCCTCAAAGTGGGGGCCCGGGAGGATGCGGAGCACCTCCTCGATACTGCGCCAGCCGGGCCGGGAGAGCAGCTGGGCCAGCCGCACACTGAGAGGGGCGTAGCCGCTGTACACGTATGAGATGTCCGTGGGGTTCTGTTCGGCAATCAGAGGGGGGAAAAGCCTGTAGGTACAGAGCCACAAAACCACCTAACCGTGGCCTTTCGGTAACCCCAAATTATTTGTTTGAGGCCAAACCACAAGCAACCCTCCGTATTGCAGCAGCCAGAGTTCCCATCTTTGAAAGGCCACTCAAAGCATCTCTAGGTGCTGAAGACGAAAATGTGTTACTTAGTTTGGCATGAAACTTCTTGGAGGGTAACTTGGCAAGTCCACTTGTTGGCACTCATCCTACAGAGGGGCTGGCACCCTGGGAGACTGGCCCTCAGTGGTGACACTAACTGCCACGTCGTCTGAACCCGTAAAAGGCTGAGAGCAACCTGAATTATGATCCATAGAAATCTGTTAAATTGTAAAATAAGGTGCACCTGCAAAACCACTCTGTAGCTATTATAAAGAACTTTGGAACACGACGTAAGTCACAGGAGGGTCTCCAGGATACAGTGTCCACGGTGAGAGGGGTGGAGAGCGGGCTGGGACAGGAAAAAGAGCCAGACTAACATTATGCATGCCGTGTGACCCAGAAACTAAAATCTCTGCATTTCAGGTCGGAAAAGACAGTCCAACTTTGCTACTGAGATAGGAGACAGTTTAATTATTAGCTCCCATCACACGAGGCAGCCTAATCAAGTCCTTTATGAAAAACTAAGAGGAGAAAGAAATTGAGGAAGACTGGAACAGACAGTAACGTAAGGCGAAGTGCACCCAGCTTCGCAGACCACCGGTACAGAACGTGCACATCTATGTACCGGTGCTGGTTCACGCACAGACTCTTTCTGGAAGGGCCAAAAATGGGCCAGGGGTAACGAGAGTTGCCTCTGAGGGGAAACCGGGCTTAGATGTGGAAGGAACCTAACTTTTCCCTTTTCCCTGTCTGCCTTACTTTTGCACGAGCTGACCTTTCACCTCACGCTGTGTCTTCTGGGTCCTCTCTGCCCCTGTCCTCGGCCTGCTGAGCCCAGGGCAGACTTGCAGGCTCCAGACCAACGCGCTCCTCGCCCTCTGTTTGGGTCTGGCCCCTGGGAGGCACCAGATAAAAGCCGGTGGGAGGGCAGCAGTGAGGTCAGGGTTTTCTTGCCCGTGTCCTCCGTCACTCTGCTGGAGGCTGGCTGTCCCTCGACGGGAGGCCTCTTAACCCCTCGTCTTGTTGGACAGCAGCTCCCCACAGTTCTTCTGCCCAGGTGTGGAACAGCCCCCTCTCCTTGCCCTCGGGCCTCAGCGGGCCCCCCCACCCCATCTTTATGAAACTCTCCTCAAACCGCCCAGTGTGAGAGCGCCCTCCGTTTCCTGCCGGGATTCGGCCGGACAGAACACTCGAACGCCTCACGTTTTCCCGAACATCAGAAAACTGTTTTCAGAAAGCAAGTGGCTGGTGGACCGGGCGGCGTACGCTGTCACCACCAACTGTTCACTGGCAGCGAGCTGGGCAGGCGTGAGGGCGGCGCCCTACCTGTTCATTGACGTCGTCCATCCAGAGGCGCAGGGTCTTCCGGATGGTCGGGTAGCTGTTCCTGCCGCCTGCCTGCGGCTTCAGGAGGCCGGCCTTCTCCAGGCTGTGCAGCGTCAGGATGTGCTGGTAGCCGTACGTCTGCAAGAAGGGCCATCCAGCCTGGACGTCAGACCGGGGGAGGGTTTCTGCGGCTTTCGGGACGGAGCGCTGCCCATCACGCAGTCTGGTGTGCACTCCAGGCACGTTGCTGCGGTCCGGGTGATGCCCGCCCCGGGCACAGGGGACCCGCCTGTCCCTCACAGCCAGCCCAGCTCACTGCCTCGGAGAGGGACTTAAAATGCGCGGAGTCCACATCTGCGGGCCCCACTAAGGAAGCACCAAGTCAGCCACCACTGCTCTGCACTTCACCGTCTGCTTCCAAGCCCCACTTTCACCACACACGCACGGTGCCACAGGTGCACTTCCCCCTCCTGGCTTTAACAACGCTGTCTTCCCTCCAGTTAGGTTTATTGTGAGAACACAGCACGCGGTACACAGAGCACACAGGACGTGTCAACGGACTATCACGGCATTGTGGGGTGTCCAGTCTATGGCAGGCTGTTAGTGGTCAAGCTTCGGGGGGGGGGTCCAAAGTTACACGTGAATTTTCAACAGCCGCACTGCTCGAGGGTCGGCTGTGCAGTGTCTGTGTGTATGGGAGACAGCCAACTATAAAAAGGAATGAGGCCAATCCCCACATCCCGATAAGGCAGATCGTGAAGGGAGGTGAGGGGAGGTAGGAGAGGGTAAAGGGGCGATCAACAGTGACGGGAGGACACTTGACTTGGGCTGGTGAACACACAGCAACATACGGATCACGTGTTACACATTTGTACCCCTGAAACCTATACAACTGTGTTAACCAATGTCATCCCAATAAATGCAATTAAAAAATATCTGGGATATATTCTTAAGGGCAAAAAAATATAGTAATAAAATGTTATGTATATAGTAGGCTCTTATTTCTGTTAAAAAATTGTCAGTAAATCGCAGCCAACACTTCTCTAATGTTTTCCATGTGGGGAGCACTACTCTGTTCTAGGAGCTGTACACACATCAACTCGGTCTTCCTTATTCCAGCCCCTCAACGTCAGCGTTGTTACTGTCTCTGTTTCACAGAGAAGTGGAAATAAGTTGCCCAAGGTCACATAATAACAACACAGCAGGGACTCGGGTCCAGCTGGTCTCACCCCCCCAAACCACACATGTAAATATTTTTTATGTAAAGAAAGAAGGCGATCGCAAGCAGACAAAGCCAACGCTGACCTTGGTCCTATCTGGGTAGGGAGCCGGGGAGGGAGTGGGGTGCAGGGACGGTCATATTTTGCTCTGTGTACTTCTGCCTTATATAACAAGGATGTATGAGGTATTTGCGTAATTTTTAAAAGGACAAACCCCCCTGCCAAAAATTGAGCAAACATTTAGTTTTAACAATAATGTATTTAACTGTGACTGGTAACAGCAAATACACACTGCCTGAGACATTTGCAAACAGAGGGGGCAATTTTAAAAGTAAATACTGCGGGGCTCTCCCGTGTTACAAAGTAACACAGGCTTGGTTTCAGGAAGTCTGCTAAGGAATTATGAGGACATTGCAGCGCTCCCTTCCTTCTTCCAATGCTGTCTGATGAGGCACGTGGGCACTAGACCCCGGTGCCTGACTGACCAGCTGAGTGACCTCCGGGAGACAAGCTACCACTCTGTGCCCCAGCTCTTGTACCACCCATAAAGCGGGGAGACTCAGGGGCTGTTGTGGGCATCGAACGATTGAACGCTGACAAAGCTCTTCCCCGGGGCCTGGCACCCGGTAAATGCTCCACAGACTTGACGACAAGGGTGATGATGGTGATGACGCAAACACAGCACACAGTGACTGACACCACGGACAACCCCTCCAGGTGTTAAACAGTGTAAAAGACAGTGGAAACAGTGTACCACAATGGCAGATTTGGGAAGTCTTAAAAAAGAAAAAAAAGTTTTCTCCCTTGGCAAATCAGTCATTTAACACCACACTGACCTGGAGAACTTCTCGTTTGTAATGATCCAGAACTTTCTGTTTGAGTCCGCTGTTGCACACAGACTGGAGGCAAATCAGTCTTAGCACCTTGATCAGAGGGTGCTTTTGGGCGATACAGTCCTCAATGTAGCTGTTGACCTGCCAGCAGAGTACAGACAGATGCACACCAGCCCCTGGTCTGGGGACCTCGCGGTCTGAGTATGTACAATTCTTCTTCAAAATCAGACACAGGAGCTCTGTGGGAAGGTGGCTCCCTTTCCCCACATTCCTGAGGCCCCTCCATCCCCTGCCACCTGCCCCCAGTCCCCAGGAGCACCAGGCCCTGAGGCCATGCTCGGCCGCATGGATGTGCGTCTGGACTCCCCTGTCCCTGTGCACTGCCCCCCGAGAGGCGTGCCTGGCCCAGTCCACCCCCACAAAGCAACAATTTACCAGTAAAGGGACTATTTCTAGACGGTGAAAATTTTCAAATGCTAAATAATTTTAAGTTTATTAATAGAGGTGAATATGTGAAGAAATTCTTAGACCACGTCTCTCTGAAAGTAAATACCCTCAGCTGTCCACCACTGCCCCCCTTACAGCTCCTCAACTCAGGGGCTGGCCTGGCCTCTCTGCGTTGCAGAGAGAGCCCTCCACAGCGTGAGGGTGAAAGTTTGTCACTTGATAAAACATGCATTTTCACATTTTGCATTTGCTCTTTAAAAAAAGCAATATACTGGAGCCAAAACCGCTGTTTTTCTAGCTATAACCTTGTGTCTATAAGTAGTCATTACTCGTTTGACAGTTGCACCCTTCACGTACCTTATCGGTGTCTATTCCAGACATAAACTCCTGTTCCACCGTCAGCTTATCGAAGAAGTCTTCAGAAGCTAAAATGTAATTAGGAAATTTGCAACTTAGAAATTAAACAAACGTCCATTTATTTGAGCAGCGTGCTTTTACGAACAGCGCGCAGTAGGAGTAAGATGTGCCAAAAACCAAGCAAGCGAAAGGCTGGAACAGCCCCCCGATGTGATTCCTGGAAAAGCACGGCCACCCTGCAGCCCTGTGCTCCTGCCACACGGAGATGCAGTCAGCCCCACCCCCCACCCCCATGCCATCCTCACAGCTCAAAGACCGACTCAAAAACTCTGCCTCAGTGTCAGAGCAAGCTCTTTTCCCCAGAGTGTTTCATCATCAGATTCAACCCAGTTTCAACTGATCTCTATTGACAAGAAAAGACCTGACTTGCCGGCACTGCACTGTATTTAAGATTCGGAGTGTACTTCATAATCCAGGGCCCCGACCAATCTCCTCCGCAGCTTTTACAGCCTGCGTTTTAATGAATAAACTTGCCTTCGGCTTAATACACACCATCCACACTCTTTCAAAACACTCACAGCATGCTACCTACCAATTCTGCAGGAAGTTCAAGCGAAAACCAAAAACAGAAATAGAAACAGAAACATCACACTGCTCTAATTAAATAATCCCAAACAACAGGAGATTTTATCATACGATTACCTCAATGTAATAACGAAAAGAAACGTGTTAACCAGAAACCGCACATGTTTAACTGTGGACCTCTGTGCACTTAATTGACAAGCAGGATCAGAGTGGTGCCTGTGACCAGACCAACCCCGTGACCCTGAGCACACTCACTTGTGACGTCTTTGATCAACTCTGCGATGGAGGTGTGGTTTGCCAGTGAGCCCCTCGCCGCCTGCATGTGGGGCAGCTGGGACACGAACTGCTTGATCTCCCCCACCGTCTTGGCGTTGTGCCTTTCCTGAAGCGGGCGGAGCCATTGAGAAGGGGAAACACTTTAAGAGCTCTGTTCTTCGCATAGCTCAGTGGCTTTTAGTTTATTTTAATGTGACAGAATCCCAAATAAGCCAGGCCTAATCCAGCTCCAACGTCACGTGGAAAAACAGAAAAGGCGAGTTCGCCGTGCCGGTCCACGGCATTAGCACGTCTGCAGAGAGCAAATGCCTGCGGTTTTCTCTCCCAAGGCACCGGCTCAGGCTGTGAACAGTATTTTGTGGGCACTTGAGTGTTTGTGGGAGGGCAGTACTGGGTAAACTGCAAACATTTTGGAGGGAAACACTAAACTGAAAACAGTATGTTAAGAGGGGAACATAAACACCAGAAAGTTCCCTCTGTGAGAAGAAAAAATCCATTCTTCCTACTGAACCTCAAACTTGAATCGTCCATGAACAAGTGAACCTTGCTCAGTTACGAGAAAATGTTTTTTTCACAAAACTGAATCATTTAGACCAAAATAACTTCAGAAATGTGAAAATCAATTAATGAATATAGTTTCTAAGAAAGAAGAAATCTACAAATACAGACTCAGGGGGAAACTAGTTTTCAAAAATTCTCCAAGTTTCTGTCTGTAAAGTCCAAGTATTCAGCTCACCATCTGGCTGATTTCCCGTTTCCCAAATGGGCTTAACTGTGAACCGAACCGGGACAGGGCGGGAGGCAGCGAGGAGGCGATAACGAAGCCACCAGTGAAAAAGTCCTGGGCTCTGGGGACCTCACTGTCATTATCACCCAGTACGTCTGCAGGGGTCCCCTTCAAGGCTGTCAGCCAAACCTGGAGTTCTCACCCCGAACTGCAAGTTCTATCACAGAGGATCTTCTATTTACAGTGCAGCTGGCTTCCTCTTAAGGAAGGTAGGGAATAATGAAAAAGAAGGGAAGACAAATGTTTCTGACAAAAGGTGGTAAAGTGCAAACACTGTCCCGAACCCCAAAAAAGGTGGGGGGAGAAGAATGTACCAAGAGACCTTTTCTCACGGGCCTGGGAGACAGATAAAAGAAACCCGGGTGGGCCAACAGGGCAACGGGCGGTCTCCAAGGACGCGAAGATGCCACCACGCTGAGGCTCTGCCCCTGGCTGGACCTGTGGGCGGCTCCCACCCCCCTGGTGGCGGGCAGTCTAGCCGGGACGATCGCGGCAGGAGGACAAGGGAGCTGGCTCACCTCGAACGCTGCCGAGATCACCTTGGCTTTCTTGCTCAGCACGGAGCCCACCGCGTTGAAGTTCTTGTCCCGGATCTCAGCGTACAGCTCCTCTGCGGAATTCAGCTGCAGCTTCTTGGCTTCCGTGGGAAGATCCTTACCGCCGTCGCCCTGCTTCTTGGGCGCAAATTTCTCCGGAGGTAACTTCACATAACCTGGGTGACGTGGAGGAACGGGTGCCCGTGGGTGTTTTCTAGAAGAACCACTCAGGCGCCGGGGCACGAGGCAGAACTCTCCCACTCAGGAGAGACATGAGCCGCCGTTACCAAAAAACAGTGCACGGCGCTGAGGCTTTGATTTTCCCATAATCAAAGTACACTCTGACCATAAACAAATGAGTCGGGATTCTTATTCAAGTTTTCTCCAGTTCTAAACGCTGACAGAAACAAGTGGACATCATGTGGGCCCAAACCAAACCACACGCGTCTGTGACCCCTGACTGACAAGCTGTGGAGCCTGAACCCCTGCAGGTGTCCATCGAGGGTCTCCAGCCTCCGTGTCAGCCTCGCCCCTAGATTCCCGTCCCTGCCATGTTCTCTGCCTTAGCCGGCCGGTCACCTCCATTCCTTGCTCTGCCTGGCTGCCTGCCCTTCGCCAGCAGCCCCCTTTCCAACCCCTCCCCAAAGCCACCTCTCCCACAGCTCTCCCGCATGACTACTGGCCGCAAGGACCTGTCCTCTACAAACTGCAGTGTCACTTGTAGCTAACCCTGGGCCTCTGCTCACAGGGGACAAGCAAAGTCCTCCCCCTGCACGTCCTGCCAGCCCGTGTGACCGACAGCTTGCTTACTTCTAGTGTCTAAGAGTCAAAAGCAATATTTCTATATTTTCAATTATTCTCATTTATATGCAAAGAAAGCACCTTAAAACAATGACCTTTTGGATGTTTTTATCGGGTGACCTATTGGTAAAATAGATGGCACTTTACTCACTGTTCTGAATGCCATAAATTTCATCAATGAGTCCTTCGTACGTAAGCTGAGTGGCGAGAGGTGTTAATAAATCCACGTTTCGATCGAGCAACAAGAGATTATCGAAAACAGGAAATATTGAATTTTGGCTTCCTGTAAACTCTCTCTTCATCCTGATCATCATATTGGCCACTTGCTGGAAACAAAACATTGGATCAGGCGGGACCCTCCTGGGAATTAGCCAATTTTAAAATTCAGCTAAAAACAGAAAGACAATCAAAAAAGTAAAGAAAGAGAAAACCCGTGGAAAAGAGAGGCTGGTGAGAAACAAGCAGCTGCAGAAAAGCGTGCTCTGCTGGCCAAGCGTTCCAGACGCAGACTGCTGCTGCCGCATTTCCGGAACTAGTGACTGCGGAGCCACCGCTCACAGGCAGGGGTGAGGTTCCTGAGGGCTCTGGGCAGATGGGACCTTGTTTCTGTGCTTCCGTTTAAAGACACTTTGTAGAGCAGATACTGGTGATGCACTGACATCGAACCCACAGCCAACAGCACCCTCGCTCACACCTGAGTGAAGCTAACCTAACACTCGGGGACACTAGAAAGCACGTCAGCACTGCGTTTGGGGGCTGTTCACCAACAACAAGCACAAACATGCAAAAAAAAAATGTGGCATTACGTAGTGTGTGGCCCCACTTAGTGGCAGAAAGGATACCGTTTACAGTAGGAGCTAAAACGAGGGCAGAGCATCGCTTTGCTCAACTCCGGCTGCCCATAAGCATGCTGAGCACCTCAAATTCTTTGCTGCTCTGGGGAAGTCCACAGAACACGAAGAGCCATTTGAGGTTATGAATACACTTTAGCAAGTAGGTGAATTCCCAAATAAAAAGGATTGATGGGGCTTGTTTGTAAATGGCTTTCCACTCCTACCCTTTTATAGGGTGCTAGGGGGCCCCCCTTCACCACCAGACGTGCACGTTTCTCACCCGTGCGCACTCTCCTTTCCCGAAGATCTGGGGGATGGTCCCGTACAGGGCCTGCAGGGTCATCAGCCCCTTGGCCGCATGGTAGAGGCTGGTCTGGTCGCTTTCCAGGTAGCACTCCTGTGGGGAGGAAGGGTCGGTTACTGTCAGACCCTGGTCATCCGGGTGCCTGCCTCCGCCCAGCACTGGGACTTGGCAGTGGGTAAGACTGTTTCCACCTTGCTGGGGATGCAGGAGATGGGACCCAAGTCCCTTTTAAAAAGCTGCTGTTTGGCACTTTACACCACGAGGCCAACAGCTCAGCTATCAGGGTGCAGCCGTGGAAGCAACTCTCCTGGGACAGAACATTCTGGAAGAAAAGTGTTCACCAGTGTTCACCAGGCATGCCAGCTCTTAGTTTGCCAGCTCTTGTGTAAATTACTGACGAGTAAGACTTACACGGGTTCTCTCATTGGCTGTGGTAAGTGTAAACTTTGGTGGGACATTTTGGGAGGGCCACAGGCCAATATGCACAAATGCATGTATTCTCAGACCCCCAAAGTCCCAGATGACCACACAAAAAGACACTTTGCATTTTCACAGGCATGAGGCAGGTTTTCATACACACCAACAGCCATAACAGCGTGAGAAAGGGAAAAGGATGGTTGAACAATCTTTAAAGTATGATCTTGTTCTGGGAAACTGTATTTTACTTTATAAAATATACAAAGTATGTTTTGTTAAGTATACAAAAATATACTTTTTTTTGCATTGTAAAACAGCTAACAAGATACACACAGAACCAGTGGAGAAGAGAGAGAGGGAAGTGATCAGCTTGGACACGGAAGGGTAAGGACATGGGTTCTGGGCTCAGGGGCCCTGATGGGACCCCACCCTGCCGCTGTCACTTTCCAGCCGGCCCCGAGGCAGCAAGACAACCTCTCTGTGCCTCAATGTATTCCTTTGCAGAAGGGATCATATTCCACACAATGTAAGGACTAAATGAGAAAAATGCTTATCAGGGTAGCTTTAGGTTTAGCACCTGATACGTGTTCGGTGCTTAACAAATGTTAGCTTTCACTGGAAATTATTTGCATATTTTACAACCACCATCCACTCACTAATGGATCTCTAGTCTCTGGAGCCAGGAGGGAGGGGACAGGGATGGCCAAGGGGTCAAGGAAGAGAAGGTGGCTGGCTCTTCCAAGTCCGTGTGTAGCTTACCATTCCACTGAGTACGACAGGCCAAAACCAAATATGGCTACAGACGTACTTTGTGCCAAAATTACCTAACACTCCTCGCTGGAGCAGAGATAAGAAAAAGTTCAAGAAAAAAATACTAGGGAACATATCTCAAAAGAGCATTCATGTTTTTCTTTAACTTAAAAGTTCTATTACCACCAAAATATTTTTTGTAAGTCTATTTTTTTAAAAAAGATATAAACATTAGCTCTAATTTTGCTCTGATGTAATTGGCGGTGGGGTGATTATTTGTATCAATATCTCAACTCTATTTGGCACCTGCAAACTTCCACGTGGTGTTTCAAGCCAAGAGTATTTTGGGAGGGCCAAAAGCTAATGCCCATTAACATTTAAATAAACATAACTTACCCTGGCTGGAGTAGCTCAGTGAATTGAGCGTGGGCCTGCGAACTACAGGGTCACTGGTTCAATTCCCAGTCAGGGCACATGTCTGGGTTGTAGGCCAGGTCCCCAGTACAGGGTGCGTGAGAGGCAACCACACACTGATGTTTCTCTCCCTCTCTCCTTCCCTTCCCCTCTCTCTAAAAACAAATAAAATCTTTAAAAATAAATAAATATACACACATAATTTTTGACCTTGCAAAGTTATTTTTTAAATTGTATTTACAAAGGCCATGGATTTTGTACATGCTGGTTTTTACACATACAAACTAAGGTCGCACTGTGCTTAGCACCTTTATGAAGCGTTGGGCCGGGCAGCACTCTAGTCCCCGCGTCCTATACGGTACACTGAAGGAGACAGTCCTCACCACGTCCTGAAAGTGCAGGCAGGTCTGGAGTCCTCCAGACCCCAGGCACGCTCACTGTTTAAAAAGCATGTGACCAAGCAAAACGGGGCTCCATCAGAAATCAGGTTTGAATGTAACACTCGGCAGAACTCAGCATTACCATCCAGACAAAATGCTTGATTTCTAAATGGAATCCTTAAGTGAACGTACAAAGCCCAGGGCTTGACGGTCTGAGCTGAAAATAATTCTGTGCTTCTTTGCAAGTCCCTGATTAAATAAACAGGAGCTCGCTCCTGGACGGCCTTGGTCGTGCCGGGACAAGTCTTCCTCAGCTGCTGCCAATTCACATTCATTACGCGGACATGAGTTAATTATATGTGAGGACACAATTAGAGATACGGGGCGTCCACTCCGGCATCTGGGTGATGGGTACGTGGGCGCTCCCGGTACAATTCTTCCAACTGTGCCGTATGTTTGCAATTTCTTATGAAAAATGCTGAGGAAAAATCCACACCGTCGCTGGAGGAGATAAAGTGCAAGCAAATGTGTGGGGAGCACGGCGAAACAGAAGAGCCCAGAAACCTCTGTGTTACCAGATGAGCCACTCACACCGCCACCAAGTTCCGCCCAAGTTAACTCTCACGGTGGTGACCATTGTAACAACATGCCGTGGGACAAAAAGTTTCACACGATGTCCTGCAGGACACCAGTGCTTCTCAAAAGTTCTAGTCTCCAGCCCTGATTGCTGTGGTTCAGTTGGTTGGGCATTATCCCACAGACGGAGGGGTCATGGATTCGATTCCCCGTCGGGGCACATGCTGGCTTGCAGGCCAGGTTCCCAGTAGGGGACATTGGAGAGGCAACCAATCAATGTTTCTCTCCCTCTTTTTCCCTTCCTTCCCCTCTCTCTAAAGATAAACATAAAAAATCTTTTTTTTAAAAAGTGGGAGGGTATGAGCTGTAGCTGCATAAACTATTTATGGGGCGGTAAAGTTCTCAGTCTCTGGAAAACAGGCTGGCAGTTCCTCACGTTAAATACGGAGTGCAACCACGAGCCCGGCAATTCCACTCGTAGGTGGGTCTACGAGAAATGAAAACACGCGCACACAAGCCCTGCGTGACTGTTCACAGCATCATCACAGACGAAAAGTCATCAGCTGTCCACCACAGACAAACGACAAACAAAATGTCAGATGTCATTCCAACAGAATGCTATCTAGGAATAAAAATCAATGAAGTAGTGATGCATGCTATAACATGCTGTAACACAGATGAACCTTGAAAACGTGATGCTAAAACAGAAGCCAGACACAAAAGACCACACATTCTAAGGTTCGCTGATAAGAAATTTCTAGAATCGGCAGATCCACACAGGATGCAATAAATGAGCGTTGCCAGCGCTGGGGTGGGGGGGGTGGGGAGTGGCTGCTAATGGCAGTGGGTTTCTTTGGGGACGACAAAAATGTCCCAGAATCAGATGGCGGTGATAGCTGCACAACTCTGTGAGGACACCGAGGACACTGCTGAACTGCACACTTAACATGGGTGAATTTTTGCTGTGTGATTTATGCCTTAATAAAGCAATTATTAAAAGATTTAACTCCCTTACCACTGGAAACATCCACATGATAAAAGGTATCACAAATTAAGTTAAAAGACAAGTCACACACTGCAGAAGATACTTGCAGCTTTTTTAAAAAAGATTTTTATTTATTAATTTATTTTTAAAGAGAGGGGAAGGAAGGAGAAAGAGACAGAGAGAAACATCAGTGTGTGGTTACCGCTTGCGCACCTCCTACAGGGCACTTGGCCCGAAACCCAGGCCTGTGCCCTGACTGAGGATCGAACTGGTGACCCTTTGGTTTGCAGGCCTGTGCTCAATCCACTGAGCTATGCCAGCCAGCGTGATACTTGCAGCTTTTATAATCCACAATGGTTAAGTATCTAGAATATATGAGTATAAAGAATTCCTCAAACAGAAAAAATGAGCAAAGAAAATGAACAAGCACTTTGCAATTCGCTGAAAAGAAAAATCTTTTTTTTTTAAAGATTTTATTTATTTTTAGAGAGAGGGGCAGGGAGGAAGAAAGAGAGGGAGAGAAACATCAGTGTGTGGTTGCCTCTCACACACCCCCACTGGGGACCTGGCCCACAACCCAGGCATGTGCCCTGAAATTGAACCAGTGACCCTTTGGTTCGCAGGCCAGTGCTCAATCCACTGAGACACACCAGCCAGGGCTGAAAAGAAAAATCTTAAACATCAGTATACCTATGAAAAAGCTCAGCTTCCCAGTAACCAAGGAAATGCACATTAAAACAACAGCCTTGACACTGTCACCCTCATAAACTTAGCCAAAGTTCAAGCTCGACGTTAAAAAAGAAAACGCCAAACTTACTTTGAAGGCGCCCTCCGATTCCATGGACAAGAGGTCCCCGTCAAAGGGGATGAGGTCCAGGCTGTACTCCTCCCTGTGAATAAAGGAGCCCAAAACGCCCAGGTCCTTCAGCCGCTGCTCGCACAGCAGGCTTCGCCGGGGCACGAACAGAATGTGGAAATCCCTCGCTGGGCCCCGCCTGTCTTCGCTGCAAAAGAAGTGCCATTTATCAGCTCAGAGGCTCTTCAGGGTCATAGGCTGTGCTACTTCTGTTACTCCCAGAGCCTGGTCCTATGCCGGGTACACAGCAGGCACTAAATAAATGCTGGCTGCTTAAAGACACCAGTATTGACTTTCAGACCCCCACTGATGCAGTCGCTCTAGTTTTTTCTCCCTGACAGGAAAGCAGCATTGATCCCCAGACGACTTCGTAATGCATTTTTTAGCTTCCTCTTAAACTATTTATGGGGCATTAAAGCTCTCAGGTTTATTAAAACGGGATATCTGTGTCTTCCTGACAACAAGTGGCTCTTTAAACCAAACCAATGTAGCGATACAGAGCCTTAAATTAAAGCGGAAGATCGTTCCTGACTCCCACCTCTGCTCTCCTAATTGGTGAACTTCCCAAAATAGCGCATTTGCTTTTAAGGTTTTCGGGGCCACATCAATCAACTGTGCCGCAGAGCGCAGGCTGGGCCAGGACAACTTCCTCCGCAGAAGGATGTGGCATTAAACTGCACTCAGCTCCGACTGACTCTGCTTATGAGATTCAAGCACAGTGTCTTCAGTATATTGAAAAAACAATTGTTAGAAGTTTTCCTTTTTAATGGGATCCCTGTACCGATACAGGTCCAAACAGTTCGCCGTCCTAAACAACAGGGTTACGTGATGACCCCGCTCTCCAACTGTTTGAACAGGTTCAGGTTTTGCTTTCCCCCTCTTATCCTTTCCCGCCTGCCCCAGCTTCCCAAAGACCACTTTCCAACCCACCAGCAAGACAATGGAGTTGCAATGAGGGGGCTCGGCACCTTAACACCACCCAAAGGGCCACCCTTTTGTGGACCCAACACAAGCTCTGAGAAATACCTGAGCACATTTTCAGCGATTATATCCATCAGTTCTAGCCTGGGTCTGACAAAAAAAATAATATTCTTCACGTCAGCTGCCGGCAAACGACTTCCTTTCAGGGTGAACATTTTTTCCACTTCGTGCTCCTAGGAAAACACGTGCACGAGAGGTCAACAAGGAGCCCACCTTCACCTATCACATCCGGACTCTGGTTATACACTCCCGGTCAAATGCGCTTAATGCTGAATTATCCAAACTTGGATTCTCCGAAGCCAGACGTACAAAGCACCAAGTTTCAGGATCAAGTCACTGCTCATCGCATCGGAATTCACATGACCCTCACATGATGAACTATCAAAGACACCAGGTCATGGTCACCTAAAGCAATGCTAGTAACTTCCCTGAGCTTAGAGTCGGTATGGCATCGCAGGCCAAAGGACCGCTGTACACAAAATGTTAGTCACAAACAAGTGTCAGTGTTCCGAAAGGCCAAACAAGAGGAAATGTAAAATTCCTACTGTTACTGCTAAAGTGCAGAATCACTGATCCCCGAATAAAACCCCAAGAGCTCATTTACCTTCAGTAGTGAGTACTGCGCAATCAGCCCAAACGGTCCTGTGAGGTATTCATCCCACACTATTGCCTATAAGAGGAGAGAAGCATTCTCTTACTATGGATAATCTCAGGAATCTTGACAATAGCAACAGAAAACAGCAGTTACACATAGTAGGACCATCTGCTTCCAACTCTGAATTAAGTAGGCTCCAAATTTAATAGGCTCCGACCACACTCATATCCTGCGGGCCTAGAGAAAAACTGCAAAGCCGAGCGATGCTACTGCTGGGTCCAGGGAAAGTTCAGACTTCACCCCTGTCCTCAATGGAGAGAAGCAACTGTGCTTCGCTGTGTGTCTATGATTTGATCGAACTACTTGTTAATTGCCAATGGCAACAGTTCCATCTAGCATTGCATATATAAGTATCATATCATCATCCAATTACATAAAATTAAAACCTCTAAGGTAGGTGTTACAAATCTTACTTTGACAAAAGAAGCAATTTTAAAAGGCTCACAAAATGTAATTAACATGTCCAAGTACAGCATAAGGGAGTCAGGCCTCCAACCTAAGGACTTAATGCCCCGCAGGTCACCGCTCTGAGCCCCTGGAGCCTGTGTACTGCTAGAGTCCAGGGTCATTTCTTTTTCTTTGAACAGGTATTTTTATTGAGATAACTGCAGGTGACGTTTCATTGTAAGAAATAATGCAGAGATCCCTGGGACACTTTACCCACTTTTCCAACAGTAAGGTTTTACAAAACGATAACTACAATATCGCAGCCAGGATGCTGACGTTGATCCAACCCAGCATCTTGTGCCGATTTCAGCATCATTTCTCAAGCTTGAACTGGGGTTAGCATGCTTTCTTCTCACCTCAGTGGCTGCTAGCGCCCACGCTACCTCTCTTGGGTTTCTACTCTTTCCAAGACTGACTCCTGAGTTTCCTCAGTTCTCCTTTTCTGTTCAGTGTGTGCTGCCAGTTATTCAGGGTGACTAAGAAATCCTAAGGGGAGAGGTAATATCACTCGAAAGAAATTCTACCAAGTGCCCAACCTGCCGTTTCTGATTCCGTGGTGAGCTGGGTTCTAGTAAAGGTCTAACAGGAAGGACTTCCAGCCAAGATGGAGGCATAGGTAGATACACTGTGCCTCCTTTGCATGACCAACATAGGGACAACAACAATTTAGAAACAGAGTAACAACCAGAACTGACAGAAAATTGAACTGCATGGAAGTCGGACAACCAAGGAGTTAAAATAGACATGTTCATCCAGACCGGTAGGAGGGGCAGAGTCGGGCAGCTGGGTGGAGAGGGGTCTCGTGGCACAAAGAGCATTGGGACCCGGTGTGTGAGACCGCAGCGGGCATACCATGGGCGTGCAAGTGGCAGCTGGCAGACCACGGCCGAGGGGTGGCAACCATCAGATCCAGCGAGGAAGCGATTGTGAAGCAAGGCACTGCGCACAACCCAAGATCCCAGCGCTGGGAAATAGAGCCTTGGGGCACTGACTGAAAACACCTGTGGGGGTTGAGATGCAGGGAGAGACTCCCAGCCTCACAGGAGAGGTCACTGGGAAGACCCACGGGGTGCACAAGCCCACCCACATGGGAATCAGCACCAGAAAGGCCCAGTTTGCTTGGGGGAAGCAGAGGAAGGGACTGAAATCAGCAGAGAGTGGAGCAAACGCCATTGTTACCTCTTGGACCCCTGCCCCACATACAGCAGTCACACAACCCAGTGACTGGGTTGCCCCGCCCTGGTGAACACCTAAGGCTCCGTCCCTCATATGTAACAGGCTCAACCACACCAAAAAGAGAGAGAGAGAGAGAGAGAGAGAGAGGGAGAGAGAGGCATGGCTCAAACAGAAGAACAATTGAAAGCCCCAGAACTCACCCTTTTAAGTGACGAGAGATAGCCAACCTATCAGATGCACAATTCAAAGCACTGGTGATCAGGAAGCTCACAGAATTGGTTGATTTTGGTCGTAAATTAGATGAAAAAAATGAAGGCTACAATAAGTGAAATGAAGAAAAATACACAGGGAACCAATAGTGACGGAATGAAAGATGGGTCTCACATTGGAGAGAACCAGAAGGAAGAAACAACCAAACAGAAAAGAATGAAGAAATAAGAATTCAAAAAAATGAGGAGGCTTCGGAACCTCCAGGACATCTTTAAACGTTCCAACATCCAAATTATAGGGGTACCAGAAGGGGAAGAGGAAGAACAACTAGTGGAAATCTTACTTGAACAAATAATAAAGGAGAACTTCCCCAATCTGGCAAAGGAAATAGACTTCCAGGAAGTCCAGGAAGCTCAGAGAGTCCCAAAGAAGTTGGACCCAAGGAGGAACACACCAAGGCACATCATAATTACATTACCCAAGGTAAAAATGAAGGAGAGAATCCTAGAAGCAGCAAGAGATA
>CM052546.1:65375710-65430936 GCA_028533065.1 Trachops cirrhosus
GGCAAGAATAGTATGGGAAATGTAGAAGCAAAGAACTTATGACACATGGACTGAAGTAAAGGGGGGAATGTGTGTGGGAGAGGGTGTGCAGGGTGGAGGGGAATGAAGGGGGGATAATAGGACAACTGTAATAGCATAACAATAAAATATATTTAAAAAAAAGAAAAGAAGGGCTAGGGGCAGGCCACGTGCTCTCCATGGGCCTCATCTTAGGCTCCATTCCAAGTGTTTGTTTCTCGCCCATAAAATACAGAGGTTACAAAAGAAGTCCCAGTGGCCTTTTATTTCCACAATTCTACTCCTGCACGCAGTGCGGAAAAACAAAAGCTTCAGTTAGTAAAATCTGAGAGAAGCCTCGCCTCTACCCTCACCCTGCACCAGAGGTTAGCAGACCCCTGATTTCTACTCGGACTGCCACTAAAACAAAGCGGGGAAAAGCTCCCATGTGAGTTGTTCTTTTTTTAAAGGATAACACCAGAGACTGCATAATTATGTTTCCAGCAGTCTGGAATTTAAGCTGCATGTCCTGCAGTCAAGGACTTATTTCTGTTTATGTACCTGTTATGTACCTTCTTTGCCATGAGGTCTTCAAACCCAAAAACCCCTCACACCTACCACAGGCACGTACGTTCTGAACACTAACTTGCACTCACCACACCCATCGAGGCTAATACTCGGCTTTTTATGTCTGGGGAGTGGGAAGCTGAGCGGAGAGGGGCTTTCGTTTTTTCCCCTTCATACTCTTTTATAGAGTTTTTATTTATGAAGGAAGCTGTTTTACTTTTTAAGTAAAAAATCACTGGCATGTAAGGAAGTGACTGACTTTTGAGTATGAAAGCTTGTTCCCTGTAACCTTGCTGTCCTCGCATATTAGCTCCAGATTTTTGTCATTCCTTTGGATTTTCTACATCATGCCATCTGCAAACGAAAACAGTTTTATTCATTTCTTTCAACTGTATTTCCTTCTCCTGTCTCATTAGCAAGGGCTGGCAGTACGATGAGAGGGGACGCCCTTGCCCTGGTGCCAATCTTGGAGGAAAAGCTTTGTGTTTCTCACCATCAGGTGTGATGCCGGCTGGGGGCTTTATAGACAGCCTTCTCCAGCGGAGCAAGTCCCCCCAATGCCTAGTCTGCCGAGAGACTTTGTCCTGATGGGTGTTCGATTTTCTTCAATTGCCTTTTCTGCACCTGTTGACATGATTGTGTGGTTTTTCCCTTCTTCGGTCTGTTGATGGGATTGGATTACACAGACTGATTTTTAATGCTGACTTAGTTTTGCACATCTGGGGTAAATCCCTCTTGGTTGTGGTTCCTAATTCTTTTTATATGTTGTTGGATTCAGTTTGCTGGTGTTTTGTTGGCATACACTATTTTGAATCCATTTATGTTATCTACTAGAAAAGGCAAAACTATGGGGCCATAAAAGAGATAAATAAATGGGTTTTAGGGACCGAGAGTGTGACTATGAGGAACAGGAGAAAGCTTTTTGGAGCAAAGGAAATCTTGACCGTGAGGCCAGTTGTGGCTGTGCATCTGACAAAACTCACCGAACTGCACACCCACGAGGGCAAATTTTATGTAAATCATATCTTCGTACATATGACCATGGGGAAAAGGCAAGTGTGAGCAACAATCTATACAATGCAGCTTTGGTAAGAAACACAGCTGTGCACACGTACGCGTTTGCACGTGCTGTGACCCCCATGAAGAGCAATCTGGAAAGACAACCCTAACCACCGGTGACACGGCCTCCCCGTGGGAACAACGGGAGGGGCCTGCCTTCAAAATGACCTGCATCTGCATCATGTCATGTTGCAAATGTGGATGTATTTCTAACTTCAAAGTAACACTGTAACTTTAAAGGAATAAACAATTCTCATTTTTTAGAGACACAAAAATATTTACAGATGAAGTGACAGGGAGTCTAGGGTTTGCTTCCAAGTTGCCTGTGGCAGGGTGAAGGGTGCGTGGGAGCGCGGCAGGAGCGGGCGCAGCCCCACAGTGCTGCCCTGCTCACCCGGCTTCTGTGTGGGGCTGGAGCTCTTCCTGATGCAAGTTTCACTAAAAGGGAGCGTTACTTTAAAAAACATATTAAGAAAAGAGTACATGAACACCCATAGTCTCAAAGAGTTTATCCACAAAACTGCTTTATAAATAAAGATGGTGGATGATTTCCTTTTAGTCTATCACTTAAGCCGTGAAAAACACCAGGCCATGTGAAGGGAAGCTCAGAGCATCACAGACACAGCCCCCTTGGCAGGCTCAGCAAAACCACTGGGATGCAAACCTCCCGGGGGGCGCAGCAGTGTCCATTTCTGCTCGGCTGACCACTGTCCCCGCCATGTCCGGAACACGGGCAGGCACACAGTACACACTCACTGACTACTGTCAACACTGGGGATGCACTAATGCCGCTGAGAAATGGTTAAAGCAGCAAGTGTCATGTCCTGCACGTTTTAACACACACACCAGCCACTGGCGCAGCAGGAACCAAGTCAGCCTGTGGCAAGAGCCCCTGGGAGAGAGCGGAGCCCACGGCCGCGGCTCCGACGGCCTTCCCGGGAGGGCTGAGCTGTGCTGACTGGCAGCTGAGCCACGTGCAACTGCAGGACAAGGGCACGTTCACATGGTCCAACCTGACGAAAGGCCCGGCGCTCCAGGTGACACGTGTGAAGGTCTCTGCCACTGTCGGCGCCCGAGAAATCAGGCTTGGCTGGCTCTCTGGTCCTGGCTGTCGCTCCTCACCACACTGCCCCCTCCGCCCCAAAATGAAAATCCCACTTGGGAAAAGGAGCTGCAAGTGTGTTTTAGAGTGCCATGTGACTCCACCGCCCCAGACCCAGCTCACGGGTATTTTTTTAAATCTTAGCAGCAATGACGATGGAGTAGAAATTAGTTTCCTGCCCAGTACACGGGGCTGGGGCGAAACAGGCTTCTGAGTTGGTCAGACACGAGCTTGGATCTCGGCCTGGGTGCTTCGCTAGGGGTTTATTTCACCTTTGAGCCTCAGCAGTGTGCGGCAAGGATGCTGGGAGATGCGCTGGAGCCAGTGCTGCCGCATCGGGCACCAATGCAGCTCTGGTCCTACCCCACGTCAGTCTGGTCTCTGCTGCTCTAGTGTTTAGGAGGGACCGCTGACTATTTCTATTAGTACTGCAACTAAAAGTCTTTCTTTAAAAAAAAAAATAGGGTTTCTGCCAAACACTGGCTCTGTACATTTCCGAACACAGCCGCTCAACAGTTTGGTCAGACTCTGAAGAAGTAACAAAGTAAATATTTGGACTTTCACTTAAGGAAGCAGCGCTCTAGAGTCCTGGGGATTACACAAGGCAATACAGCCAAGGAGTCGACCAGCCTTCTTTACACTGCGGCTTCTTCTAAGGCATTTTAAATGGGTGCTTTCCCACTCTTTGAATCACACGTATGTCTACGTATAAACACAGATACACATCAAGGGGAGAGAGACCTGTGACCTCCCTGGGTAGTCGATGTTGTCAACGACCTCCAGCGTCAAGGCCTCACATGCTGTAGTTCACAACGACTTGTCACCCCCGAGGGAGACACAGAAAACTGCGGAGGGCGTCACAATCCCGTTCCTTAAAGACTGGGATTGTTCTTAGTTGTTCCTTTGCAGGAGTTATTTCCTAACACCCTTCAAAGTCACAGGTTTTCAAATTTTTCGTCACAAAGCCTTTTCCAAAGGAAGGTCACTCAGGTCCAATACGCAAAAGACAGGGAGCTGGAGGCTGCAGAGGGGCCGAGACCCACTGCCCAGGCACCACCCTGCCCCCGCCGGAGCCTGTCCGCTTCCGGGGACGGAAGTGAAGATGGAACATATGGTCTGGTGATGGCCACAACCTGGGGTGCCAGGATGACCTCTGTGTGCCCCTCCCGTGGTGGAACCCATTCTCTACCAGAAGGTCAACAAAACGAGAGAGGAGGAGCCAGGACTCTCCTTGTGACACACAGACGTCAGGACCACCCAGCATGTCGGACGCTCTGGCCTGTGCCCGGCATGACAGCCTCGTGTGGTCAAAGGGTGGCCACTCTTCCTGAATCCCGCCTCTCACGTATTGATCACGGGGAGCGCAGCCGCCCTGCCTAAGGTGGCCCACTCTGGTCCCTTTCCCGGCCGGAACCAAAGGTGGCACCCAGCTCCTGACTCCAGGAGCTGACGGAGGCTGAACAGGGGACTGCCTTCTCCGGGCTCCTGTTCCCCGTTCACAAACGGGGATAAAGGCAGGGCCATCTCCTACAAGTACTGCAAGGGTGAGTGAGATGAAGCTGTCACTCGTCTGTGCCTGCCACACAGCAGGACACCACAGTGGTGAGAGACTGGAGGTGGCGGAGTGGCCCCTCTTCCGTGAAGCCCAACACTTGTGGAAAGTCTGAGACCAAAGCCCTAAAAAGTGCCCTTGAGGCGGACGGCGCCGTGTCCACGGAGATTCTACATGATTGCCCCAACTCCTCTGTCCCACTTGGGAGCGAATGTTGGTAAAGTGGGCTGGGGGCGGATTTTTCCCCTGACACGCAGAGCAAGAATGACTACACAGCAGGATCCCCGGAGTGCCTCGCTCTGGGCCCTGGGCCGGCACGAGATGCGACTGACAGCCCGGCACTCAGAGCCGACCATCAGAGTAACGAGAGGAACGCAGCTCTCGGCAGACCCAGTTCTGAGTCAGTGCCCAGCGACTCGCCCGAAACCTCCGTGGTTTAAATACGGGCGCGAGCCGGCTGGGCGGCATTCCCCGGCCGCGACACATGCTCCCGTGTGCCACTGCACGCGAGCGCACGTCCACACATGGCTCCCCTGGGACACGTCTGTCACGTTGTTCTTTTTTTTTAATTTAAAGAAAAGCAGAGTTCTATTTCAAAACAGCTGCCAACCCTCACACTGAAACAAACCGTTCTTGGAATCTGCTTCCTTAAAACCAGCTTTGATGAATGAAAATAAAAACCTGAGAGAAAATAATGTTAAAATCCAAGCAGCGGCAGGAAGGAGCTACTGTCCCTTTGCACGTAAACGCACTGCTCTCACATCAGCCAATAAAGACCTCGGTTGCCACTTGCTTGCAAGTTCCCAGTGGTAGTTTTTTTTAAGGACCTGTCCACGGACTCGGACCCGAGCCCTACAGCTGCAGCACACCTGCAAGGAGCAGGCACATGACACCACTCAGGGGATGTCCCACCTGGCACACCCGACCTCCTGGAGAGCAGGTCGGAGCTGTCTCCACACGGCGCCCGCCAGCCCTGCAGACAGCAGACGGCAGCGCCAGCTACGCCCACCCTGGGCCCCCTGACCTTCTGGTGGGTCGAGACTTCGTCCCTCCTTCTCCCCAGCTCCTCGGCAAGTTTCACGTTCTCCTCCTTCAGTGCTGAGAGCTGCTGGGACTTCTGCGCCGCTGCCTGCTTCAGCGTTTCTCTGCAAGGACAGTGGGTGCGCGGTTACCATAGAAACAAGACAGGCAAGGAAACTGTGGGAGACGAGCGGCCCCACGGCACCGGGGAAAATATATCTGGGTCACGTGCCCGACAGGATCTATAATAACAGGAGGCAGTGTGACCACCTCGAGGGAGGGGCCAAGTGGCGCTGACCTCTCAGGAGGAGGACTGCCACCCACAGTTATTGCATGTTTCAAAAAAGGACTGAATAAACACCATATCCAGCCTCTCGCCACCCACACTTCCCTTACTTCTGAGCCCTCCCCACAGAGAACGCAAAACTACTCTGAAATAAATGACGAGGGAGATGGCCGGTGCTCCTCCTGTCTTCCGGACTGTATCTGTCAGGAAATCGTACTAAAACCTGCGGTGTGGACAGAGGGGTTCACTTTGCTGCCAGGTGCTCTGTTCTAACTGCAAGAGTCTGCACTCCGCTTTTTCTGTCAGGAATCAAAATCTACGTTGGTATCTGTCACCACCAAGTGCCGGCATGAATCTCAGTATGTTTGTGGGTCAGCTAGAGGTGTGGTCCCATGGAAAGGCAGCTGTCTAGTTACATGACAGGGGTTTCATTTCGACTGTATTCTTTCCATAATGCTAATGTGTAATTAAAAGAAGTAAATAAAAATAGAGCCTGCTCACTTATCTCATCAATATCAGCATGTAACACACAAGCAGATAAGTGCATTTATTAAGCATCCTTTCAAGATTTTTGAGATTAATCCAAGATATACATCCCAAATTATCCTTTACACGTAGGCTTTCAAAATATTTTATTTGATCACTGGATTCGGCTCCGTGCCCCGGCGGGTTCTGATGCGATCATGGTTTAAGTCTGCGCTGGCTACGCTCCACCGAGTGAGCTGTCATGCGTGGCTGAGCTCTGAGTCCAGTCATCTGGGTACGAAGCCATCTGCTGACGCACAAGCGCATCTATTTTTAACTCCGATTGTCTAAGGGGTGGCGGTGCTCAGCACCGCAGCTTTCTTGGTTGTTAATTCTCCGTCCACCTGTAACGTGCGCGCAGGGACGAGCGCATGAAGACTTAGGAGAATGAATCTACACAGCAATTCTCTTTGCACATTAAATCTGGCGTTTTACAGAGGTGTTTATTTAGCAAGGGATGAAAAACTGGGATAGAGGGACTTTTAGCCTCAGGTAATCAGCCATTCAAAATGTGGAAGGCTTGATTTCAGGTATGGATCAAAACACACACGCACGATAGCTGAAGTCCATCCTGTCTAAAACACATTACCTCTTGATAAAACGGAAGATTTTGCTTATGGTGAAGCCGCCATGAGCCAAACCTCTCGCACCCTGGTGGACAGACAACACCCTCATTGGGGGCGTGTGGTCTCAGCGTCCGTCTGTGTGTCCCGGGGGCGAGGTCTGTGATCCTGTGCTCTCTATTCGAGACTTTCACCTCATAACGTTGTGCAGGTCCCTGGTGTCTCCTGAGAGCCCGCAGTAAGGAGTCTAAGAAATATCATAAAGTCCTAAGGGTTGGTTTAACGTTTTAAAATCTACAAATTGCCTTTGTGTACATTTTCTCATTCAATCCTCAAACCCTAAGAAGGCTCACTGCATCATCTGTGTTTTAAAAATGAGACCACGGAGGTTCCGGCACTGAAGAGTCTTGCCCCAAATTGCTGAGTCAGGAAGCTGTAGAAGCGAGAACTTGGGATCTGACACCGGCCAATGGGCCCACCTTGAACACGGAAGCTCCTTCTTTCTTTCAAGCGTGGTGGGCGCCCGGCTTCACGAAGGAGGAGGGAGGCTTTCGCAGCCTGACTCCTGGGAATACTCTAAGGAGTGATTCTGGAAATACCTACAGCTATACTTCTAAATGTTTTTAAGGCTACTTTTCTTTCTATACAGCAAGAGATCATGAAACAGAAAAGAAGGATGCCAAGTTTTAAAACTGGGGCAAAATAAACATGATTAATATTGACTCGTAAGCACGAGACTTATGAACTGATCACGAATCTATCTATTAACAGCCATGCCAGACATATCCTAGATTTACCACCTCACCAGGTGAGCAAGAATGAAAATTAGATCACTCAGTAGATCTTCCCTAGGACTCAACATCATCCAGCAGGGACAGACTGTCTTACTCTTTTCCTCTGTCTGCAAAGAGGAGCTGCCTAGCCCAAATCGCACGTTTCCCCAACACCAGCCCGGTCGGCACACTGAGGAGCGGGGACACGTGGGGCCCCCTGCGTGTGGGGCCCCGGTGCCAAGGGCAGTGCCCTGTGGGAGGCAGTCCCTAGCAGACCTCCCGTGTCTCTGTGCCTGTCCTTTCCCCTGAGGAACCATGGTCCTGGTGGGGGACGTCAGGAGCCACGTGCCTGCTGAACCGCCCCAGCCCGCAGCCCTGAGGAACAGAGGGACACTCACGGGGCTGGGCTTTTGGCCTGTTTTCTGAGAAGCACTGTTCCCATCACACAGGACTTTTCTATCAGCTGGTCCTTGAAGTGTGGCCAAGTCTAGGGCAGGAACAATGAGCCTCTGGGGCCAGGGCCTCTTTCAACCTACTCTTCATACCTCCCCTCCAGCAGCGCCTGGCGTACATCACAGGGGTGTCCCCCAGTGCCCACCTCCTGCTAAGAATCCTGGCACCTGCTGACGGAAGATGTGGCCCCCTCAGACCTGGTGGGCTAGGAAAAAGGGTAAGAATCAGAAGCAGCCTGGGCTCTGTCCGCCCTGTGGCCCGGCTCCTTACCTGGGCCACCTCCTCCAGCTGGAGGGGTGGGGAGTGTGGCTGCAGGAGGAAGGCAGGCCGGGGGTAGAGGGGCAGCAGTGGGCCCATCTCCTGCAGCTGCTCCTCTGCTTCCACAGGCAGGAGGCCACACTCTCATTATTCAAGGGGACCGTGCAGAAGGGGACACAGAACAATCTGTCTCCTATGAGATGAAACACCACCCCACACTCTGGGGGCAGTGGCATGACAATGGCTCCATGAGGATGTTATACACTTATGTACTACACCAACGGAATGACCCTAGGAGACTCTGAAGTCTTGTGGCAGGAAAGGGGAATTTCACCTAATGCAGAGCTCTCCTGGCTGGACCCGCTCTGGCCCTGCCCCTCCGTCACAGAGCTCAGAGGTGGGGCCAGGCAGGGGGCTGGGAAGAGGATCTCCTGTGGCTCAGATCCTTGCTCACCAGCTGCCTGGGTGACACAGGGAACTACAGTGAACTAGGGCCCCAGTGCTCCAGGTGAGCGTAACCACCAGTGTCACGGGGCAGGGGTGGGTGTGGGAGATCCTGAGCTGTACTGATCCCGTAGGGCCCCGATCCTGCAGGCATCATCCCTGTCACTGTTACTGGGCTTCAGCAGGTCAAGAAGTGGCAGTCTCTCCAGACAACCGTGCTCTCGGTTGTAAATTTACTAATCTGGGCACTGGGACTATTGTGACTATCTAACCAGCATCTACGGAAGCCTTGTGGAGACCAAGGTGGAGGAAGGGATCCGTGGTCAGCGTCCTGAGCAGCTCAGGTGAGACTGTTTCTAGCAGGGTTTTAAGAACTCTCAGAAGAACTAGACACAGACTAGTTTAATTCACGCTTGATCAACAAATAGTATTGTGGATGATAACTCAGAATAGCAGTTTGGAAGTGATGCTTTTGTTTTTGCCTGAACCTCATCTGTTTGATCGGAACTCCAAATAAATAATATAAACCCCTGGGGGGCAGGGGCCACACAGGAGTCATCTCCGTACCCTTCCGAGCTTCACTGTACCGCACCTGACGCACATGTTCAAGTGCTCACCAGGTTCACCTGCTCCAGAGTTTCAGTTTCACACACCTGATGCAGCGTAGTTCTCAGAACAGAAGGGCACAGTGGAGTCTATCACTAACAATACCAGCAAAACAACCGTGTGCACGGTTAGAAAAACCAAACTTGAAAGGCGGCACTGACCAAGGAAGTATGGCCAGCCTGAGTGCCTGCAGGGCAACAGTCTGGTGGGTGAATCTTTTTTTTTTTTTAAGATTTTATTTATTTATTTTTAGAGAGAGAGGAAGGGAGGGAAAAAGAGAGGGAGAGAAACATCAATGTGTGGTTGCCTCTCATGTGGCCCCCACTGGGGACCTGGCCTGCAACCCAGGCATGTGCCCTGACTGGGAATCAAACCGGCAACCCTTTGGTTCGCAGCCCACGCTCAATACACTGAGCTACACGAGCCAGGTGGTGGATGAATCTTGATAAGGAAAGGTCTTGCAAAATTCTGCTCGTTTAATTTCTATGCTAGAAGATCTGATTAATCTTAAAAATCAAGATTGTTGATAATCTCAGTAATGTTGTTTTTTTTTGCTCCTATAGAAAGGGGTTGGAGGGGTTTATTACTAAAGGGTCTGATGTGGCCACACGTCAAGACGGGCTATCGTGTCACCACCCACAAAGCCCCGAGTCCACCTTTCATAAGGCCTTACGAAATCACCCCTGAACCCCAAAAGTCCTAACCATCGGCCAGCACACACGGCATCTGGATCTTTACCCCAGTGCTGCCTTGTAACCATGGGCACAGAGGCTACCTCTCAGGTGCGACAGCGTTTGCAGGGCAGGAGGGCGACTGTTCTCACTTCGTGTACTTGTCAAGTATTTTTTAAAATAATTAGCATTGTTTTCACTTTTGCAATTTTACAAAAGTTCCACAACTTCTCTCAAAGGAGATAAACTTACATTTCTTTCCTGAATTCCTCCATTTTCTGGTTCTCTGCAGTCAGAAGTTCTTTCGACTTGTTCAGCTCCTCCACGTTTTTCAGGTTGTTTTCTTTAAGTGTATCCAACTTAAAGACCAAGAGAAAAAAGCCTGGTGAAATTATTTCACTTTCCAGTGACATGACTGAATTATGACATTATTCATGAAAACATGCATTTAAAAACAGGTGAAATTAGTCACTTATTTAAAAGAAGAGGGGGCACCTGGGTGAGGAGAAGACAAATGAACCATCTCTATAACCTGCAAACCTCTCCTGAGTTCAGTCGGACACCTCCCGCACACCTTGCCAAAAGGCCAAACTACACTGCTTCATAAGATAAAACAAAAGTTCCTTTCACCTTGTGTACAACTACCGACATTTATCACTGAACTTGCTATTCAAGTATGAGCCATCTTAACAAATAAAAAACAAGAAATAAATTGCAAAGGCACGACATCAGAAGGAGTTATTCTTTGTCATGAAAACAGACCCCTTTCCTTCCCCATAGATTAGTGAATTAGGATATGATATTTTTCAACATCAGTACCAAACTTACATAGTCCTCATTAAAAAAATTATTTGAAGCCCTGGCTGGTGTAGCTCAGTGGACTGAGTGCTGGCCTGCGAACCAAAGGGTCGCCAGTTCAATTTCCAATCAGGGCACATGCCTGGGTTGTGGGTCAGGTCCCCAGTAGGAGGCGCATGACAGGCAACCACACACTGATGTTTCTCTCCCTCTCTCTCTCCTTACCTTCCCCTTTCTCTTAAAATAAATATATTTTTAAAAGTTATTAAAAAATTACTTGAATAAAAATATTTGTAAATGAGAAAAAAATCAGTCATCTACCTGAACTTCAATCTGAAAAGGGAAAAGTCATGTAGTAGGACTGAAAAGCACCCTGACTGGTGTGGCTCCGTGGACTGGGTATTGTCCCACAAACCAAAAGGTTGCTGGTTCGATTCCCAGTCAGGGCACATGCCTGGGTTGTGGGCTATGTCCCCAAGTTGGGAGCAAGCGAGAGGCAACTGATCAAAGTTTCTCTTGCAAAAAGATGTTTCTCTCCCTTTTTCCCTCCCTTCCCCTCTCTAAAAATAAATTAAAAAAACCTTAAAAAAAGAAAAGAGTGACTGAAAGGCCCTCACATAGCCTCAGCCCCATCATCTGCCCGCAGGGGGATGCAGACAACTCAGGGTGTGTTGCAGCAATGAGCAAGGACATGACCAGCTACAGGCTCCAGCAGGGGCTGGAGTTCTGGGTGTGGAGCCCTCACCAAGGATGGGGAGCTCATCACGGGTCCCCCAGGACCACCCATCACATGGTGTGGGGGGGTTCTGGTGCCATGCTGACTTTCTGGGGCTTGGGTAGTTATCTCCCCCAGCCAGAGATACTTTTCTATGTCACATGTCACCAGTCAGGAGCCCTAAAAAGTGTCTTGCTAGTTTTTACACCACCATCTTCCTTTTAATGCCCTCTAACATTTCAGATTCACAGAAAAAAAATCACAGTGGGCCTGAAAAACGACTCCTCCAGCCTCGTACTCTGGCTGTAACAAAGGCACCAGGGCATGTGACGGAGTCACGGTTCTCCCGAGTCTCTCCGCAGAGGCTAGAGACAGTTGCTGAAATCTTCTCATTTACTTCAGCTTCTAATTTTGATTATCATCAATGATTTTTTAATGCTTTTATATCTTTAGCTTCAGTCTTCTCCAAGGACTGTCAGTTCTATAAATATATTGCCTTCTACGTCAAGTTTTATTTACCCTATAATTATCTCAAAGCATTCATGTCCTTTAAAGATTTCCATCTTGGAGCCCCCATAATGAGGAGGCCTAGTCTTCAGAGCAGCTGTTCGATGTGGCTGTCCCTTCCCTTGCTTTGATTCCTTAACATCTTACCTGCTTATCACTTTAAAAAGCACCCCAAATTCTACCAAATTTTATATAACTGTTTCGGCAAATGAATCTACCTAGGATTTAGGTGACATCTTTCCAAAGACAGAAAGGACTGCTATGAGTTGGGAGGGAGGGTAGAGGAAGGAAATAAAAAAAAAAAAAGAAGGGTGTAAGAATAAGAATGCTACTTTTGGACAGAATCAAAATGATCTAGACACCATAAATTTGTCCAACACCCAGAAGTGACTAATTCAAGATGACACAATTGGGAACTAGTACTGAATTAGGCCAAGAAAGGGCCTTTGTCAAACTCAGTGCTGAGGAATGAAATATAATGGCTCAAAGTTGGGAGAAGTTGAGGGAAAAAAGGATCTGCTCTAAGATAAAAGATACGAAAACTAGAGAAGGTTACCAGTACCTCCTCTCATTAGTTCCATCACTGAACAATTAATTACCATAGAAGGCCATGCTGTTAGGGTTTCCCCCTCATTTTTAAAAGGCTGATCCTGCTAATAAGTAATGAAGTAATACACTTTATTTAATATTATTGTGGTTCTGGTGCACACTGGACTCCACTAACAGAGATCAGACCTGAACAAGGCCACACTTCAAAAATAAACGGTCCCGAGTTAGTTAGTGGTCGAACATCCCATGAAGTCCATGAGCTGTCCTCTGTACAAAAAGCCACTTAAGTCTGATTACTTCGCTCTGCAGTTTCTCGTTGGTCTGCTTGGTGTCTTCCAAGGAGGCCAGCGTGGCGGTCTTCTCCTTGGTCATCTGCTCCACTATCTGCATGGCATCATCTGCTGTCTGCGCAGCCTGAACACAAGAAGGCACAGTGAGAGGGGCGCCCGGGGCCTGTGCGCCGTGGGGACCACATAGACAGGAGGGGCCAGCCTTACGGCAATGCAGGAGCCCAAGACAGGAAGGGTCTCTGCTCCCGACCACCACACACGCTCTTCAGGCCATGTGGAGACGGGCCGACTGTTATATGCCATCTGCACTGACTTCAGACCCCAGCGCCAGGCCCACGTCACAACAACAGTCTTGCCCATCCTCCTGGCTCATGGGTGAGAGAAACGTTCAGGGTGACCGAGGGCAATGCCCTCATACGGCTGAATTTTTCTCTTACTCCCATTCACCGCTAGGGCTCTAAAATACTACCGCTGCTCTTTCTAAACTGGGGCTTTTGAAATTGCTCAGAATTCAGGCCGGAAATTTTTCAAATAAAAATAAAAATTAGCCCTGGCTGGTGTAGCTTAGTGGATTAAGCGCGGGCCTGTGAACCAAGATATCACGGTTCGATTCCCAGTCAGGGCACATGCCTGGGTTGCAGGCCAGTTCCCAGCAGGGAATGCACAGGAAGCAACCATACATTGATATTTCTCTCCCTCTCTCCTTCCCTTCCCCTCTGAAGATAAATAAATAAAATCTTTAAAAAAAAAAAAAAAAAAAAAAATTATTTGGGCAATTATAATGTGAGGGTCAAGTGTTTAATGAGAAGCACTGAATGGAAAAGTCTGTGAGAAGCTGTGGGTAATGAATACAAACATGGCTGTGAATAAAAAAGATAGTATGAATATGGAAACAAGTCTTCGGCTGACTGACAACCTCTTAAAAATAACCATAAGCCAAATGAACGTCTCTTCAGGCACTGGCTCGCACCTCCCGTGGCCTAGCAGAGCTTATGGGACTTTTGTGCTATGCCGTCCGTCCCTGTGACCAGCCACGGGCATCTCACCAGCGTCTCCCCACGCCAAGTGGGCAGACACAATGCAACAGATGAAAGCCAAATAGCGGACAGCACATATTTCAGTGTGTGCCTCTTTTATGACTGTTCGTAAGCCTTTGAGGACCACGTGTGACTTTATCATGAAAATTTCCCCCTAAATTAAATATATATCCTTGTTATTCACAGTGGCGTTTTGTTCTAATGGAGAGAGGCTACTGCAATTAGACATTTAGTAAAGAACTGCCCCTGCAGGTGGCAACAAACAGCTTGAGACACACGAGCACCTGCCTCAGCTGGGCGGGTGTCCTCACAAGGGATGGGCACGGCCCCCTAAGCCACTAACGAGTTAGTGCACAGGGTTAGTAGTCCAGGGGCTCGACGCTGGAACCTCCCACTTTACCGTCAGCGAGTGAAGTGTCTCGAGCTCTCTAATTTTAAGAGTGAGCTTGCTCTTGTCTTTCCTCAAAATACGGTTTTCATTTTGAGATTCTAGGAGGTTGGCCGAAATGTGGCTGTTGGTTTTGGCCAGCTGGCTGATCTCCTTCTGCAGGACAAAGTAGCTCTCAGCCAGCTTTTCCTTCTCCTTCAGGAGCTCGTCCTTCTTCAGCACCAGCTCCCTTTTCTCAGCCAGCAGGCTCTTGCTGTCCTGCAGCGCTTTGGCTCGGTCAGCCAGAGCCACCTCGTGGTCCAGCCGGAGGTCATCCAGGATCGTGGTGAGGTAGGTGTGCAGCTCCTGCAGCTCCAACTTGGACTTGGACAAGGAGGCGAAGTCGCTCTTCAGAGTCTCTATGTTGGCAGCGAGCTGCGCCGTCTCCGCGGCCAGGAGCTCCTTTTCCTTGAGTATCTCCACCACTTTCTGCTCTGATTTGGTCTTCTCTTGGATTAGCGCACAATTTTCAGACTGGAGCGTCTCAGCGCATGCCCTTACCTCTTCCAGCTCCTGCTGCAGGCATGCCACTCTCCCATGGAGCTTGCTGTTTTCATGCAAGGAGGACTCGCTGTCCTTGGCTCTGGCTTCTTTCTCCAGGAGTAAGGACTGCTGTGCCGTCTGCATCTCTTGGTTCAGTTTCTGACACTCCTCCTGCAGCACGTCCTTTTCGGACCAGCAAGTCTCGAGTTCAGCATTCAGGCTCTCCTTGGCTTGCTGGATGCTCGTGTGCTCTTTTTCTAGATGCCTTTTGGCATTCTGAGCCTCTTTCAGCATCAGAGAGAGCTCACACTGGGTGGCTGCCAGTTCTTGATTTTCTTTCTTTCTCTCCTGAAGCTCCTTCTTCAGAGCATCGAGATTACTGAGCAGTTTCATCTTCTCTCGCACAACGATCCTCCTGTTCGCAGACTCCTCCTCGTACTTCCGTTTAAGCTCTCCTATGGCATTGATGGAATTTTCTCTTTCTGCAAGCAAATCTCCATTTTGCATTTCCAGCACAGATTTTTCTTTTAAGACACTATCAAGCTGCTTTTTGATCTTAGAGATTTTCTGACAGACCATGTCCTTCTCGGAAGTCAGGTAAGAGAGCTTTTCGTTCAGGCTCATCTCCGTGCGGGCAGCCTGGTCCGAGCACTTGCTGAGTTTTTCAGTGAGGAGCCTGTTTTCATGCACAAGATCTTCTTTTTCGGCCAAGTGCCTTCTCTCCGATGCGGCCAAGGTCTCCTTCTCATGCAGGAGTTGGATGCACTCGGAGTCCGTGACTGCCCGGCTGGCCTGAATTTCTTCCAGCAGCTTCGTGAGGCTGCCCTTGGTGGCCTGGAGCTGCAAGGTCTCCAGCTCAGCCTTCCTCAGAGCTTTGCTGGTATCCTCCAGCTGTGTGCGGAGCCCGCTGGCCTCGGTGCTGAGCAGCTGTTTGACTTGCAGGGCGGCTGCCAGGCTGACGTTCAGCTTCTCCTGGTCTTGCCGCAGCGTGTCCTTCTCGAACTGCAGGTCTTTGCTGTTCTGAAGAAGAGCGTCTCTTTCTACCTTTAAGGCTATGCACATGTTTTCAAGACCTGACTGTTTCTCTAATGCTGACTTTTTCTGGGCTGTGAGATCTTTGATCTCCTGTACCAAGGTTTTCTGATCTTTGGCTAGCTCCTCGTAAGAGCTCTGAAGCTTCTGAATAGTTTCATCTTTATCTTTAGCCAAGGCAAGGTGCTCAGTAACAAGCTTCTTGGTATGATTGTCCAGGAGGTCTTTCTCTTCCCGATTCTTCTTACACTCAGCAATCAGGTTGTCTTTGCTGAACTGGAGCTCTTCTACGAGAGCCTGCAAGGTCACTTTGGAGGCTTGCAAAGAGTCATTTTCTGTGTTTATCTTCAAGAGTTCTTCCTGTGCAGTGTCAACCTCTTTAAGCAAGTTCTCTCTCTCGGCAGCCAGTGCCTCGTTACGGCGCTGTTCCTGCTGACACAGCTTCTCAGCACCCTGCTTTTCTTCTAAGACTTTCTCCTTCTCTTGGTTAAGAGTTTCATTTATTGACCATAGTTTCTGTTGGTCTTCCTGCAGTAAAGTTATTTTGGCCTCCACCTCGACAAGCTGGGATAAAAGCGAACCTTTCTCTAACTTTAGAGCATTTCCCTCCTGTGCGAGAAGCTGCTTCTCTGATTTCAGACCCCTCAGCTCTTCTGACATTAGCTCAATTTCTTTTCTGGCTGATGTTAACAAGTAAGTTAGCGACTACAGGAACAAAAGGTGGGAAGAATGGAAACAAGATGAAATCAAGCAGACAAATGCAAGCCCAAATAACTTAACGTAACCTAAATCACAGAAGTTAAAACTTTTTCTTACAATAAATGTCACAGAAACTATCTGGATAACAAAGGGAAGAATCTGGATGAATGGGCCCGTAAAAGGAAAACACAGAGCAGCGTGGCTCTGCGGAGTCCGCTGCAGCTACTACTTTGTTTGATCTTTGAAAGAACCTTTTAGAATTATCCCTGATAGCTACCTAGAAGATAAAAACAGTAGTGTGATTTTGACATCAGGGCATAAGATTCTTCCCTGCCATTCTAATTATCCAATAATTACTACCATAGAAAGAATGCATAAAAATTCTTTAAAAACACAATCCAAGGAACGTTATAAATGAACTTTATAAAAAGTGAGTATATTTTTTTAAAAAGGTGGGGGGAGAGAGAAATGAAACTGTTGCTTTCAGGTTCACTGCAGGACCTCACTTCCTAAAGGACAACCATGGGCCAGACACAGATTTAGTCCCGATGTTGCACAGAAGATTTCAAGGGAAACACTGAAAAACTGGAGCCTGTCTGGATAAAGGGAACCACAAAGACAAAAGATCTGGAAATCACCTCCAATGTTCAATGGCTCATAAAATTTTAGATGTCTCACATGGAGACGAGAAAGCCCCGATGGCCAGCATGCAGGAGAGAGACATTTAGGCACCTTGTACATGACACGCGTTATGTCACGGTCCCCTCAGTCCACAGCTGTAAGTGGGGTCTGTTTCCGATCCTACATGGGCTCTTTCTGTTCCTTCTTTCTACTGAACTCCTCTGTTAACGTTTCTCTGACACATTAAAAATAATTAAAGGTAAGCATTTACTTTTCTTGGAGCAAGTTAAATAGTAATAGAAAAAACTTAAATACTAGTAGGAGGGTTGAACTTCCTTAAGTTACCAAAGGCAAAAAAGATCTGCGGGGGGACTAGGGGGGGCAGAGGTACAGCCTCGACACCAGGAAGTAATGCAATGCGCCGTGTTCCACTCTACGGGGTGGCAGGGCGCTCCCTCACAGCCCCGGACCCAGCTTCCTGGTTCATAAGCTCGCCGTGTCTCCCTGGGGACATAGAACAGTGCCTGCTGGAGTCCCTGATCATAAATTTCCCCCTGAGGGCTCTCTTCCTCCAACCAGGCTCCACTCCCTGCTCACCTCTTGACCTGGCCTCGCCTCTGGCTTTTCTGCAATGGGTCTCTCCTCACCCTAGCGCAAGCTGGCAGCGAGAGGGCCAAGATTAGAGGAACTAGCCTTCCTCTAATCTTGGAGCAACAGAGATCTGTTACAAGCAAGCAACGTGAGACTCTGTGACAGCTGGGACAAGTGGGGGTGGGGGGCTACATGGGACGTTCAGGGAAGAGACCTGCAGCCATCGAGGTCCCCGAGCGGGACAGCAACTGGTATGGAGCACCTGAAGCCACAGGGCGTGCAATTCCCCTTTGGGTCACGCACCCTCGGAGGGCGACAGTTTGCAAAGGCCTCCTGAGCTCATCCCATCAGCTGCCTCGAGCTAAGCGCCTTTCCGGCTTTCCCTCTAGGCCGACCAAGCGAGCGCGGTTCTCTCCGCCACGTACTCTGGCTTTGTCAGCTTGTTTCCTCAGCTCCACCGTCTCCTGCAGCAAGTCCCGGTGCTGCTCCTGTGCCGCCGTTAGCCTCTCCTCCGCGTCCAGGAGCCGCTTCTGCAGCTTCTGCACCACCTCCTCGTGCTTCACCTTGGTCTCGGAGCTGGCTCCTTCATACCTGGCTTTCAGGTCTCGACACTGGTTGTGGCTCACTTCCACCTTTTTTTCCTGCAGAACCCCGAGAGACGAAGGGAGTCACCCTACCACGTGGGGACCCCTGTGCCAGCAGACGGACCCACCGATCGCCTCCTTACCAGGTCCAGCAGCTTTTCCAGCAGTTCTTGCTTTTCCTCCTCATGCTTTTTAGCTGCTTCTCGCTGGCTCTGCTCAGCTTTGAGAGTCACTTCTCCAAGACTTCTCTGTAGAAGGCCTGCGTTTTCATTGGCCTTGGTAAGTTTCAGCTGCAGTTCTTCTATATTTCTAGAACAAGTTCAATACAAGGTGTCAGGTTTTCCAAAAGAATGCTTTTGATTCTGGAGTTCTACTAAAAAGATACTATGTTAATAAGTGTATTAATGATTATGACTATGGAGAGTAATTAATAACATCTGGAATAAGCAACAACAAAAAAGTGTTTGACTTGCCCTGAAGAATAACTTTAACAGTTGTCATAAATACATTATCGAGAGCAGCAACTACTGTGATTGTTAGGGTTATTTGATGTCAACAGATCTACGAAGAAACAGGAGTGAAAAGTAAACACATTGAGTATTTACAAAGTGTCAAAAGTTATCAGACCAGGTCATCAAAAACTCATCCTAGTGATGCCTGAGAACATGGGATAGAAAAACGACAGCAAGCAACTTGAAGTTCCCAGCTTAAAGACAGCCATGTGGTCGAACGAAGACATTCAGCCAATGTGGGGACCGACCTAGAGGATGGCAGAGGGAAACGTGGGCGGCACCTTGGGTGTTACGCCTATAAAACACCCACAGGAATGGAACATCCCCGAGACACCATGCCCCAGCCGCCAGCTGCACCCGCCCCACACCAAGGCTGAGTCGAGTCGGCCAAGCAAGGCCCGAACCGTGCATGGTGCGTGGCTGGGTGGAAATGCGAGTTTGCCAAGTGGTAACACTTTCAGAATTGGATGCCTAATGGTCCTAAAATGTCCTCTAAAAGTTTTTGCCTTATGAAATGTTTGGTTTTTACATGGCAGCTATGAAAAGGAGAAAAAACATATAAGTGACAAGGCTGCAGAATGAGGAGGAGCAGAGAGTAAGGTACCAGACACACGCGCACTGAGGAAGCACAACGGAGCGGGTCACGCAGCACGGGCCGGGGACCAGGCTGCCCAGAGCGGACACCTCAGCCAGGGCCCAAACCTCACCAAGCCTCCGTTTCTCTTTCTTTAAAACAGGATCAGCAATGTACTCACTTTGCAGGATGATTAGGAGATTTAGAAAACACACTCTATACACAAAGCTGTCAGCATAGCGCACGGCACAAAGGCAGCCCTTACAAAGGGTTACCTATCACTACATTGAAACGGGTGAAGATACTTTTACCTGCCTATAAAAGATACTGCTGCTGCTGCGGCTGTTGGTAAACTACTACCCTTTCTCAGCAAGTCAATGAAAGGCCTACCATGTTGCATTTGCAAGAGGTTCCATGGTAGATTGAACATGACTGCTCGGAAGACCCGGGCTCCCCTGCCTGGACCCGAGCCAGGTTCTCACTGACGTTCGTACGTACCTCTCCTTCAGACGCAGCTCGTCATTCATTCTTGTCAACTGAGAGGAGTTATCTCCTGACATTCTCATGATTTCTGCAATGTCGTTTTCCAGTTTTCCTTTTGCCTTTATCAACTGCTCTTCTCTTTCGTCTCTCTCTCTGAATTTTGCCTCCATGTCTGAACACATACAGAAAAAACAGCGCTGTGGTATTACAGTCAACAAAAACTTACTGCCTGCTTCCCGTAAGCCAAGCCTTGCTCTGGGAATACATGCCTATAGCAATCCCTGCGGACATCATATTCCAGCAAAAAAGACAGACACTAAACAAGATCAATCAAGAAAACAAACAGTATAATGATAGTGCTAAGTGCTAAGAAGAAAACAATACAAGCAGAGAAAGGAGCTTGAAAGAAGTGGGGGGGAGGTAAATCTGAGATGGGCCCATGAGATGTGACACTTCAGCAAAGACCTGAAGGCAGTGAGGGAAGAGGCCTGCCGGCAGAGGGGAAAGCAAGTGCAAAGGCCCCGGGGCAGGAGCAAGCTTGATAAGCAGGTATCAGCAGAGAGGCCACTAGGGCCAGAGCGGAAAGAACAAAGAGAGAAGCAGTACAAGGTGAAACCAGGGAGAGAGCAGGGCCTGGCGACCGTCAGGTCCACAGCCAATTCCCTCTGTGTGAGGTGGGAGCTGCAGGCGACGCTGAGCAGAGAAGCGACATCAGTCAGCTGGGTGCTGAAGGGTCACTCTCGCCACTGTGCTCACAACAGAATGAGGGGACAAGGGCAGAAGCAGGCAGACCAGGAGGCCAGCAGTCACAGCGGCTCAGACGGGAGGGGGCTGGCCGGGATCAAGGACAATAGCGGGAGTGGAGGGACGGGGCCGACATTGTCTCGTTTGAGAGCAGGGCAGAGAGATTCACCGAAGGTTAGAATCCTCAAACCAGTATTTGATCCAATTATGTCGGCATAAAGGAGGAAGAAGGTGAGCCTGGACAGGAGGTGTGTTACTGTGCCACACTACAACCATCTCAACCCCCAGGAAGCCTGCTGCATTCGATGTCTGGGAACCAGAGACACCGTCTTACCTGTTAAATTGTCTCTCAACTTCTCCAATTCAGAAGACAGCGCATTGAACTGCTCCTCTTTTTGGTGTAGTTTATTTACAGTTTCTATTTAGGATAAAGTTAAAAGTTTAATATATTTCATATTTAACAAGCCATCGAGGACTTGGCTGCCTTACAATCATGTCAATCACATGTTTGAGATCTGCGGTCACGGGGATGCTACGAAGTCCCCTTACTACTCAGACACTGGGCGATGAACCTGCCAGAGCAACGAGCACACATCTCCTCTGTCACTCGGGTCTGCAGGTGCAGCAGGGACCCGGCAGCACCTTCCCTTCCCACTTACACTCACCGGGGCTATCAATGATGACAGCTTAGGTAAGACAACACTCTGCCCAAGTATGCTTGCATTTTAATATGAAACAAACTTTAAGTCAAGAGAAGGAAAACATTAGTGGGCGTTTGAGGCCTCGGGAAGCCAGGGATGCAGTATTACTGGGTGCTGCAGGAACCCCCCAGGAGAGTGTGATCCAACTATGGGTGGTGTGGGCTTTGTGCTCCACAGAAGAACCGTCTGCAAATGCGTTAGAGATGCATACCTTGCATACTTCTCTGAACAGAGACTGCCTCCTCTGAAGCATCAGCAAACTTTTCTCTCTAAAGAAAAAAAGAATTGATGTTCAGAATAGAAATATTCCAGAATATAAAAACTGAAAGTTTCAGTCAGGTATAACTGTGCTATCTGCTTTTGGTGGCTGCTTTTGTCTCATTAAAACTGACTCATAACACTTAGGACGTGTCGGCACCAACCACTACTGTATGCATACTGTGCATTGTGCATACACATGCCCCAGTGAATGAGGTCAGCACGTGTGTGTGCCTGGGCATGCACACACATATGCACACATGTGAGCATGCTTATTTCAGTGTGTGTGTGTGGTACATGTTCCTCTTACCTAGTTTCTTGTAAACCTACAACTTTCCTTTCCCAGCACGTGTGGGTGCCCCTGGCACCGCTCATGGTCATCAGCCTCAATTAAGCTCAAGTTTGTGATGCAGAAGACAAGGGAGAAGGGAGAACAGTTGAAAAAGCTAAGAAATATGTCTTACAACTTAGGATAAGGATCAAGGATACATGAAAGGGAACGTGATGTCCTGATGTGAATAAGCTGAGCTGTGAGAGGGAAATTAATTCTTTGGGTCGGCTGCCCTAGCACCCTGCCTTGCTAAAGGCGGGTGCTGGTGGTCCGGGACGGCCGGCGGGCTTGTGACCATCGGGCAGGAGGTGGAGGCGGTGCAGTGCATGACCTCACTACACATGGGCTGAGTGTGCTGGTATATAACTTGGAAGGTCCCCATGTCTGTAAAACTAAGTAGTCTGTAACATGCCAGACGCAAAGGCCAGATTATTTGTGTGAAGTACAGAAGTTCCCCAGTATTCGCAGTTTCACTCCCACAGTTCCTGTCACCCACGGTCAAACAAGGTCCGAAAGTATTAAATGGGAAATCTCAGAAGTACACAATTTGTAAGTTTTAAACTGTGTGCTGCTGGGACTGGTGTGATGACATTTCGTGCTACCCTGTTCCGCCCTGCCCAGACGTGACCCATCCTTTGTCCCCTCCACACTGTGTACTCGACCCGCCCGTCAGTTGCTTGGTAGCTGTCGGTCATCAGATCCACTGTCATGGCATCACAGGGCTTGTGGTCACGTCACTCTTGCTTTACTTCACAATGGCCGCACAGCACAGGAGCAGCGATGCTGGCAATGCGGACATGACAAGACGAGCGTATGGTGCTTCCTTTCAGTGAAAAGGTGCAAGTTCTCAACTTAATGGGAAAGAGAAATTGTACGCTGAGGTGAGGGCGAACCTTCTACCTGTGAGGTTGTGAAGGGGAAAGAAACTCCTGCTAGTCCTGCAGTCCCGGCTCAGACGCCGAAAGTCACAGCCACCGCACCTGCCAAGCGCTTAGTGCAGACAAAACAGGCGCTGCCCTCGGGGGTGGGAGACAGGAGCAGAAAGCACGTCTCGCCTACGGGCCACGTTCTGCACCAGAAAGCACCGGGCCTGCCCAAGGGCTTCAGCACCGGCGTGCTGAGGCCAGTGGCCACGGTCACGTAACTTTTGTTATGGTGTGCTGTTACAATTGTTCTATTTCATTGTCAGTGACTGTTCAATCCCTTGCTGTACCTGACAAATACACCGCAGGTATGCATGGACAGGAAAAAGCAGGGTAGGTGCGGTCCTATCCACAGCTTTGGGCATCCACTGGGGGTCTGGGAACGTGTCCCTGCAGATCGGGGGAGTGGGGCGTGACTGTAAGACCTACTCTTATTCCTAGTTTGGGTTTGATCTGAGTCCCCTTGAGGTGTTTATCAGCCAGTTACTAATACACTCAACTTAAATCCACACTTTGAAAGAGAAAAAAAATGGGTGCAATGCTTCTTCTCTATGGAGCGTTTTGTTTCTAAACAAGAACGACTTGGACGGCCAGACGCTGGGACTCGGACGCACAGCGGGCACTTACCAGAGTCTGGAGCTCTTTCTCCAAAGCCTCTTTCGCTCGACTGACTTCGCTCGAGTGCTCCTGGAGTTTACTGAGTGTTAGCTCTCTCCCCTGCAGCTCTTGGGCAATGCTACTAGCCTACCGTGCAGTGAGGTGGTGTAGAAGCAAATGAACAAACACAAAAAAAAAGAGAAACAAAAAGCAAACACAAAAATGATGAGAAACAAACACAACCAAACACAACCGAAAGGGACAAAGGCACGGAGAAGGCATCGTTTTGTCTCCCTAACTCTAAGAAACCAGCGGCTTTCCACACAGCCAGCTCTACATGGGATTGCCTCACGGCTGTTTTAAGATAATCAAAATAGAGTAGCTTTCTGCACCTAAATTTGGAACATCAGCATGATTTAAAGCAGAAAGTACAGATGCTTACTTTCTAAATGAGCTAGCAATTTCATTTCCCAGACTTTAAAACCTTGAGATAGAAATGACGGATACATGTGGTCTATGTTACCATTTTCTGTATTTTTATATGCCTGCAGTATTCCAACACTTAAAAGTGAACTTTTAAAAATGCACTAGATGAGTCATCAGAAATGGGCTTCCATTAAATCTTGATGTGAAAAAGTGGATCAACCAGTAGCTACATATTCTCCACTAATTACTTTTTGTATTTTGATTGGTATTTGGAACCAACTGAGGAGATTTGAGAAAAATTTCCCATAAATAGTTTATCGCCTTCAGCTGAGGTTACTTAGCACTTTTTGCTGTCTGTCTGTCCTCCCCTTCCCATTCAACCCTCACCCTGCTCCTCTGCTGCCAACAGAGCCGCTTCTCCCGCAACAAGCTCAGAACATTCGGCGCCAGAGCCAGCGCCCCGACTGGTGGCAGGGGAGTGGGAAAGGGCACAGCCCGCAGCTATAAGAAATGCGGCTGGCGAATGTTCCAGATGGTTTCCTCCGCCTTGACCAGAAGCATATTCTTCTGGTCTCTCCCCACACAGCAGGAAACAGACTGCGTCCTGGCGGCACAGGAAAAGCTCGGAGAGACGAGCGCGGCAGTGCAGAGGGCCCCAGGCCCTCCACCGTCACTCTGCTGTGACCATCACCCATCAGCGTGCTCACTTGTGACAGTCGAGTGGCATGCAGGGTTTGTGTTCTGCTTGCATATATGACCTCACAGGTGAGGCAATCATGGAGCTGGGAAGGGGGTGACCTTCCGAGTTTCTGTCTAATCCATTAATTCCTTCACCTGAACACCATGAATTCAGGGAGTCCTCTCTTTTAAAAAGAGATTCTAGACTGGAACCACGCTTTAACAGCAGATCATAGAACCGCAGAGATAGAGTAACACAGTATCTGGGATATAAAAAACCAAAACAAACTCATACAACTAAGCAATTATTTTCCCAAATCTCCTCAGATGAAACCATGCCCAAGATGCTCAGAAGATACTCTACTCAACTGGGAACTGCATTAGCACCAAGCAATTTGTTTTAATTAAATCGGGAATTTGGACGAGGAGTTGTCTCAATGCAAAAATAACATGCGATACAACAGAAGATAATGCATGGGAAAGAAAAAGATGGAGGATGTGGATACAAACCTTGCCACTTTCAGCCTCCTTTTCAACCTCTAAACTTTTAATCTGTTTCTCAGCTGCCTTAAGCTGCTGTCTAAGTGTCTCGATTTCCGATTTACCTTCGGAACTGGCTTTCTGAAGAGCATCAAGGTCCAAGAGCTTTTCCTCGGCAGCCTTGAGCCGTGATGTAAAATTATCGATAACCTTGGTTTGTTCACTGCATTTGGCTCGTAGCGCCTCTAGCTCTTTTACCTTTATTTCCGCTTCCTGTAACTTGCTCAGCGTGTCTTCCATTTCTACCAGGTGCTGCTCCTCGGCTCTGTCCAGTTTCGACCTGACAGCTTCCAGGCTGTTCTCCTTCTCATTAATGACCTCCATCAGCTTAGCCCTGACAGCTTCCATTTCTTTGGCATGAGCGGACCGTTCGGAGTCCTGCTTGTTCTGCAGATTTTCTATCTCGTGCTGGTAATCTAGTCTCGCCTTCTCTATTTGCGTTTTCAACTCAGCAAGCGCTGCTGTCTCTGCTCCGACCCCCTTGCTGAAGGACGCCTTCAGCTCCTCCATCGCCTGCTGGTGGGACGCGATGGCGGTCTCCAGCCTGGACTTCCACAGTGCGATCACGTCCGCATTCTCCTTGTCAGCGTGCTCCAGCTTGCTCCTCAGCGACTCGTTCTCTTTGGAGAGCTTCTCCGCGGCAGCCTGGAGGGACTTCATCTCCTTCCGGTGGGTTTCTTCCCGGGCTCCACACTGCTCCTTCAGAGAAGTCATTTCTCTTTGGTGGTCGGTATGGGTGGCTTCTAACTTTTCTTGCAAAGAGCTTATCTCTTGCAAAAGGGACAGTGACATGTCAACATCCCCAGCGGGTTTATTGGACTCTAGCCTTCTTCGCAGCTCAGCTACTTCCTGTACTCTCAACGCTAGGTCTTTTTCTAGCTCCATTATACGAGACTTTTCTGACACTGTGGCCACCTATTGACAGCAGTCCAAAGAAAAAGAGATCATTTAAGCGACGGATCACTGAGGGTTTTCTTTAACTTTGAAGACCTTAAATCTCTACCCCATCTTAAGGCAGCAGCCAGACTACCCCGAACACCAATGTTTTAATCTACCCCTCACTACAATCACGGCTTAGGCCCAATTCTGGTAGCCCCCATTCAAAGCTAAAACCTTTGGTGAATTTCCATATTTCGAGAGACTAAGGGAATCTAAAATTGATGTTGAGTTTAACTCCAAAAATATTTCTTTTTCCTCCAAAGAAGCTTAAATCAGGGAAATATCCATTAACTGATAAGAGGTTAACGGAAGTAGTAACTTTCAAAGTTCTCAAGTGTATCTGTCCACCTGAAGAGTCTTCCTTGTTTTGCCTATTTTTCCTACCCCACTTCACTCAGGATGTATATAAATGCTTCTCACCCTGACGGAGAGGACTTTCAAGCCTGAGCTGTGCAGTGCAGCAGCCAGGAGCCACACCGGGCTGCCAAGCACTTGGAACGGGGCTCGCCTGAAGTGACAGGGGCCGTCAGTGTGAAACACACACCAGATTCCAAAGACGGGGAGAGAGACGAACACCAACTGTCTGGTGAAGGGTTTTGTACTGATTACATGATAGAATGATAGTATTTTGGACGTATTTGTTTACATAAAATATATTATTAATCTCACCCATTTCTTTTTATCTTTTAAAACAGTATGTTCATGGGAGTAGCAGAGCATGTTCAATCATATATTTATAAACATGGCTCATATGACAACACGTGCATGGAATCGCTCTGGTACCAGAGGTGTGAGGTTGCCTATCAAGTGTTTCAAGGACTATCACATTGACTGCAGGATAAAGGCCTCAACTGGATGACGAGTTAATTTATTGACCTTTAAAACTGTGACAGTGAAAGAATGATCACTTACCTGCAATGATACATAAGCATCCTACACAGCACCCCCCTTTGGGGTTTTCTAATTCTGTCAGCACGTCGATGTGTACCTCTGGTTCCCCTAACCCAGTGGTTCTCAGGCTGCAGGTGCACACGAGTCACCTGGGAGGCAGGTCTGCAATGCAGGTCCCTGTCACCCCTTGTATTTTGATTGTATTTCAGCTCTGGGGTAGGACCCAGGAAGCTGCTTCTTTTAAACAAATGTCCCAGGGCTAAGGAAAACACTTTCATAACCTGTGCCTTTTTTTTTTTAGGAAATTCTCTCCCTCTGCTGCCTGCAGGCAGTCAGAGTACCACACAAAACGTGTGGGAAACGGCAGCCTCAGGAACGAAGTTTCCTCCCCTGACCTGGGAAACAGAAGGGAACTGAGGGATCTACTCCCACCAGGGAGTCCCAGACTTCAAGGATCCATCTCCTGGACAGGACAACTCCCTCCCTTGCTGCTGGGACAGAAAACCCTCTGTCTACCCTCAGGCTGTGACAGCGATAAGGACAAACATGCCCACAAAAAGACGGGAGAAGTACACACTCTGGCACCAGCACCGCAGAATGAAACCACTAGACATTCCAGAGGGGACTGTAACTGCTGCATTTCGGGGCCATCGCTGCTTCAGGTTAAAGACACACCTCTTCTGTGGCATGGGATGGGGCAGTTCGAGAGATTGCTGTCGCACAATAAGGTACAAGACATCAACAGACCCCACCGCTACAAGGTCTATAACGTCCATAAGTCCAACAGGGCAACAGCTCGGAATCAGAACAGAGCAGGCAAACTGGGGAATGCTGAGTAGAAAAAAAGTGGCGGTAAGAAACAGCGTGGTTTCGCTTTGCGTGGCATTTTCACAGCACCAGTTTTCTACTTTATTTCCCACAGTCCGACCTCAGGCGAAGTGATCTCTGCATCCGCCTCCCCTGCTGATCTGAGGCCAGGAGAGTCAGCCCCGTGTCTTATTCAGGCTGACGTCGCTACAGCCCTGAGCACGCTGCTCACAAACTGGACTCAGGGGCAGAGAGGGACCCAAGTGCCTCCTGAAAGGAATCTGGGGGGGGGGTGAAACCTGCATGGGTCCCTGGTTAGTCTCACACCTGACAGACCCAGAGTGAGGACGGACAGAAGACAAGACTACTTACAGGAAAATGATGGCTTAGATTTGAAATACGTGACTGGCCATGCTGTGAATGAATGCCTTCTCATCCACAGAAGAAAATAATAATAATAGTAATAATAATAAGTATCAAAGCTGTTTGCTGACAAAGCAATTTGGGAGGGGCATTCAGAAGTAAAAAAAATTTCCTCCTTCAATAATCTTACTCTCAGTCCCTTCTATTTCCCAGGTCAAGTCTGGCTGTCAAGTAATGAAGGAAGAGCACCAAACTACCAGGACATTTTTCTTACCAAATACACAGGAGATAGCTTTAGCTTTGAGGCTGACTGAGACCATTTCCTTTTTTCTTAAAAAATAAAAGCATGATTTAGAGAGGAAAAATCACTCAATTATCTACATTTTTAGATCAGTCAATGATTTCCCAAGAGGAGAAATTTCTAAAAATACTAATAATTCAAAAGAAAAAAATCAGAGCACCAATATTTGATCAGAGAAAGAGTAATTTTTGGTATTTTAAATTTAAGGATCAAGGCAATTCAGCCATCAACAGTCAAATGAATGATTTAAAAGGTATCTATACACACATCTTCTTCCATGTAAATGACTCGGATTATTCCTTAAATGTTTCAGCACAAAACTGTTCCCGTAACAGACAGACTGTTTGTGGTGAAGGGCACAGACTCTGGGCCAAAGAGCCAAGACATAAACCTTGGTTCCACCTGACTATTAGCTGTGTGACCTTAGGCAAATCACCTAGCTTCTCTGTGCCTCAGTGCCCTCACCTGTAAAATGGGGACACCACCACCAGCTCCCACCTGGGGTTGTGGCGAGACTAAGTGCATGCTCGCTCAGCGCTCGGAACAGTGCCTGGTGCGCAGCGAGCGCCGTGCACGCTCTGATCTGATACTCAGGCGGAAACATGGTGAGGGCAATGGCTCCAAGGAGGTGGGGGCAGTAAGAAGCCATTCTGTTTCCAACTCCCTTTTCCTTCCTGACAACTGAGACTTGAACTTCCTGGGGCACAGAAAGGAGGGAAACTCAAAGACAGATCTGGCATCAAGGGAAAAGGGAGGTAATGGGGGACAGCCCTCAACTCCCGTGAGTGGGGGTTCAGTGTTTCCAGGCCCTTCCCCCCGGGACCGGAGAAGAAGGCAGAAGACAGCTCAAGTGAAACAATGACAAAATATGAGCTAGAAAACCCAGTAACCAGGACGTGAGAATGAGAGGAAATTGACTGCTTGCGGCCAACTGGAGACGGGGGCTTTGAAGCACCCACCAGAAGGGCCTCCAAGGCAGCTGTGGACGCCCCGCAATGTGCATGGCAGCGGGGTTTCCGATCTCACTTCGGGCTGAGTTAAGCAAAGGAACGAGTCTTTACCTTTGACAAAAGGTTTGACATGAACCTCCTGCGCCTACCCACCCGTCTAAGCTCACGAAGGACCTCGAGACTGAACTCGGGTTGAACCACTGGGTCAGGGCTCCGGCCCACAGCCGGGGTGCCGCCCGAGGCGCCCACCACTCGCACACGCGGCTCGGCTTCGTCAAACAGTGGAAACCATTACCCTAGTGTCTTCTAACTCCCTCTGGAGTTTGTCAGCTTTGGTCTTTTCAAAGAGCAGGCTCTGTTCAAGCTCCTTAATGCGGGCATGCTCCAGTTTGGTCTGCGTCTGTTAGTAAAAAGGAAGAGGAAGAGAACACAACAGTGCCACCGTGACATGCCAGCACGAGAGGGGGGCAGCGGCATGCAGGCTGAGCCACCGGTACCGTCCGCGACGGGCGAGCGCACACGACGGGCAGCGGCGGGGGGGCAGAGGGCGGCAGTGAGAGGGGGCTGGGGTGAGGACGGACACCAACCGCACCTGGAGGAGGCAGGCGGGGGCGTGGGCTAGTCTACTGGAAAGGAAAAATGGAAAACACACGAGGCAAGATGGAAGAGAGTCAGAGGCATGCAGCAAATATAAGTTATATCGATAAGTGAAGTTTATCAGCACAAATTAGAATCGTTAATATTCCTCTAAGCTATCACTTCCCCCTCCTCCCCACAACAGCTCTTCGACGTTGATGTATATGTAACTGACTCCGTAACTTTAAAAACGAGGCCGATCCTCAGAATGCGCAAGAGCACCTAAACATGGGAAAGGTTAACAGGCTACATCTTGTCAGTGTTCAATAAAGCCCTGAGCAGATCCTTGCACTTCAGCGTAAGCTTGGTGTGACCAAGGGTCATGCGTGACACCTCATGAGGGCACCCAGAAACCCGAGCTGCGGTCACCCCAGCAGCCTCTGCTGAGGCGAGTGAGAAGGACCCCAGGAGCTGGACAACGTCTCACAGCTGACAGGCAAGAGCCATTAAAGCTCCTGTTTCTTTCCAACAGTGGCTTTTCTAAAAGCTGTTTGTCACCAGTGGGGGAGAAAAAAAGAAATTAAGTTTACAAAAAGCAAGTTCAATACTAATTATGTTCCACGGCCTCCGTCCCTGAGGCTCAGAGCCGGAGAAAAGTCTGGCCAGAACTGGACTCTTGGTCTTGCTCCTAAAACATAGTGATTATCAGCTCCGAGGTGAGAAGTGGGGACCCGACACAAAGGCATGAGTCGGAACTCGGAACTCGGGTTTCAAACCCTCGGAGACTCCCCATCACCACGCCCTCCAACGAATCCTCGTGGAGAACCCAGGTGATCTGTTTGTAACAGGTTTAAGTGCAGCAGGGTCTTAATCAGATGAACTGGGTATCAGTGTGAATGCACCTCTTTCCCTCTCACCTCTCCTATGAGGTGAGAGGTTTAGCATAATCAGCTGATAAAAACTACTGAGGGTGCTATTCCCAGAAGCTTCTAGTCACTTGCATTAACTTAAACATTTTGTGGTTCTAATGAGTCAGATCTATCAGTCTGGGCTATCTGTGAGCAACAAGAAAACAAATTAAATAAAATAACAGAAAGCTGTGCAGAGATTCAGCAGAAGGCTGAACGAGTTACATTGTAAGCATCTTTGCTCTGATGGTGTGACGCACTCCAGAGCTCACTCTGCTCGTGAGGCAGGGAGAGGTCGTCCTGGGATGTTTAAGCAAAACCCTCACCTGCTTCACCTCACACTCCACAAAAATGACAGCATTGAAAACCACGTTGTCTGGTTATGTGTGCGTGTCCCTAGTCCCTATGTGCCTTGGACAGAAGCTGTTCTGTTTACGCGCTGTCACAAGGAGAGACTCTAATCCAGACCTACATCACTGGGGTCCCAGCCTTGAACACTGAAATTCAAAGAGCAAACGGCACAAAGTCTTTCCCCTCCTCTGGACACTGAGCTCGGTGGCCCATGGGCGGAAGGTCACCACGTCAGGACAAAAAGCCAGCATCCACAGAATGGGATCCTGTCCCCCTTCCGAGCCCATCCAGGCGATGCGGCAAGATCGCCCCGAGGCAGGACGACAGCCGTCTCTGCACAGCCACCAGCACGGGGACGAAGGACGCACTTCCATGCCACGTGCGCAGGAAAGCTGCGACACTGAACAGGACAGCCCCCTTGGTCAACGGTTCCTTTCTCAGAATAAGACACAGCCCCGCCAGGGCAGCCCTGGGACGGGACTGAGAGGGAAGCGAGGCTCTGCGAGAAGCGCACAGAGAGGCGGGAGGGGCCCCATGCAGACAACAGCGGAGGCAGCGGGAGCCTGTGTGGGAAGGACAGCGAGACCCAGATCACTGAAGTAGCTACACAAAAAGGAGCCCTCCGAACCGAGGCTGTGCTAGGGTTCAGTCTTAGCCGTCTGTCCAGCTGCCAGCCGGCAGGTGGTGGGAGGAAACGTCCTGTTTTAATTGAGTTCTCTTGTGGTGATAAATCCAAGTACAAAGTCTTTGGGTTTCTGTCCATTGGCATCACAGCTGGCAAGGGGCACCAAGAAGCCAGGATTTGGTGCTAACTTTGGTAAGATCTGAATTGGGTGCCTGGCCTTAAGCAGAGGGCAGGAGGGAAAGAAAAACACCTACATGCCAAGTAGCACTGCTCCCGAAAAACCTCACTTCGAAATAATAACTTTAAAACACTCAGTCTTTTCACTGAAGAAGGCTCGCCTCTACTTTGAAAAACTAGGGAAAATACCTCAACCAAAAGCCTAGTTTGAATGTCTAGTCAGCTGCAAGGACAGGCACTGGCCAGCAGGGGGCACTCACACCAAAGGCAATCAGTCTGGGATTCCCAAGGCCCTTTAAGTCTCCTGGGAATGCAATTAGACAGCTTGGGAAAACTTGCCCCAGAATTTCTGTAACTCCTTCATTTAATATGTTTTATGCCTCCACTGGCTATCATCTCTTTTGGAATAATCCTATTACACTTAGAAGACATCATGAGTTAAGTGAAGGCCAGGCCCCCAGGCAAAATTCTTTTCTTCCCCTCTTTTCGGGAAAGCTCTCTATAACGAAACATATGCCTACGAATCAAACAAATGGATGTGCAGAGCTCAGCCATTACATACAGTGTCTTCGGGACACAAATGTAACCGCTCTGAAAGCCACATGCACAGGAACACTAGGGCCAATGTCTCGAGGTCAGATCCGAGGTTAGTATTCGAGTATCCGAGGTTAGTATTCGAGGATATCAATAAGCATTTTAATCTGTAATCAATCTGTGTTAACAAGGGGGATGCCCACACAGTGAAATGCCCTCTTACATTCTCAGGATCTTCAGAAATCTGGCTCTTTTGCTATCAGTAAAAAAATAAAAAATTAAACAACAACAAAAGAGAGATTCAACTAAAGTATCAATATGTTAGGGTTTCAAAAAAACTGACTGATTTTAAGTAAGTTTACAGGCAGACGACTTAACTAGCCTACAGCTGATGTGAACATTTTTATCTGTGCCTCCCCCAAATACCCTCAGCTATATCTCAAAGGAATTAGATGAAGACGTGAAGCTTCTCATGAGACTCTGGGGGTATTTCTAAATGGATGAGAATAACACAAAAAAAGTAAATTAAAAATGTCTAACTGTATATGAAATGAGTGAAGAAGTTTTCTTATTAATAATCCATTAGACCCTGGGCCTTATAAAACTAAAACTCGGAAAATGGTTTTCTTAATTTTTGCTAACTATAAAGATACATTTATTTCCAAGGAAACCAGAGTTCCTATTCGGAAGGGCCTTTGGAATGTCAGCATGGTGTGGGCAGTTGATAAGCTCTAAAACTGTACTGTGAGCAAAAATGCATGTTTGAGAACTGCACAGAAAAGTGCAATTTTCACTAAAATATTACAGATTAAAGTACCGAAAATCTGCAAAATTTGAAAATTTTAATAATTTGTACTTGTCATATATCTAGCAGTGGTTTGAAAAGCATCAAAGCCATTGTGATGAGATGAGAACTGGATGGTAAAGAAAAATCTGTTAATTTAAAAGATGCCAGGGAAGTAAAAGAAGCTAAAATATGAACTGCTCAGTTTTTTTCAGGTAATTTACTTTTTAAAAAATCTACTACTAGAGCACACAATTACCCCTTTTCCAGGGTTAGTTAGAAAAGGCTTGTCCTGCTCAATTGAAAAGCAAGGCTGAGATGAAGTGAAAAGCTTTGGTTTGGACTGCTAGGACGAAGTAAAAAAGAGCTCCTTCCCAGGCATGCCACTTGTGGTCATCAGAGGGACATACAAAGTCTCCCTTGGGATACACTGCCAGATGTATGACTTGACTGACTCCAATTAAAGGCTCTGAATTTCAAAGCACAAGCAGAGAATGGTGAAAATCTTCTGCGGCCTATGGCCGGAGGCGGGAGCTCGGCCAGCCCACAGCCTGGCTGGCCAGGGGCCAGGCCCCGCCACTCCCTCTGAAGCCTGTTCTGGCCACATCAGCGGGTGCTGTGACTTCATCCATGTTCCTGAGCACTGGGACCCTTGAACACTTCGCAGAGCTGGAGGGGTTTTACCTCAAGATCGCCTTTAGTGATGGATTCCTCCTCGACCCGGAACTGAAGGTCCTCAACCTTCCTGTGGGACAAAATGGAACAAAGCACTTCAGAAAGTAACCGAGGAGCACGGCTCCATACCACAGAGCGTGTGAGTGTGAGTGGTGAGTGTGTGTGCATGCGTGCGTGTCTACAATCCCCACCCTGCAGAGGCATGGGAGTGACTGCGTCAGTGGGCCGCTGGTCTTGCACCCAAGCGCTCTGCTCCACTTGGGTGAGTGCCAGGGGCGTGTTCCAGAAGGCGGGAGGTGGGAGTGCACCTCCTGCCTTTGGTCACAACCAGCCGAACGGATCTCATCGGGACAAGATCTGCCCAATGGGAAGAGAGGCGTGATCTCCATAGAAGGGAGTTTGGGGATGCAAACCTGTCATTTCTACTTTCCAAGAGCAGAACACGGGGGAAAGCGGCACAAAAAACAAGTCTCTCTTCACACCGCCCCAGGTGTGAAGGCTGTTTGAGGGCCAGGTGGGTGGGTAGCCCACACCGAGCATGCTGGGACAGCGCTAGTGCTGGCTCCAAGGCTGCGAGAACGAGGCTGTGAACTCTTTGGGGGAGAAGAGGTCAAGAATTCTATCTGCACCCTAGCTGGTGTGGCTCAGTGGATTGAGTGCCAGCCTGTGAACCAAAGGGCTGCCAGTTTGATTCCCAGTCAGGGCACATGCCTAGGCTGCAGCCAGGTCCCCAGAAGGGGGTATGGGAGAGGCAACCACACATTGGTATTTCCCTCTCCTTCCCTTCTTCTCTAAAAATAAATAAATAAGCTTCAAAAAAAAAAAAAAAAGAATTCCATTTGCTTCTAAAATGCACATCTTTTCACATTTTAAAACCTGGGAGACTGTGTGTGGGTTTCAATCAACGCCATCAGAAAGCCAGTGAAATACGGTGCTTTGAAGATAGAAAATCTGGGTAACTCCCACACCATGAATCTTTACAAAACTGGGTGTCAAGAGAAGAAAGAAAAGGGGGACAAAGTTCATAACTTACATGCAAAACAAACCTTTCAAACTCACTAGCATTTCTAAAGATTCTACTTGGTCAAACAGGAAGCAAGCGAAAGCCCTCAAGCGAGGGCAGAGCCGGGGGACGGCAGAGCCAGGGGACGGCAGAGCCAGGGGACGGCAGCGTGAGACTGGTCTGAGGACAGAGCCAACGGCAGACGAGCACCTGTCGCCCTCTCTCCTGCACCTGCAGCGGAGGTCGGATGCATGGAGAGAGCCATTTCCTGGTAAGACACTGTGGTCCCCGTGCCACGGCGGCACACGTGACCATCCTGCTCTTTGTCACACTTGACTACTAGGGAATTAAGTTGCTGCCATCGGAAATGACAGGTGACGGCATTAAGTGCAGCAACAGAGGACAAGCATCCCACAGCCAGAGATGTCCCATGGTTTCCGTAAAGACACTGTTTTCAGAGACGTCGCTTGTTAACCGTCTCTGAAGACCTTTTGTCAGAACCAAACTTGCTGTCTCTGTCTCTGTTTAGCACTTGATTTCACCCCGACCTTGATAATTCTCTAACTGCTTCCTGTGAGAGTCTTGTTTTCCCATAAGGTACTGCGTTTCTCAAGGACCGGGACCTTCCATCACCCGCCAGACATAAGATAAGGTAATCAGCTGCACGGAAGGTGCTCCCTAAACCCTGGGGAACTGGGACCCAGCATACCCACCACCAGCAAAGTGTCCGGGGGAAGCTGGGTTTGGATGAACTCCACCACACTGAGGTGATCCTCAAGAGGATGCTTGGCACACAGTAGGTGCTCAATAAATATTTGTTCAGTTAATCGGGCCATGTCTAGATGATTCCAAAGGACTCAAAAGAGGTCAAATCAAAGCAAACCCTCCTCACACAGAATAGAGACTTCAATTTCCACTGGACACGGACATCCCTTTGGCTCTAAGGGTGGACCCCAAAGTGGCTGTTAACCGGAAGGGGGGTGTAAAAGGAAGAGGCCACATGTGCACCAGGGAACGGGTCAGGGTCACCTTTTCTCCTCCTCGAGCTGGTTGAGAAGCTCCACCTTCTCCCTGTCGGCAGCTTCCACCATGGCTCGCAGCTGGTCCATCTTGGCCTCCAGCTCCAGGACGTGCTGGGGAGGCAAGGGTGTCAGTGAGCGGCCCCGCTCTGCCCCACACAGGCCCAGGGACGCCTGCAAAGGGCTACAGCTAAGTGGCACCATTGTGGGCTGGCGTTAGTTACTGTGACTCCTTTTCATGTGAAAACGCACTCTATGACCTTTAATAGGTCACTCCCGGCAGCACTCCTAGAAAGTGATGATGGAAACCCCACCATTAAGGCAATAGAGGGCAACGTTAAAACAGCTCCCACCTTTCTGGATGCTGAAACTCACACAAAGGTCACTCTACAAACCAGAAGTTGTCACACAGGTAAAGTCCTGGGAAGCGAGCTCACCTAACACAGACAGGCCGGAAGACCCGCACAGAAAGACCCGCACAGAAAGACCACAGGCTAAGGGCGGCCCCAGGAGGACAGAGCGCCACCTGTGCGACACTGCACACTTGCACCCCAGGTCACAGCTCTCAGACAAGCCCAGCAAAGCCAGGGCGCGGGCTCCCAAGACTAGCTCCCAGCTCCAAGCGTAGGCAGGCAGTCCAGCCTCCTCCCTCAATCTAGAACCTGTCGCCGTCTCTGCCATGAGATCCGCCTGGAACCCATCACCATCTCCATGGCAAGGCCAGCGCCAGACTTCACCTGGTCGTGTCCGTCCCGGGCCAGCGCTAGCTCCTGCTCTATCTCCCCCACGTGGCTCGTGGCCTTGGCCACCTCCGCCCTCTCCAGATCCCGTTCGGCCAGCAGCTGCTCAATGTGCTGCTGCTTCTCCTTCAGGGCCTCCTGGAGGGCAGTGGTGCCGGAGATCTTCCTGGCGTAACGGGAGGAGGTCTCAGTCAACTGCAAAGAAAGTTAAAGATGTGAAGGGCGATGACACCACGGGGGGCGCGAGGGGGAGCGAGGCATGCAGGCAGCAGCTCCTCCGAGGAGCCAAAGCATGGTCCAGCTCACAGGCCAGCCAAAGACGAGGGGGCGGGGGCTGGGGGGGGGACAGGGGGAGCAAGGCAGCGCGGGCCTCCCGCCTGCGGGCTTCCCAGAGCACACAGCAATGGAAAGAGGTCCTGGCACCTTTGGGAGCACGTCTGCAAGAATAATGGCGTGAATCGATCAGAGGGGCCCTGAGGTCGGCGGACAGGCCCTTTCAGGAATCTAGAAAACTTCCATGGAACCCAGTGAATGCGTTTCTCTCAATCCCTTTTCGACCTAAGCCTCACTCACAGCTATCCTTCTCACAACATTTTGGGCAATCTTTAATCTCTAGGTTTGAGGTTGAGACTTTTTCCAACTTAAGCTTCTAAATACCATTAAGTAACTACCAGGCCACCCCGGCATCACAAACCTTCCTTCAATTGTTTAAATAGCTGGAGAGTTGGACCTCTGTCGGGACTTTCCTCACTGTGTTCACAGTGAAAGGCAGAGGTGGTCTCCCAGGCAAGCCAGAAAGACTTATACAGACAAGATAAAGAGGAAAACTGCCACCTTCAGGTGTGTGGGAGTGGGGGCGTGTGCGTGCACGTGTCTGGGCACGCACATGCATCAGAAAGAAAGGAAAAAAAGAACATCAGAGAAAAAGGAAGGGAAAGAAATTCATGAACACAGAGCAGCAGGGAGGGAAGGACGATGGAAAGAACAAGAATGGGGAGGGAAGGGGAACGGGGGGTAGGAGCTTATTTGAGCTCTGTCCTCTGTGTCCATCTTGAAGCTACTAGTCACGCAAACACAGAGAAGAGAAGCCCCTGCTAAATGTTAACAGGTGGTTGGCAAGGTGGGTGCTATTCTCCCAAGCTGGGCTTCGGAGGCTGCTTGTCGGGAAGAGGCCTCTCCTTCAGCCGGCCTTTGTCCAAGGCCGTTTCCTTGGCACTCGCGGGCTCTCGCCCTGCAGCCTTGAATCCGTCTTCTGCAAGCGGAGCCTCACTTGCGGCCCGAATGCTCTTCTTGTCCCCTGTCTGTCTGCATCTTGTCCGGGACACGGACTAAGAACAAGGGTCTGCTGCCAATCCACAGGGAGGCTGCTGGATCACGATGAGAGTAAAGGAATCCAATCGAACCCGAGTCGTCCTTTGCAGTTTCCATTTAGTGAAATTTCTTGAATGTTTAAACATATTGGGGGAGGGGGAATTCCTGTTTTTTTACCACCTGGCCTTGACATCCCAACTTCATTCCATGTACGGTTAAATCATACTCTCCCCAGGTAACATTTCTACCTGCATGCACTGAATCGGGGGTTCCCAAACCCTGTGCAGAGATCTCCCAGGGCGCTGTCGCAAACTCATTGTGCAATGTTTTTAAATTTCAAGGGAACCTCAGCGACACCTGTTGGACACCATACAAACTACCAGAGTGAGGCAATTCCTTTTCAACAGGCTTTGGCCAGAAATGAACACTTAAGACCCTTTTTTTCCAAGGGTCTTAAGGTTTACAAGTCAGAAACACAACTAGGAAATACCCAGAGTGTTCTTTCGAAGAAGAAATAAAATCTAATAAGAGTCCTTATAGTGAAAAGAACCTTTTGAGAGGACTCAGTCCTGCATTCTTAGCCTCTGGATTGGTCTGAGATGATATTCTGGATGTCCAGTGATCTAGAACTTTCTTTCTGAAGGCCTTCGGGGGGTTATCAGAAGATTAACTAGAGGAGATATCTATAACTGTAGATGTATATATTCTCCAGGCATAACTGGAAATTTCAAAAGTTTAAGTTCCCAGGCCAGTTAAAGAAATAATTGTTTCCTCATGCCTCAGCCTGTATGATTTATTTTTAAATATTTCATTCGTTTATTTTTAGAGAGAGTGGAGGGAGGGAGAAACAGAGGGTGAGAGACATCAATGTGAGAGAGGAACATCGATTGGTCACCTCTCGTGTGCACCCCAATGGGGGCCAAACCCACGACCAAGGCCTGTGCCCCGGCCGGGATTCGAACCAGGGAGCCCTGGCTTCACGAGGCCCAACCCACTGAGCCAGCCCAGTCCAGGCCACCTGTGAGATTTCAGTAATTTGGCAGCTTGACCACAGTGACTCCATTTTCTTTCTTCACTCCTCGAATGGCCATCATTCCTTTAGAGAATGTCGCGTCTTTCCAAAGCCCGGTGCGGGTTACTGTCACCATGAAAGGCAAGGAACCAGCACAGCCTGGAAAGGAGGGCGATGGGCTCAGTGAGATTCCAAGGCTTGACAGGTAGTAACTAGCTATGGTTATTTAAGAATGAGTTTAAAAGACTTGTTCATTTAATTGATAGGTGTCATCTTTGAAGCAGCTACTGAATGGTTGGGACGTGAATATTACACTGTTTAAGAATAATGACTTGATAAACAGAACTGCTGGCCATTGCTTTTGGCCTGGGGCACCAGAGAAAACGACTGAGACAGGTGCCGTGGAACCAGGATGTCTGGGCGTCTCTGCGCTCCGAGCTTTCGTAAGGTCATTTGGCAGGAAAGCATCTTTAGACTGTCTACACGTGTGAACGGGATTATACTGCTGAGATACAGTTCTGGCAAATCCCACTTCAATTTTCCTATATCCTTGGCATATTCTTTTATGGTGATTTTTGATTCAGAAACAAGAGCTACCTTAGATAGAAATGTTTTTAAAAGAAGCTGTTTTACAAGGCAAGAAGACCCCTTTCTCCTTTGCCAGGGTCCACCGCCGAGGTGACTGAAGAGGACTCAGAACTGGTCTGAAAGGAAGGGAGAAGGGGGAGCTCGGGGAGCTTGGTTATTTTCCAAAGAAATGGACGAACAATTACAATGTAATAAAATTATGCAAGAGAGCACTCCTAGGCCAGACCCCACCCTTCTGTGGACTGTCTAGGACTGGCTGATGGAAGCAGGCTCTGTCCAAACCGAGGGGCTCTTCACCTCCAGTTCACTGCTCTTGTCAAGCTTCTATAAAGTCCATGTGTCATTTTTCTGTTGAAGATGCAGGCTTTCTTTTCAAATGCAAAATGAAACAGTCCAAGTGGGATTTCAGTTTACCCTGAACACAAGAGGAAGAAGCTGCCACTGGCCAGCGCGCAAGCCCGCTCCTAAGGACAAAACCCTCCGCCTTTCCTCTCCCTGCAGTACATCAACCCAGAGAAGGCAAAGCGACATCCACGTCCTAACATCCTGACCCCTTCTGCGCCTCGCCAACAGAATGCAGAGATCCCGAATTCAGTCTGGAGGACAACCTCATGCTGTCATTTCAAATTTCAACAGTGTTTGCCTCCCTTCAGGTAAATAAACTTAAAGGCAGGGGATGAAACCCAAAAGTCATTGCTTTGACCCTAATAAAACACCCATTAACGACCAGAATGAGAGGCTGCCTATTTTAATTCCAATGACTCTATTTTTTAGTGATCTAAATGGGGGGTGGAAGATGGGTGGGGGCAGGAGATGGAGAGAGGAGACAAAACGGAACACAGCTCTTCTGAGCACCCTTTCAGGTTTTGGAAGTTCCTCTCTGTGTCCTCTGGCCCAATCTGGGAGCACTCCACCCGTTCACTGCTTTCAGTGGGTGAGACTGCATTACAATTCTGAGAACATGGCTTTTCACGATACTTTGGATCCTAAAACTGAAATAAAAGAGAAAGAAATCTACGACCTTGAGGAAAAGGATCCCCCTAATTTCCCTGTCATTCTCGTGTCTGAAGCAATTTTAGAGAAGTCATTTCATCAGTCCTTACTACAGATCCACCCAAAACTTCGACCGCTTAAGCCTCAAGGATCTGAAAGGGGTTGTTAAAAACTTTATTTTAAAACGTGTGTTCTTGCTAGAATTTTATTTTGTGAAACCTGTCGGGCCTTTCACAAGCTACAACCAGCACCAGAGGGGAGGGAGGACTGAGCAAGCCTGGAAGCAGAGGGGCCGTGCAGGGAGAAGGGGGAGGGAGGCTTACTAATCCTGTGCGGCTGGGCTTGCTGCTCACGGAGGAAGCCACTGAGCTCAAGGAGCTGAGCGAGGACGCCGATGGGCTGCGCTTCAGGCTGGCGGGAGTGGTCGCCATCACTCGCCTCACGGCGGCGGCCTTGGCTTTGGCCGGTGTGGTGGAAGGGAAGCCAATCTTGGTCACTTTGTGGACGGGAGCGAACAGGCCATATTTGGGTTGACACTGAAAATACCTTTAGAGGACAACAATAAGGAAAGTAACAGAAAACTTAATTACGAGAAATAACAACTCTAACGAGAACCTAACTTGTCTGCTGGGACTGGTGTGCAGGCCCTTCCACCGATCGGCTGGTGTGGCACACAGCACGCAGCACTGCCTCGGAGGCAGGCTGGCGAAGAAGCTCATGAACAACTACGTGATAGGCGGACACGGAATCGCTCGTCTGTTACCAAGGTGACAGCAGGAACAAACATTCCCACCACCAGATAAATGTACAGCGGAGGAGTTCAGCAAGGCAGTGACCCCAGCGAACAACACCCTGCCAGAGGGAGGGGAAAGGAGCGCGTACAAGCACTGACTCTGGGGCTCTGCACTCTGCGCTCTTCCACGTCCTCGGACACGTGGGCGGGCTCTGCCTGAGCACCCTCAAATGCGACAGGGCGACCCACACACCTTGTTCCAGCGACGGCCCCGTCATTCTTGCCCAGAGGCTCGTCTAACTCCACACCACACCACTCCCCCTTGGCGAAGTCCGTCTCCCCGAGAAACCGCACGACGCCGGCCTTAGTGCCGCCGACCTGGAGAGAAGAGGACATTAGAATGAAGGAGAGAATGTTAGGATGAAGGGGTGAGCGGGATCCCAAAGCGTGACTCTCTGCAGTCCCAACCAGTAATCAAGCACCACACCACCGTAACTGTTGGCAGGCTCCACCTCCCTCCACTTCCCCTCTCGACAGCGCCATCTCCAGAGGTGGCCAGGCGGACCTGGGTGACTTATGCTACCAAAGTGATTCGGTCCCTGACACAGCCCATTAATAAAACAGCCTAGGTAATATGCAGCTATTAAGGCTGTCCACCAAATTACTCCCTTCTTTAGAAAAATAGTTTCTTAATCCAGGGTGACTTCCCTGTTTCGAAGTAAATACTTGCTGCAAAAATAAAACCCCTATATCATTAAGGAAAAGAAAATTTACCCACACTCCACTGTAACAACTGCTTCGCCGTTGTCCTCGTACCTCCTCTCTACCTTTTATGTACGGAAACCAACAATACACATACACCTTTGCGTGTGCGTGTGTGAATGTCTTCCGCCTAACTGTGTGTTGCATGTAAATGTAAACTATCTTCCACTCTGAGGGCCTCCACGTCTTCACAACTATTACAATTACTATTCTTCACACGCTATTTTACATGAACTGTTCGGAGTGATCTTTTTTAAATGTTTGACTCTTTGTCCCAGCCATTGTTTGAGATAACACATGAACAGTGTTTCCCAAATTACCCCGCCGGCATTTACTCATTGCCCTTCCTTTGCCACTACATTCTCCGCCAGATTCCCTCATCACCTTCTCTCACATGCACACGTGAGCACAGGGATGTGTCAGACAGAGCCTTTCTCCAGGCTCAACATCTGTGGGGCCGCCCCAGCACTCCAGTTATTGTGGCTTTACAAGCTGGGTCACATTTGCTAGTGCGGGTTTCCCTTACTACTCCTGAATATGTTCACATTTTTTTTTTCTGAGCTTCTTTTTTCTTAATTTCTTTTTTTAACTCCACCAATTTTATTTTTTAAATTAATAGATGTGAAGAGCTCAGAACAGTACTTTACATATATTTTTTTGTTTTTTAAGAGAGGAGGAGGGAGAAAGTGTATTGGTTGCCTGACTAGGAATTGAACTGGTGACCTTTTGGTTTGCAGGCCAACGCTCAATGCACTGAGCCACACCAGCCAGAGCCAATTCCGCCGGTTTTAAAAGAGGTGCATCACTGAAGGAAATTAAGGACATTACAAGCCAAAAAACTAAATGTGATGCCTGTGTTCTCACTCCCAGAGACAGTCGCTGCTGGCACTGGGCTTCCCCTCCCCGCCCTGTGACGGCTGTTCTCTGTTCCACACTCGGGGAGGGACCACCACTGGCACCTGGCTCGTTTTTTGTTTAGGATGTTCACCTTTTTCTTACTGATCTGAAAACTATACATACTAAATTTAAATTAATTCTTCAACAGCTAATACATCCTAATCATTCCAAAATGTTAAACACGAACATGTGTGGAGGGAAGTGCACCCCTTACTCAACTCTGGTCCCCTCCACGCCCTGTGCCCACCATCACAGACAACCGTGACGGCACCGACTCCCAGCACGGACCCCTCCTGGCAGCCCTTCCTCACACGTGCACATGGAAACAGATGTTAATTTCTATGTTGCCCCACACTTTTATTTTCACAGGAGAGTCAGGGTACGACGTGCATGGCCCTGCACCTGGCTGGAGCGCCGCCCTCTCTGCGTGTGCGCTCGGGGCCACTCTGCTGCACCGACGCTTTCTGGCTCACGACATCAGCCCCTACGGACAGGCATTAACTCTGTGCATGACACTCCTCTCACACAGGTCTGCTTACATAGTAAATTTAAAAATCACTTCGGCTAATTCTCTTAAAAAGTCCAGTGAGATTATGTTTAATGTAGATTACCTTGGGAAGGTGACTTCTGTTACTGATCTTTACAAGGGACCAGGTTTTGAGTTTTCCCCTTTTGTTTTTCATGCTCTTTATTTAATTTACTTTGTATCTTTACTATTTCCTTTTTCCTACTTCCTTTTGGTTTATTGTTCTTTACTTCCTAATTTCTTCAGACCAATATTAAGTTATTTTTTGCCTTGCTTTTTAATACTGAAAGCATTATTTGAACCTTTTGTCTGAGTATAGCTCTTTATGAGTTTGGGATGACACGCGTTTTTTCCTCCAGCTCTGTTTAATTCTTTGTTGAAGACAGAAGATGTTGGAGCCTCCAAGATTGGTCTCTGAAAGAGAAACTTCCTGTGACACCAATTTAAGGAACAAAGGGGTTGTGGTTGAAGGTGCTCCAGGTGTGAAGGGTGACAAAGGGCCTGTTCTGGGGTCATGGAGGTGGGGTCATAGGAAAGTTGGGGTCGGAGAAGACGCCGCCCAGGACCTCTGGTGTGTCCAGCTCTGCAGCACACACTGCCCGGCGGAGCAGGGCAGGCATTCGACCAAGATGTCCTGAATAAACAGAACGTGACCTCTCGGTTGTGACCCACATAGAAAAGGCCACTGTTCCATGTCAACCAACTAAAGGAAAAAGACAGCGTGTGGCTGCGGGTGCACTTGATGCCTCAGAGCAGGCGAGGAAGAACTACGCTCGTGTGAACTTGAAAGTGGGACAGATTCAAATGCCAGCTCTATTAACTGCTTAATTTGTTTCCTCACAAGTAAAATAGGGGTAATTACAGGACTGTTAATTACAGGAGAATTAACTGAAACAACCCACATGATGCTGAGCGGTGTCTGACAGATTGCACGTGAGTCCAACACACGCCAGCAGCTGGTCTGCCCACCCCGATGAGCCCGCAGCTCCAGACCGGGCCCCTCTGACCTCTCACTGTTCTCACTGGTGTTTGCGGACTCTGTGGAGCCACCTACATGAAGCTGGCCTCCGTCTCTGCCCCTCCTGCACCACGGCACTTGGCGCAACTGTCTGACCAACGTCGCGCGGGCAGAGCACAGCGCATTGGTTCAGGGTGACTCGATCTCCTCAGATAGTCTGTTGAATTCTTTGTGGGTGATCTAAGTTACCGTCACGACTGTTTTTCCAAGAGGCATCCACACAACGGACAGGCTGTGGGCAGTAAAATCCCCGTACAAACCACAGGTCTCCTCCGGATCAGAAGCTTTATGAAAAGTGACCACACGACAGATTAGCAAATATGTCTCTAAGTACTGGCCATATAATACATACATTTGCCCCGGGGGGGGGAGGGAAGTGCCATGCCACTAAGTTTGTTTAGTTCCTAGAATCGGCAACTTTCTTATGCTTTCCCCCGACTGAACCTGAAATTCCGGACTTATAAAGCAGACAAGATGCTTTTCTTTTCCCTGTGAAGATCATCAGTAATCATTCATAGTATCTCCAACAGACACAGAAAGTGACACCAAGTCCTAAAAATCACTCAAGTACCTTCCCTCCTTAAACATTCTACAATCGGAATCTTTCTCTGGGCTTTAAACATGCTTTTATTTTATAGTCAGGCTTCACTTCTCATGTGTCCCAGCGAATCCCAGTATGTGCATTTACATTAAGTATAAGCCACAACTTCCAAGTCTACATTTTAGGGGCAGATATCAAAACCGGTAAAGAGAAAAATGTCAACACCAGAAGAAAGATTCCCATGGCAAATGCCAGTCACCCCATTCTTTCCCTTTGCTCTCAGAACACAAGCGTGCGATTCCGAGCGCTGTGGCCACCTCGGCCGAAATCAGAGGTCACCGCTGGTGACAAAATGACTGTACACCAGAAACGCTCCTGAAGGAGGACCTAGCTCTGTTCATGCTTTAGCAAACCTCAGATTTTTACGTTCTCATTCACTCATTCCATATGTTGTTTCGTGAATGCTGGGGCCCCTTAGGATACAAAGACAAAAGCAGAATACAGTGTTGGCCACTGATGGAGAGAGGAATTCAAGCAAGTAATTCCAGTAAAAAGTGATGGTAAGAGGTTATGGAACTGGCTTAGGTCTGCGGGAAGAACCCCACCGTTGCACCCTCCCCAGGCCTGCAGGAAACTCAGGCAGTGCAGACACAGGGCTAGCGGCCGTGGACAAGGCACTGCTGAGGGTGTCTGCAGGGACAGCACGCTCAGAACTGCATCTACACACATCTCCCTGCGAGTGCAGGAAGCACTACTCTGAGAAGAGGCCAGGCCGGCTGCACGGACAACAGTCTGGGAGTCCGAGTGAAGGTGATGATGGCCTGATTCCAGGAAGAGCCCAACACCAGGACCAGTTGGGGGGTCGTGGAGGGGGGTGACCAAAGACCAGACCTCGCGGGGTGGCTGGGTGGCCGCAGGCGTTCTGGAGCCTCAGAAGGCACAGTGGGAACACCCTCGCAGTGCTCTCCTGCCGCAGGGCAGAGGGGCCCCCCTGAGCAGGAGGAGGAGCCGACAAGCGCTGGTGGACGGAGGGGACCTGACCACTGGGCCCCGGCGGCGCACCCCAGGTGGAAGCTGCCCGACCCTGCTGCCCAGCAGCACTGCGAGGTTCGTTCTTCCCTCCCAGTGAGCCCAGAAGACTCTGCTGAGTGAGACTGAAGGCTTCTGGAAACTGAACACAAGAAAAATCAAAACTGATTTTGGAAAAGATGCTTCGGATCTGCAGCAATCCTCATTGCAAAGGAATCAGGCTAAGTAAAATCTACTGTGCTGGAAAGATGTCAACAGTCAGCCAAGGCCTCCAGAAAGAGTTCTTGACGTAATGTGAACATCTGGAATCTTCTTGACCTTGGGCCACACGTGACAGCGCCTTCTATTAATAACCACTGTACCCTCAATCAGCTCCAGAGTGGCCACGGCAGAGAGCAGCTTCCTCAGAGCAGGACCGGTCCCAATACCACCCCCAACCCCCAGCAGATGACGAACAAATGCCCGATGCAAGTGCAATGTCACAGCCACACACGGAGATTTGGGCTTTCTAAGTCACCAGTAAGAGGACTGAGAAAAAGAAGAAATCAAATTAGAAAGGCCATACTTATACCCTTTGTGAGAACATAAAATAGTAAAAGCTTTTTAGATTGTAACTTGGCAATATCTAGTACCATTTTAAATGTCTATATATTCTATGGCTCAGGAGCGTCATTTCTAGGTGAAAAAATGGGACCATCTAAGTGTCTGTGACTAAGTGAGGTGCATGACTTCCAAAGAGTGTGACACCAAACGGTGGCTTGTTATCTTAAATAAATGCTGGTATTCAGGAGCACAGAAGTGCCCCGAATCTACCGAGGCACATTGTGAAATGGTGTGTATATAATATCATCCCCACTATATGGGTGTTTTAACTTTATATGTTATAGAGAAATCCCACAAACTTGTTGAACGAATGAAGAAAAGCACAAAAAAGGACATACCAGATAAGCCGCAAGTTATTTAAGGTTCAAACACAAGCAAAATAAATCTTATAAATAAAGATATTTTTTATTTCTCGGGAAGATTTTTTTTCCCTTTCACAGCATCCGAAAGGCCTATAGACTTACACTATAAGATTCTTGGTGTAACAGCCCTGGGAGTTGCTCATAGAAAGGAAAAGCTTATCACTTAAAAAAAAAAAGTCTGGCCCTGGCTGGTGTGGCTCAGTGGATTAAGCACTGGCCTGCGAAGCAAGGGGTCACTGGTTTGATTCTCAGTCGAGGTACGTTCCTGGGTTGCCGTCGGGTACCCAGTGGGGGGTGCATGACAGGCAGCCACGCACTGGTATCTCTCTCCCTCTCTTTCTCCCTCCCTTCCTCTCTAGAAACGAATAAATAAAGTCCTAAAAAAAAAAAGTCTGCAATCTCCTTCTCATATATAGTCATAAACTAAGAATCCAGTGTAGAACATAGAGTCCCAGACATGGAGATGTCCACGTTGAAACAGAACAGCTGGGAGTGAGTCATGTTCCTCAGGAACCTGACGTCACATCCTCAAAATACCGTGTACACCCCAGAAATGCAGCAAGGCCATCTCAGAAACACTTGGGGTAATTTGCAGCCCCAGGGATCCCCAGTGTGGAAGGAGGGACCTCTCTGAGAGTCAAGTGAACCGCAGCCCATCACATGGGGCAGTTTCAGCCAACGAGACCCATGGAGCATCCACAGGAGCGTTTGTTAGAAGCGGCTCTGACTGGCCCTCCTGGGGTCTCCAGATGCTACGGAAGCCACCGAATGACTCGTGCACTCCGTCACTCACTGAGGACTCCGAGCACACGGTGGGGGAGTGACAAGGGGGAACTTTTCCTCAAGACAAGAGCACCTGCCTGACTGACGTGGCTCAGTGGGTGGACGTTGTCCTGCAAAAGGTCTCAGTCGGGTCCTGTTCCCAGTCAGGGCACCTGCCTGGGTTATGGGCCAGGTCGCTGGTTGGCGGCGTGGGAGAGGCAACCCACGGATGTTTCTCTCAAACATTGATGTTTCTCTCCCTCTCTTTCTCCCTCCCTTTCCTAGTCTCTAAAAATAAATATTTCTTTTAAAAACACAGAGTCACTAGGCTGAACACTGCCCTTAATGCAGAAGTCCCTGCCTGCTCTCCCTGCAAAGTCAGGGCAAGGGGTGTGGGGAAGGCAGGCCCACCTCCCACCCCCTCAGCGCTGCTCCTGCGGCAGGGGTCCTGAGGCGCTGGAGTGGGCCTGGGAAATTCTACACCAATTATCTCATAACAATTATCTAATAATTAATCTGAGTTCCATTAGGATTTTGGGAATCAACAGAATTTTTCTTTAATCAGGTACATTTCAAATCAAACATTTTAGATTTCTAAATCTAATTTCCTTAATGAATTAATTTTAAAGTATAGCTGTTTTACATTTCTAAATGAAAGATTTCTATTAAACAGAGTAGCATAAAGTGGAAAAAACACAGGGGCTGGGGAGAAGAGGAGTAGTGACATTTGAGGACATACATCACACAGTCACGTGAACTGAAGGTAAGTCGTCACCTTTCTCCTCTGGGCTTCAGTCTAAGGGTGAAAACAGGCATTTAGTGACCCCAAAAGATCCTCACCAGCTCTGAGATACTGTGATTCTGAGAAACCCCTGTAATTTCCCCTAGAAGTACTGCCCAACGGCAGGAAAGAATTTTAGCACCACCAATAACACGCTCGTAAGACTTCAGACTCTCACGGATTCAGATACAGTTCTGCACGCTAGTTTTGAACAGGTAATTAAGGTAATTAAAATGTTCCTCGGAACACGCCACTCAAACCTCCCCAACCACCTGCACCTGCAGAGCAGCCTCCTCCCTCCCTGGCCTACCGAGTGAGTCCCCCTCTCCATCAAGGACCCCGCCAGCCCCGAGTGTGTGCAGGGCGCCGCCCCCTCCCACCTCCCCAGAAGCGAGCTCCATCACTGCTCTCACTACCACGTCTCCACACTGTTCTTCTACACCACTTGGTCAGGAGAGTTAACACTCTGGACTCAGCCATCTTCAAATAAGCAAATCAATAAGCAAACCCAATCTCCTCCAGCCCCACCCCTCTTCCAGCATCAGCCCAAGCCCCTATTCTCCCCAACACCCAACTTTGCATACAAAGGAAGGGTCACCCAAACCCAGTTTCATCCACCTCTCTGTCTACAAGAAGCCAGAGTGACCTTTCCAAACCGCAACCTCATTGCATCCCTCATCCCGCTCCCTGCTCTGAAGGACAGAACCAAAATCCCTCACATGGCCCAGCCTCACAGGCCCCCTGTCACCTGGGCTCCTGCCCCTGCAGACCCCAGCTAGGTTAACGAGTGTCACCTTCTTCCAGGCACTCGCTGCACCTGGGGAAGGACACTGGCCTCTTCCTCGACACGCCAGCCCCTTCTCATCTCGAGAGTCTGCCCTTTTCTCCGCTAGAACGTTCTCTCTCGCCACCAATTCCCTCTGCCAGGCCGATTCCCAGTCCTCAGGGCCACCTGAATCATGACATCCTCGCGGAAGCCTTTGGTTATGAGTTAGACCAGCCTGACCTTGTCACGCTTTCTGTTTCAGCAGCCAAACAGTGCCCTAGGTGACTAGTATTTTAATTAATTCTTTCTCACTATAGTTGGTGGGAAGGAAGAAATTCTTGTGCATTCTTAAAGCAAAAAAAAAAAAAGGCATTTATAAAAAACTTTTATAAAGACATCTAAGGCCTCTCCTGAACCTGTTTTGTCAAGTAAAGTAATCTTAATAGTTATAAGTTACGAATTCACTATGCTTTTGGCCACACTAGTAGAGAAAACTAGACTCGAGCAGTGCAAACTTATGCTCATTCTATTCTATGCTCAAACTACACGGCCAGGTTCTGATTTGTATCATGTTTATGTATAAACTGAACAACTAGCAAAGCTGATTCACTTCTCCATAAATGGGAGGCCGTCCCTCCAGAACAGACCCTGAGCCTGCATTCCAACCCCTCCTCAGTGACTCCCCCACCCCCGACCCCCACCTTGGTCCCACACAAAGACTCGGAAGGTCTCTGCACTCACCAGCACCCTGTCACCGATTCTGAGCTCTCGTTCTCCTTTCTTGACGGAGCCGGCCTCCGAGAGGTTGGAGGTAGATTCGCTGGCAGTTTTCGTAAGGTTGCTGATTGGCGGCGTGGCTGGAGCTTCCTTCGCTGCTGGCTGGGATGGTTTCGGAGGAACACTTGAGGGGGGCACCGGGGAGGAGGCCGTCGCGCTGGCTGCAGATGTGGGCAGAGGTGAAGGCCCTCTGCAGGCGTGAGTCGTCTGTAGGCCATTGGCTTCATCTTCGGCCTGTAGCTTCCTCGTCAACTTCGAAGGCCGAGTGAATATGCCCTTTAAAGGTCCGCACTGGAAATACCGTACTCCCGCCACCGAGCCATCATTCTTGCCGATGGGTTCGTCCAGCACGATCCCAGCCCACTGGCCAGGGGCAAACTGGGTTTCTCCCAGAAACTGGATGAAGCCGGGCTTGTTTCCATTCACCCAGACCCGCTCCCCAACACGGAAGTCGTCCACAAACTCCTCCTGTGCCTCAGAGGAAGGGGCGCTGGGTGCTTTCTCACTGGGCACCGGTTTTTCTGCTGGAGCTGCAGCTGAAACAGAAGAAGGGATCAGAAAAGATCCAGTCTCACTCTTGAGCAGACAGCTCCTAACTTAAAGGAAAACAAACCACAGAAAGCCAAGAGCAACAGGAACAGTTGCAGTTCTTTGAGAGGGGTTCTACTTTTCTCCTTTCTTTTTTAGCAAGGAGGCAAAAATTACTCAACCCGTCACTACCATTTCCAATGCTGCAGAACCTTGGTAAGCTGGTGAGATTTAGTCCTTGTTTGCAATTAAGATTGGAAGCAGTCAAAACAAACAAACAAACATCAGTCCTTTTCCCAGTGTTAACACAGGTCTGGCTTCACTCTTCACTCCACCCCCGCCCTGAACATCATGAGCAAACACCCTCGTGGCCACCAAGATGGGCTCTGGTCGCACTGGAGAGCGGGGGATGAAAGCTGGTAACACCCGGACCATGTACCAGAGGCCAGCAGTGAGGTCTGATGAAGGAAGGAGGGGTTCCCTGCTTTGGCCCCTGTCATTGTCATTCCAGGACAACCATGCAAGCACTCGCTTTGCTCGGAGAGCTGGCGACCCAGTGAGCGGGGAGAGTATCTCTAGTCCATGAGGGCGAGATAACTGTGTAATCGCTACTCTGTGGCAAAGACAGACGTTAGATGTTGCCAGAAATGTGATGTTTCCCCTGAAAATGCATTCAAGCATTCACCCTGCAAGCATTTAACAAATATTTTGTAGGAACTGGTGAAGAAGGCCCACATTCTTAATCATTATACACTGACCAGGCATATTGTGATCTTAGGATGTCACACGGCCTCTCTGAGTTTCAGTGTCTCCTCTGTAAGGGGAAAGGGGTATCTGTCTCGAGGGTTTGTAAATGAGTATTCAATGAGAAACCGTATTTATTCACGCCGCACATGTCTTTTGAGCTCCTCCCACTCTGGGACCAGTCCCAGGCAGGGTTTTCACTGGGGCACACAGCTAGACAGCACAGCCTATGCCCTCACAAGGCTCAGTCTAGAGATGCGGAGATGGGCAGCAGGTTCAGGCAGCCTAAGTGCTATGGAGGACACAGTGCCCTCGGGGGGAAGAGTCAGGGAAGGCCTCCTGGAGAAGGTGGCACATGACCTGAGACCTGATGAGCAGCCATCCATCATGCAAAGGCTGGGGAGCAGAGTGGTTTGGGGCTACATCCGTCTACACTACTCTACGGGAGACTGCGGAGCTTCAATCTGTGGAGGATTTTCTTTTCTTTCTTTCTTTCTTTTTTTTTTTAAGAAGCAAGTCAATGCCCTCAGGTAGAACAGATAATAATCCATCAAAGGCAGGGGCCAGCCTGCTCAGCTTTTCAGAGTTGGTTCTAGCTTTGTACATCAGCAACTCCTCTTCCCAGGGGACTACAAGCACGAATTTCTGAAAAACAATCCATATAAGTGGCTTGAGTTCCTTGGCAATTCTTTCCTTTTAAGCATGTAAGTTTCAGTGTTAATAAACTGCTTTACTCTTTTAAAAACCCCAGGTATGCCAAACACTGTTGGGGACATGAGGCTGAACTGCTCACAAGCCCTGGACTCCAGGCCGTTGTATGCAAAGGGGCGTGCAGGACAAGTGCCACCAGTGAGACAGAGGGCTCTGAAGCAGGACCGAGTGCCAGAGTGGAAGGCCTCGTGGGTCATGACGGGGTCTTAAAGGGAGGACGGGTTCCAAGGGAAGGAGAACAGATGTCAACTCTGACTGCTTTCATCAAGGCTAAACAGCCCTGAACCAAACCTATTCCTTCACGATTCTTTGCTTTATCAGAAAGGTTTCCTGTCACCTAAGATATTTTATGTCCTTTCTGATAAAAACCAGGCTTTACCTGACACATGAAATGTAAAGAACTTGGGATCGCCATTCAATCAACAAATATTTACCGAGCTCCTATTATGTGCCAGGCAAAGTTCCAGGTATTTGGGTGGAATATGGCAGTGAAGAAACAAACAAACAAACAGACAGACAAACACACGCCAAGACCCCTGCCGTCTGGAAGGCCAACGAGCATCTTCACAGAAGAATGTACACAGTGCTGGACTTGATGCATTACAGTGGGCACCTGTCCAGAGTGGCTGGTAACATAGTATGTCTCGCTGTATGTAAGTCACATAAAAAGACCACAAAAGCAAGCATCAGAAGCCCTTTCTCCCCCGCCTCTCTCATCAAAGACTTAAACTGATGGTTATGAACTGCAGACTAAAACCGTGGAGAAGGAGGTGAAGAACAGATGAGGGAGGGGCTGCTGAAGATCATCGAGGGTGGGGGCACATCTGCGAAGTGGGGAGGGTCCCCTCAGCAGCTGGACTGCAGTCCCTGCCCCGCCTACACCCGAGATGCCAACACCACCTTCCTTCAGATGGCCTCGCCTTCCAATCCAGACTAGCCTCTGTCTGCTCTATGCACCCCTAAACCCACGGTCCTGAGGAGTGCAGAAGACCGTGGGGAGAAAAAGGGAAAAACCAAAGAACTGCCTGACCCTTGTGAGGATCAGATATGAAGGTACCTGACAGCTGCTTTATCACCTGACACTGGATCGACCGCACGAAACGAAGACCGCCTACAACAAAGTCAACTCCTCACTGATTAAGACTTTCAGACACAAAAGGCTGTTCTGTTAATTAAAACTTTTTCAAGAACTTTCAAGAATAAGAAGTTTTATAAGGCTGTCCTCTAAAAATCTTCCAATTGAAGTCTTGATAGAGGGTTATGATCTCTTTGCCGTTCAGGGAGACAGAAGGCCTTACCAGTGGCAGGCGTCTTCACAGCTGTGGTGCCAGGCTTGAGGATCTTGGTAGGGACCTTGAGCCCACTGGGTCTCAGCATACTCATCGTCCTCGGTGTGGCGGAGCAGCTCTTCCTTCGCCTGGTGCCACTATCTTGCCTTAACCATCGATACAACTGCGGGTGGTTCTACAGTGAAGTCAGTCTCCAGGTTACGTCTGCAAAGAGAAAAATACAAAAAGAGTTCATAATCAATAGGAGAAAGTAAGAACAACAGTTAAAATAGCTTTCACAGCCTAAACTTTTTCTTATTATAATAAACCACCTCTGCACTGAACCTAGGCACCTAGAAAACTGGATATTAAAGACATGAAATGCTGCGGAAATGGATTTAAGAGTGATGTACCACCCTGAAGACAAGCAGCTCACAGCAGCCAGACGTTCCCTTTTATTTACAGCGTCTAGTAGCTCCGGCTCGGTGCAGCGCCTACACACATGTGTAGAAGAGGGCTCGGAGAAACGTGTGCCAGGCTTAACGGGGGCAGCAATCAGATGGACCCAGAAGCACAGGGGAGAATGGCTAAGTATTAAGATCATCTGTCTTACACTGCAATTAAGTAGTATACTAAAAAAAGTGGATTTATGAGGAAAGCAACCTCAACACAATGGACCTGAAATCTAACAAAAAATTACGCTGTTTTTAACTAATTGGTTATAAAAACAACACCGAACGCCAACATACATAATGCTCAATTTCTTAGGCTGGGGGGGTGGCGTGCACAGCATTCACATCATTGTCCACTATGTGCACAGGAATCTCCGGGGTCTCATAACATTGCAGGTTCTTACACACACGTGTGCCCACACCCATGCTGATGTGTAGAATTCAACATTTTTAAACATAAAAAAGTACATCAAAATGAAGAGAGGCGATCACGTTTTGCCAAACTAAGGAGGAGGAGGACCCGAGGGGTCTTGACAAAAGGAGTTAAAAGGGAAGTGCTGGTCAACTAGAGCAGGAAGAGGGCTCTCTGGGAAACGCGCGCAGGATCTGAAAGCGGGTGCGGTGGCATGGGGACGGGGACGGGCAGGTCCAGATGGCAGTGACATGGCACTGAGGACATTCACAGCAGTGCCTCAAAACTCCAGGTTCAGACTCCCGGCCAAGATGGAGGCATAGGTAGACGCACTGTGCCTCCTCGCACAACCAAGATAGGGACAACAACGATATAGAAACAAAATAACAACCAGAACTGACAGAAAACTGAAGTGTATGGAAGTTGGACACCCAAGGATTTAAAAATAGACATGTTCATCCAGACCGGTAGGAGGGGTGGAGTCGGGCCAGGCGAGGGACACGGAGCAGACAGCTGAGCAACTGGGGCGACGTACAAGTCTGCAGCAGGCAGACCCTGGGCGCATGAGCAGCAGTGGCTGGTGGGCCCCAGCCAGGGGGTAGTGACCCGTAGACCCAGCGAGGCAGCCATTGTGAGGCAAGGCACCGCGCGAAACTCAGGGTCCCAGCACTGGGAAATACAGCTTTGGGTCACTGACTTAAAGGGAAGGTCCCGCTGAGTGCACAGGCCCTCCCACACCGGTTTTGGTGACAGAGGGGCCCAGTTAACCTGCGGAAAACGGCGGGAGGGTCTGAGGTCCTACAGAGAGCTAAGCAAGTGTCATTGTCCCCTCTCGGACCCCGCCCCCACATACAACGTCACAACCCTGCAACTGGGGTGCCCCGCCCTGGTGAACTCCTAAAGACCCGCCCCTCACTACAGGAGCTCCACAAGACCAAAAAAATAAAAAATAAAAAAACCCAGCAAAAAGATGGCTCAAACAGAAGAAGATTTGAAAGCCCCAGAACCCATCCTTTTAAGCAACCAAGAGA
>CM052546.1:65431436-65467046 GCA_028533065.1 Trachops cirrhosus
AACTAAGCAAACAACTAGAATAGGAACAGAACCACAGAAATGGTGATCACATGGAGGGTTAGCAACAGGGGAGTGGGAGGAGGAGAGAGAGGAAAAGGTACAGAGAATAAGTAGCATGGATAGTAGGTAGAAAATAGACAGGGGGAGGGCAAGAATAGTAGGGGAAATGTAGAAGCTAAAGAACTTATGACACATGGACATGAACTAAAGGGGGGGATGTGGATGGGAGAGGGTGTGCAGGGTGGAGGGGAATGAAGGGGGGGGTAATGGGACAACTGTAGTAGCATAATCAATAAAATATATATATATATAAAAGAGCAAGATTGATCACAGCCAGCTACAACTTAGTAAGACTGATAGGGAGGTGATAACCATTGAGTTAGGTAGGGTTCTGTTCTCTCTACTTCTGCGTATGTTTGACACCTTCCACACAAAGTTTTTATTGTAGAAATTTTAGTAAAATCGAAACCGCACTGCCTTCTCAACCCTTGATAACCCTACAAATGCTTAAGCTATTTATAGAAATAACAGGTTCTTCAAAACATGCAGTTCCCTCACACACGCATGGTGTAAATGTGGTCAAATAAAAAGGAATAAATATTCTTCATAATTTTCCTCTGATTTCTGAAGGTTTTACTTAGTTTTTGTTTTGTTTTTCCAGTTTACCCATAAATTTGTGGCTTTAAAAAACAAATGTACTGCCCTGGCTGGTGTGGCTCAGTGGACTGAGCACTGGCTTGTGAACTGAAAGGTCGCTGGTTTGGTTCCCACTCAGGGCACAGGCCTGGGTTGTGGGCCAGGTCCCCAGTTGGGGGCATGTGAGAGGCAACCGATCAATGTATCTTTCCCATGTTGATGTTTCTCTCCCTATCTTCCTCCCTCCCTTCCCCTCTCCCTAAAAATAAATGAAATCTTTTTTAAAAATGTGAGAAGACCCTGAATTCTGTCCCAGCGGGATGGCCCTACACAGGTCTACAGCCCCTTCCCAGGCCCCGATGTCCCCATCTACAATGTGAGGGTACTGATGAAATAAGATCCACTTCTAACTCATCCTTCTGTGGTTCCACTGTTTTGGATTTCAAATCTGAACTCAAGTGGAAGGGCAAAGATTCAAAAGTGAAAGGCAAGCAGCTATGGCTCTGAGGATGCCAGAGTAAGAAGAGTCCTCTGCCATCAGCGAAGCAGAACCCAGATCTGATAAGATCGGCTTCTAGCAAGCACAGCATCTCCTGGGACTCTGAGTCCGGCGTTATGGTTGTGTCCTCTGAGGCAAATCACGTCTCCACACTTGACCTCAGTCCCTTTCCAGTCCATCTGGTGCCTTCAGCAAAATGAACATACTCCTTTATTTACTACATCTGGAAACTCTGCTGAGAGGCAAAGGAGAGTGAGGGACTGGCAGTGAATTTAACGTGCCAGGAAAGAATTTCACACGGCCCCCAGAAGCAGGCTGAGAGTTGTGGCAGCAACCCTGGGGAAACCAGCGGCGGGCAGGGTAAGGGGCTTACCTGTAGACAGCTGCACTTTGAGACTTCTGTGCTCCCTTCTAATCCTCAAATGCTATGTGTCCATGAACTTAATCACCGAAGGAAAAAGGGAAGAAGGTCTGAGAGTAACGGAAAGTCTAGTTTGAGAGAAAGATGTTTCTGAAACTGCTTTTCAAGCCAAGCGAGAGGAAAATTCAAAGGCTTCATGAGTTCTAAGACCCTGTTCCTGAGCTTGGGAGGTTCCGCCACAGCTCGATCCTGTCCCCTGAAGTCATGCTTATGTAAGTGTCTGTTGTATGCTGTGTCACTTGCTGTCCCCCTCCTCCAACACAGGAGGCACAGTGTAACCTGAGCCTGTCTGCTTTAGCCACAGAAAACATTACACAACACTCTGGTAGCTTTCCAAACTGACCGGCATTTCCACTAAAAGAAAGGCAAGCCGTCCGACTGTTCCCCCTCTCAGTGTCACTCACATTCCTATTTCTGCACATACAGGAAAGACCGAAGGAAGCAAAACTGGGGAGCCCTAATGCGTATTTTTTTAACCCCCAAGTAAAACACGGAAGGTTTGAACTTCACAGGACACTACCAAAACCGAATCAATAAGCTGATAGGCCTGCCTGGGACCAATTTAAACCCAGCTCATACCGAACTGAGCTTAAGGTCCACAAGTAGGAAGTGCACACTGATGCCTCAGCAAGTGGGCACTTTCTACACCCAAAGCCCACACTTTCTCAGGAACTGACACCCAGAGAATACAGGTAGGCCCAGCCCCTGGTCACAGGGTCTTCTCTCGTTACACTGCCTGCCCTCTGGACGGCTCCAGCCACCCTGCAGCCTTCTATTACTGAACCATGAGTCACACTCACTCCCGTCTGTTTGCACTTTGCGCTATGACTAAGTCCCTCGTGGTCCGGGATGAGACTTGTCTTGGCATCCCAGAGACCTAAAAAAGTATCTGGTGCACATGAAGAGTTCTCTGAAGTTCTACACTGACTCAGCATCAAAACAAGAACCCATAAACTGATGCACTCCTGCGATTTCAAACTGGAGCATCGAGAGGCTGTAACTTACCCTCTCAGCATCTGTGAAGGGGAGGGGCGTTCAAGGATTTCCCTCAGTATATCCCGTGGTATACAAGAGCTGTGAGTCTCAAATCATAGCATTACCTTTCTTGACACAACTATACTCTTCCAGATCAGTGCTATCCAATAGAAATATGATGACGGACACACTTACAATTTTGAATTTGCTAGCAACCATGTCTTTAAAAATTAAAAAGAAACAGCTAAAACGAAAAACATCTCATGCAATCCCATATATCCACAATATTACTTCGAAAGGGAATCCATATGAAAATTATCAACGAGCTATTCCCCACTCTTTTTCTCATACTCGGTCTCTGAAACCCATTGTGTATTTTATATATTTTACACTTAGACCACCTCTCAACGTGGACTTGCCCCACTCCCAGTGCTCGCCAGGCGCACACAGCTGTGGCTGCCGTCCTGGGTGGTGCTGGCCTGGAGCACCTGTTTGGTGCAGCCTGTAAGGCCGCTCCCAGGCTGGCACTGGTGGTGAACTCACCACGTCCCCCAGGTGGGCCCCACTCATCTTTCCTCCTTCACTGCAACACATCAGTCAGGAAAAGAGCAGAAAAACTCCTGCACAGCAAACTGTGAATTGCTCTTTAGAAAAAAAACCAGCACTTACAGTAAGAGGACCCTTAAAACCCCTATCTGACAGGAGACAGAGGGGTGAAGGAGCCCTGCCTGTGGCACATGGCTCTGCCCAGTAAAACTGACAGCTCAGCCCTGAGCCTGGAAATGCGCCCATGCAAAACTCAAAGTACAGAGACTGAGCTGCAGGTGACAATGCAATCACTGCGTCTCGAGACACAAGAATGGAACCTGAGAGTTGGGGACGGGCAGAGGTAGGGCCGACCTCACAGGAGAGCACCCTTCTCCTGAGGCAGCTGGGCTCTTGCTTTCTGCTGGCCAGAGACCAGCCCCATGTGGTAGGACCACAGGCAAAGACAGGCTTAGGAACTGGAGGGGGAACTGCAGGAGAAGGAGGTGAAGGAGGTGACCACCTCAGTGTCACATCCTTATTATCTGTTTCTTATTAATCAGACATTTCCCCCTCTAACCTTCGGTAAATTGCCTTTGACTACAATTTAAAATGTAAGACCCAGGGAAGACAAAGCACTGCCCGAGTCGTAACATCCCAGGAACCTGTCGGTCTGAATAAAGACACAGGCTTCTCCCCGGGGGATGGACAGGGAAGCCTGGCCTCCAGGGCAGTGTATCTGGCGGGCACGTGAGTGGTCAGTCAAGGTGAACTGACGATGATGGACATGAAGCCACCCACGGTCATCATTCGTCACTGTTTGGGCCTCCCAGGAGCTTGCCCCTTGAACACCGGGAAAACGTGTGTGATGTCACCAAGCACAGTGCAGGGCACAAGCCACAGAAGGGCCGCTGCTGCCAGTGTGGGCGATACAGGCGAGATGGGCCAGAGAGGAGAGCAAGCAGGGCCCTGGGGTCTCGGCAGCAAGTAAGGGGCTGCTTTAAAGGGAAACGGGAAAACCTTACACATGGGAGGTGAGTCTACGGGCCGGTGCCCTGACAGGCGAGGGGAAATTCCTAATTCCTTTACCCCACCACCGCCAGTAGCGCATTCCGAGACTTGGAAAAATGAGAAGACGAGCCAGGGAACACGGTTTTAGAGCCCTGTGAGAAATAAACACACGAGAGGTGAGAGAGAGCGGCTTTCCAGAGTGGAAAGAGAAAGAGAATCCACCTTCCGGAAAGCTGACTCCGTCCTTCCAAGGGGGGCACCTAACGGGGTGGAGACTGTCTTGTGCGGGTTCGCCAGGCCAGAGCACCTGGGAACAGTGATGTGCTCAAGAGAATACCACGAATACTGAAGCACGGTACAGAGGCTCAACTTCTCAATACAGTACAGTAGCAGGAGCCTAAGACTCTAACTAACTCATCACCTCTATACAAGGTAAAAAACGAAGTTCAGAAAACCACTGCTGCTTATTTAATTTTTCACATAAATGGGAAAAAGCAGCATCTCGGTCTAGCTTGAAAATTACCAGCATTCACCAAGGATCACCTGGCTAAAGAAACAAACAGAACCTTGTAAGGAATAAAAGTTGCCTGATGCCTCTCTCACAGTTCATTCAAGTTACTTTTGTGCTGCTTTTGATAAACTCACAGCTAATCCACGAGCTGAAGGCAGAGTTAGTAATCACACAGTCTTATACTGCCAAATGTGTGCATTTCACAAACCATTATAAAGCATGACACAAAATAATAAAATCAGTTAAAGGAAGGAAGAGACAGGAAACACCAACTTAACTATGGCACCACTTGTTGATGCTTCCATTCAGTTCATTCCTCTCTGTCAAGTTTATTACCTTGTTCAACAGGATTTACTCACACTAACTCCAAAGAGCCATGTATCAGAGTAAGAGCAACTGCAGCTATTCTTCAAAAATACGGTCCCCTCCCTGGCCATGGGCTGGGCGTTGTCCCGCAAAAAAACCAAAAGGTCACTGATTTGATTCCCAGTCAGGGCATGTGCCTGAGTTGCCAGTTTGGTCCCCAGTCCAGGACATGCAAGAGGCAACCGACTGATGTTTCTCTCCTACACTGCCGTTTCTCTCCCTCTCTTCCCTCCTCTCTAACATCAATAAGCATATCCTCGGACAAGGATTAAAACAAAAAACAAAAAACATGGTCCTCACTGTCTTCACCGACAAGAGATGGACCACTCCTTGTTAATTCGGACCAGTGAGCCTTTCACGTGGGGATGTGCAGAAAGCTTACTGAGTATCACAGCTGTGCAACCTGTCCTTTTTCACTCCATTGTCGTGGATGTCCATAAACACCAATGTTTCCTCAAACACCTCCAGCCCCTGGGAACCTGCTAAGGGCTCTTTCACACCTGGACAGGTCCCACCGCTGCCACCCCTCGGGGCTCATAAGAGAAACTCACAGATAATGATGGGAGTGTCCCCGGGAGCACAACTCGGGGTCTTCTCAGCCCTCCGCCACCCTACCAAATCCGAGGACCACCAAGATCTACTTCTGCTGATGCTTATCTACATATGTCCATATTCACAGATAGTTCGTGCACAATAGAGGGTACAATTTTTTTAACAGTCCGGAGGCAAACAGCTTTAAAACTAACTCAAGGATTCAGAACACACACTGAGCGTCTCCAGCAAGGGTGGCGTCCGAAAGATGAACGACAGGCAAACAGGACAGTTGCTGTCTGCAGAGATCGACGTGCCAGGCCCGTTCTGACACCAGAGGCCTTACACAAGCCGGTAAGGGTGAGAAAATTAATTTGCTCCTTAATGCAGATGGTGACACAAGGGAGTTGTACTTCCAGTTTCTAACGGGTAGGGCCTCACAAAGCAATCCGTGAAATCAGCACGGCAGCCTCAAGTGCTGGTTTGAGTCTGTCATACAAGAAGATCCTGAGAAAGCTCTCACCACATCTTTCTATCAAAGTCAGAAGTAAAATTTTAAGTAAGTAAAGACTCAGTTTACAGTGTCTGCTGAATGAAGTCAGAATAGAGTACCAATAGATAGACATAACCCTTTGAAAAATTATTGTGTGCTTGAAAATTACATTCTTAAATTGAAAGTGTGTATGACACAGTACAGGCTACAGGCTCTGCCCAGAGCATCCAAGTCCACAGCAGTTTAAAAAAAAAAAGGAGGAGGAGGGGCTGAAACCCAGTCAAGGCACAGAGCTGGAGCATCAGACAATTTTCTGGAACTCTGGGCCACGGTGTAAACTGCCTGCAACTATGAATATCTTCGTACAGCTCAGGCTGAGTGAAAATTTATTTTTATGCTCCTGCTACTTAGATCTAAGCAAAAAATAAGCAGCCTCCCAAAGTTCCTCCCTCTGCAAAGGAATTGAAAAGGGGTGGGGTAGGAGGGTGGACTTGAAAAGCTGAATAATTTGAGCTACGTTGCTCATTTACACAAGTTTCTGCAAAATCCTGTGGCTCTGTAACCCTAGTCCTACCAGCCTAAAAGGGACTGAAATTACTGGCCCTGGTTAGTATCTCCCAGAAGATCATACTTAATAGGTCAACGACCGTCAATTACATTCATGTGTAAGGTGGAGTAAATATACTTAATATATCATCATAAAGCATTAGGCTGAGAAGCGGCCTTCGCAATCTAGTTCAACTTCCTCATTTCACCACGGAGGAAAATGCTTCTAAACAGTGAAATCACTTAGGGCCACAGTTACGTAACAGTCTAGGACTTAAACCCCAATCTCCAGATGAAAGAGTCCTCACCCAAAGTATGCTGATGAGTGAAAGTTTCTGGTCCACCGTCATAAGAGCAAATGCATATCCATCGTTTGCTCTGAACAAGAAAGGGGTACAGAGACAACTCGCACAAGAATCCATCACTTCCTTGTTGTTTTTTCTCTTTATAAAAGCTCTTTATTTTCCCTTTGCAAATGAGCAAATTTAATAGATGCTACAGGTCTGAGCCCCGCCCCCCCGCCAGGGTTATGGATCCCTCAGGGGTACACTATTTTTTCCACTCTGAGTGATGTACATCTGTTGGGGTCCCCCCCAGGATTACAGGTCTTTAGATCCAATGGAAAAATAACCATACTTCTATATTCACAATACCTCCTGAAGGATACCTGCCTATTTCTAGGGAAGATGCCACTCCACTCACAAGGCCCTAAGACAGTGCTCTAAGCAGCCACCTTACACACTGTCCAAGAAAACTAGAAATGGTTTGCGTTTGGATCTTTACACTCAACTTCACTGGTGGTTATTTTTGTGCCTGTTTTGGTGACACAGACACACAGGGCAGAACCCTCCTTGCACACCTCCCCCGATTAAGCTGTGGAAAATAAAACTGACGAACACACCAAAGGGCCTGAAACCTGGCCAGTCACACGCCCCGACGCGAGGAGCACGAGTTGTTTTTCAAAGCTGAAGGTCTGACTCCCCGTTTGGTAGGAGTTCTGCAGGAACAGCTGTTCATTAAAAATATACCCCTCGGTAACAGCAGCACGCTCCTGCCCCAACTAACTTTCCAAAACGCAGCAGAAGAGGCTTTCATTTGCCAGGGTGGTACAAGCGGGTTTCCCCCCATCCCAACGCAGATGAAAGAGGAACACTGAGGTGCTAATTCCTTCAGCAACAGGGAATCAGGAAAGACACGCATTAAAGGGAAGGGGACGGAAGAGTTCCGACACGCACTGGGTTTTTCACAAATTCATCTCATCCTCACAAAGACCATAGGAAGCAGCCATCCTCCCCAATTTAGAGATCAGAAAACTGAGCCCCAAAAGGCGGAGCAGCTTACACAAGGTCTTCCACAAAGTGACACAGCTGGGGTTCACTGTCAGGCCAAGCCACACCCTTGCTCTCACCCTCACTCCCACCAACGGCCCTGGTGCCTGAAGAGCAGCCTGTGTGCCTGTCTCTCACAACTTGCGGTACCCCCAACATCTAAGCTGGCCCTTCCCCACAGTGGGCACCTGATAAATGCCTGATGAGTATGTGAATTAAAACATAACTGGTAACTGGTAAACTCAACAGCAACAACAAACCAACCGGATTCAAACTGGACAAAGGGCTTTAATGGACATTTTTTTCAAACATATACGAATGGCCAATGAGCACATGAAAAGGTACTGAATATCACGAGCCAGGAAGCTAGTCAAAACCACAATGAGCCCTGGCTGGTGTGGCTCAGTGGCTTGAGCACCAGCCTGCAAACCAAAAGGTCACTAGTTCAATTCCCAGTCAGGGCACATGCCTGGGTTGTGGGCCAGGTCCTCAGTAAGGAGCGCGTGAGAGGCAACCACACATTGATGTTTCTCTCCCTCTCTTTCTCTTTCCCTTCCCCTCTCTAAAAATAAATAAAATCTTAAAAAAAAAACCCAAAAGCCCACAATGAGACACCACACCTCACCCACTACTGACTCTAATCAAGAAGACAGATAATAACAAGTGCTGGTGAGGACCTAAAAGAATTGGAACCTTGTTCACTGCTGGGGGCACGATCACGCTGGAAAAGTTTTGGGGTTCCTGAAAAGGTAGAGCTCCGATGCTGTATATCCACTCGAAAACTTAAGACACCAACGTTCATGGCAGCATCACTCATAGTAAGTGAAAAGTAGAAACCACCCAAGTGTCCATCAGCTGATGAGAAAATGAAATGTGGCATACCCACACAACGGAATATAATTCAACCACAAAAAGGAATAAAGTATGGTTATGTGCTCCGATATGGGTGGAACCCTGAAGACATTGTAAAGTGAAAAAAATCAGCCATATTGCACAATTCCATCTATATGAATTGTTCAAAAACAGGTGAATCTACAGAACCAGAGAATACGGCGGGAGCCCAGGGCTGGGCTCCCTGTAGGGAAGGAAGGGCCATGGCTCCCAGGCACAGGGCTTCTTCTCAGCATAAAGAAAATATTCTAACACTGGCTGTGGTGATGCTCGCACCACTCTGAGCAAAAAAGGTAGCGGGTGCGCCCCACAGTGTTCCTGTTCGCCCCCCGACAACCAGGCTGTTTTGACCAAACATCAGAAAAAAACAACACGCAGAAAACTCCGTGATTCTAAGACGCTGAAGACCAGTGGGATGGACGCCCCCAGCCCCCCACACCCCCCCGCCCCCCCGCCCAGGGACAGGGATGCCTCTCCTCAACATCAACCTGAACTTCTTAGTCTTTTTCCCTATCACCTGCCCTCAAACCACGGGGCAACAGACTGTTATCTTAACCTGCCTTGTACCTTTGCACACCTGGCCTACGATGTCCTACCTAAACTGCCCTTGCATAGAAACTACCTTAGATCTCCATCGATGCCAAACACAAGTGCTGACACTTACTTCAGAAGCCTTCCTTGATTCCCTCCCATACACATAACATCCAAGGCAAATGATCGGAGCGGCCACCACACCTTCTGTGAGACAGAGAGCTCCGGGTACCCAGCATGGAGTCTTCCCACACTCAACAAATGGGGGATAAACTGGCATTCTGAAGGCTTTCTCCCACTCCACGGACAATTTCTACTGGTCACCTTCATCTGAAAAGATGCTGTAAATTTAACCACGCCACCAAACCAACCAGATGACTGACAGGCCCCCAGTGACAGGAACTGGCCTCACCTGTCTTCCCCAGCCTCTCTGGCCTTTGAAAGGACTCACACGGTTCCCTGGGGATCTCTGGCTCAGCAAAGCCGAGTCCCTTTCATCAGTACAGCAGCGCCCTGGGCCGGACAGGGCAGGATCGGCCCCACCAAACAAAGCGAGAAGCCAGTGAGAGAGGGTAAGTGATTTGGCCCAGGTCCACGGGACTCACGAAGCTGAGCCTGGAGCAAATCCAGGACCTCAAGCTTGTTTTTGTTTTTTTTTTAAATTTTTTATTTTAGTTTATTCAGTATAGTTTCTATCCTTTATTCCCATTCCAGCCCACCCACCCATTCCTCCCCTCCTCCTTCCCCTTTCCAACACCCCTAGTTTTTTGTCCGTGTCCTCTATATTTATATCAATAAATCAAGCTTGTTAACAGTAATTCTGATACCCCAGGCTGGTTTGCAGAGAATATTTCCAGTGAAAATATTATACTTTTAATTACTTAAAAGGGAAATATAGATCCAGATGAGTATTTTTTAAGTATAAAAAAAGACTGAAAAGACATGCTCTAAAATACTGAAATGATTTTCTCTGGACAGAATAATGAATAATTTGCTTTTTTCTGTGTTTTTGTGTGTGTTTTATGCCTTATGTACTGAATGCACATATGATAAAATAATATGTGTCATGAAATGTAAGGGCCACTTGGATTGTAAAACTAGTATATAAGGAAGAAATAAACCTAAGAATCTCAAAGAAACATAATAACTTCACTGGAAAACTGAAATCTAAATTTGACTCAGGTACTAGATTCTCAATGGAACAACCTAAGCAAGCCACAGGTGCCTGACAACAACAATTGTCAGTGTGGCTTCAGGTGATACACATTTTCCTTCTGGTCACCCACGTGTGAAACTTAGTGGTAAAAGTTTTCTCTCACAGAGGCTATAAAAAAAAATTACCCTGCCTATAAAGTTCATTTATTCTATAGCCTGAAAAAGAAAAGTCTTAAATAGGTTCCTTCCTGCCCAGGCTATTAGAACATAATATGTCCAGTAAGAAATCATTCTATGGAGCAAATCAGTTAAAGAGAGCATGCTGGAAGTCAAAAGATTTGATTAAAAGATGTTTAGGAAAATATCCCCAGCATCTCTTATCTCTTCTGAGAAAGGAAAAAGCTAAGCCAAATATTTCTGTGCACTGCTTGAGTAGGGGTTTGTAGACTGGGGCGGTGGGGGTGGGGTGGGGTGGGGGAATAACTCATTAAAGCTGCCTTCCTTTCATACGCTCTTTATACATCAAACCCAAGTTCTGGATGACAGGCACACCCTGAACATCTGGATGTTCAGGCCCCGAACTTTAGAGATGCTACAGTAAATCAAAGACTTGGCAATTTTAAGTGTAAAAAATGGGCAGAGCTACAACTGGGATGTACTCCAAGCTATTCTTAGATGTGAGTATGCAGAGAACACACATATTAAAGTATTTAATTCAAGTCGGAAGTATATTAGACCTGCTCCTATGAAACATTAGGGCCGCAAACTGTCCCTCTCTGGTCTCACTGGGATTCCTGAGAAGAGGAGGATGGGAACACATCTCCCTGGGCACAGACATACCGGAGGAGGTTCCCCAAGGGACCCTGTGAACAGGACGACTCCTCCTTTGCCAACAGTCCGCAAAGAGTACTTGAAAGATTTTGTTGCTGAACCACAATAACAAGGGCAATTAAAAAACAGACCCACCCATTGAGCTAGTGCGAGTGGAATCTGTCCTTCTGGAAGTGCCAGATGGAGATTAGGAGGGGGAAGAAAGCTCTTTACTAACTGTGGCCAAGATTCCTTGGTACTTGGTGCCAGGGCCAGGATATTAACCCAGATGTCCTAGCCAAATTCAAGGTTGGTTAATTAAGTCTGCCAACCTACCAAAAGAAAAAAGAAAGAAAGGGCCTCTTCTGCTCCCTGATTGAAATCTGAAGAGGTCCCTCTTACTTGAAATTCTTGTGTAGTGCCATCAGTCAATACGGTTTCCCTTAAAAGTACACTGGAATGCAAATGCTGATGTAAAGCATATGGATTCTTTAAGTTCCATCTACATGGGGAAAATACACTACCCATATTAAAAATATATAAGGTGCTATAATACTTTAAAGCCTCCCCAAACAGATATCTAAAAAATTCACATGCAAGGGTGATCCTGGAGACCAACATTAAGGTTTATATTAAACACAAATTTTGAACCAGGGAACTTCTGAGACTAGAAAGGAAGGCTTTGCTGCTGGGAGCACAATTCCAGGAAAAAGCTATAGACGCAAATATCAGCCCCAAGGCTCCCACGGAGGAGCCAAGACCCTCCACACAAATAGGAAAGCACACACCCAGAAGCGAGTCGGAGCAGCAAGCGCAGGCCGGGCCTTTCTGCCAGTCACTGCCAGCTCCATCGCCACCACACTCCCCGCATTGCTCAACGTCACGTAACATAAATGCAGGTTCAATACCCAGCTCTGTACTCACTGGCTGTGTGGCCTTTCAGGTAAGTTAGTAAAATTCTTTGAGCCTCGGTTCCCCTATCATTAACTCTTTCTTCATCAAAATCACGAACAGCATGGCATTACTCTGTGCCTTTCAGCATTTTACAATATTTTAATAAGTACCTATTTAGGACCACAACCTGTCTGGCCTTACATGATCTGACCCCTCCCAGGCCTCTACCTCAGGACCTTTGCACTTGCTCTTCCCTCTTGGATATATATTCCCTCCCTCACTTACTCTAGATTTCCACTCAAAAGCCACATTCTCAGCTGGGTCTCCTCTCACTGTCCTACCTAAAATTTCCAATGCCCTAACTTGTCCCCGCAACATAATGCTCCCCTTCCCTGATATTTTTCTTACTGTGTATCGCTGCTATCAATTTTATTAATGTGTTTATTGTCTGCCTCCTCTACTTAAAGGGGAGTTCCAAGAGAACAGGGATTTCTGTGTTTTATTCGCTGCTGTATCACCAGCACCCAGAACGGCACCTGGCACACAGTAGGTGTTCAATAAAAATTTGTTGAGTGAAGACTGAAATAGAGCTAATTCCAGCTCACTGACGGGCAAACCACAGTACCTCAACCTGAACACCAGGCTTGCAACGAAGACCAGTGTCCATTCTTTCATCACAGGGAAAGACAAGCTACCTCCCTTCTCACCTGGACAAGGAAGGGATTAAAGAAGCCGATAATGTGGATAAAGTGTAAAGTTATATGAGGTGATCACTTCGTAACACTGTATAGATGAGGTTTTAATATTAACAAATACTAAGTAATTTTCCTGTGATTTTACTGCACTACCTTCTGTTGTTGGTTGTTTTTTTTTTCTTTAGCTTTGACTCCTATAAAACCAGTTTGAAGGTTGTGGACCTCATATTTTCAACTCACTAGATAACAAATATTTACTGAGCACTCGGGACTCTGCAGAACCCTGCAGAGGGTGCTATAAAGGGAAATACATGTGTGGTGAGGAACACACACACACACACACAGGGAAGACCAGAAACACGGCAACAACTGAGGAACTCCAGGCAGCCAGTATGTGATGCACTCCAAGGTGCCGATCTTTGTAAGGAGTACCAGAGGAGCAAGTCGTCTCTCATCCCTCCTCCACTCAGTTTGGAATCCCACAGACACAGCACTTAAAAAGCAGGAGTCAGCCCTGGCCGGGTAGCTCAGCTGGTTAGAGCATCGTGCCCATTTGCCAAGGTTGCGGTCCGATCCCCAGTCAGGGCACACTCAAGAATCCACCAATGAATGAATGCATCAGTAAGTGGGACAACAAATTGACGTCTCTGTCCACCTCAAACCAATTTTTAAAAAAGCGAGAGTCAAACACGACTGAGTCAAGTGAACACGCGTGTGTGGGTCACACAGGATGAAATAGACTCGATGTTAGACACTGGGTAAAAAAAAAATTATTTTAAATGTAAATAAGCGCACCAAAATTCTCCATTTCTAAAGAACAGAACCCAGAGCAGCTGACGCTGTGCTGAGGCGCACAGGGTGCTCAAGCAACCGTTGAAAGTAGGGAAGGGTGTGAGCTTCATCTTCAGACCGAGACCTATAGGTTCCAACACACTTCTAGCTTTAGGGTTTTGGTTTGTTTGTTTTTTTGAGCCAGGCCTAGTGGGAAACCAAAGATGCATTTCTCTGAACCTTAAAAACTCAGCACAAGCCCTTGGCCAAGCATTCACCCACTTCTTTATTTAATTACGGCCAGCCTCGCTTCTTGCTAGAGACTCACTACACGCATTTAATTATTAAGCACCTGGAGTCAGAACTCCTGAGCTCAAATCCTGACACCACCACTTGCTCCCTGTGTGACCCGGGGTAAGGAGCCGCCTCTTCCCCTTCCTAAGCCGCCTTTATAAAATGGGGATAATGAGGGCCCCCCCACTGGGTTAGAATGATTGAGATAAAACACATGAAAGACTTGCCCAGAGCTTGACCACAAGAAGCCCTCAATAAATGGTAATTGTTGTTATTTTCAGACCGGGGAGGGGGGAATGCCCCCAGGCTGAGGAGCAACATACCTGAGGATTTTTGCAAAAGGTTATCATTAAAAGCCAAAGTCAAAGACTATAACATTGAATGTCAAGTGTAATTGAAAAAATTTTTAAGAAAAGCCAAAGGCAGCCTTGGCTGGGTAGTTCAGTTGGTTAGGAGCCTCGTTTAGACACACCAAGGCAGCAGGTTCCATCCCGGGTCAGGGCACAGGCAAGAATGCCTAGATAAGTAGGACAGCAAATCGATGCTTCCATATCTCTCTCTCTCAACAATTTTTTTTTAAAAAAGTCAAAGACTGATCTCTGGATTTGTGGACACTCTAAGTAACAGTAACAATAATAAAACAAACACCAACCGGAACGACAACTTGAACCGAGGCAGTAACACGGTCCTTACTGAGGTATCGCTGGCAGGCACTGTCCTAACCTACAACAGCAAGGCGACGCTGAACCAAAAAAAAAAAATTGCAGCATTTTTTCCATCCTCCTTCCTAAATACGGTAATTGGTCCCCCAAGTTTTGCTAAAAACAGGTATCTAGAAGGGTTGCAGACTTAACGTGTCATTTCTTCCGGCCAAAGAGGTGGGGCTGCAGCGGGAGGAGGGGGTGGCGCTCGGTCCCCGCCATATGGAAAAGCCACAGGAAGATGACAGTCGAGCTTGGGATTTAATCCCCCAACCCAAACCAGGTTTTTGAAGGCCAGGCCCCCACAAGGAGAGGACTCTGCTTTTAAAATAACCCCGGAACAAGTGTCATCTGTCTTCCGAGCCAATCCCCTGCTCAGGCAGAAGGTTCAGGTTACAGAGAAGCAGTGTTATTTCAGAAATCCTTGTCACCTCTTCTCATCCACTTTCTCCAAGAATCACATTCTCACGGGGAGGGGGGTGCGGGGACAAAGCCAGCACCAGTCAGGCCGGGGCCATACCGCCGGCCGGCGCCCGATACGGAGGCCAGGCCAAGGTGCCCTCCGCTCTGGCTCGCGGGCCCCGGGGCCGAGGGCTTGGAGAACGCTCGGGCGACCGGGCGACAGCAACAGCGCCCGGGGGCAACAGGTCCGGCCCCGTGCGGACCCCCCAGGGCCCAGCGGTAGGGAGCCCGGCGCCGGCAGCGCGCGACGCCTGGGGCGGCGCAGGGCAAGGAATCCAAGCTCCATCTTGAGGCGGGCGGTGGAAGGGAAGGCCGGGCGCGGCGCTCACAGGGCCAGCCACTTTCCCGGCTCTCCCGGGGAGCGCCCCGGGCACCGCTGGCCTCCAGGGCCGTCCCCCCGGGGCTTCCGGGGCCCCTCCGGGGCGGCCCGGCTCACGGGGCTCGGCCCCCGTCAGGGCGCCGGGAGGACCGGCGCGGACCCGGCAGGGCGGGAAGGAGGGGGAGAGGGCACCGGGAAGGGAGAGGGCCCCGCTCACCTCACCGCCGGCCGCCGCCTCCGTCGTCACCGACCGCCCACACCTGCACCTCCGTCGCCGCAGCAGCAGCCGCCACCGCCTCCCGGCTCTTCGGCTCGGGGCGGGGAAGGGAAAAGCGTGACGCGCCGCCGCCGCCGCCGCCGCCGCCGCCGCCGCGGGGCCGGGCGGGCGCGCGCCGGCAGCAGAAGACGCCGCGGCGGCTCCTCCCCGTGCGCCCCGCCCCCGACCGGGCCGGGCGCCCGGAGTCCCGCGCTTGATTCCCCGCTGCTGCCGCCGCTTTGTCTGCACCCACCGCGGCCCCAGGATAGGCGAGCCTAGACCCCGCGCCCGCCGCCCCGCCCTCCCGCGGGCCCGAGTGGGGAGGGAGCTGCGAGGGCCCCCGAGTGGCCTGAGCCCGCGTGGCGTGTCTTTGCAGTTCCGTGTTTCTGAAAGTGTGCCGGGGAGGAGCGAGACACAGCCCGCGGCACCAGGCAACCGGGAACCCAGACTCTCAGTTTGCGGCTCAGTCTCCCCGCCTCCTCGTCCCTCCCGAACGTGGACGAGAAATCCTTTGAAACAAGCTGGGAGGAGCTGCGCACCGCAGGCTGGGGGTAGGAGGCATCCTCGGACCCTCCAGGGAGAGATCAGGGCGAGAAGTCCCTGGGAAAGGGCTGAAAGCGCTGCCCCCGGCAGAGGAAGCCTGGGAAGCACCGGGAAAGACCGAGGGCTAAAAATCCCTTGAACCGAGCCCAGCACTTGCTCTATTAGTTTGAGAAAGGCATCTTTTATTCGCCCCAGCCGCTTGGACAGGAGCCCTGGTTAACGTCCCGCTCCCCGGCCCTGGATCTCTTTTAAAAGCTTTTGAAAGGGGCTGGAGGGGTGACAGCGACAGCGCGCTCCGGGCTGGTGCAGTAGGGGCGGCCAGCATTTCACTCCCATGGACCATGGCAACCCCAGAAGCTTTGCAGCTTCTGGGAGGGATTTGCAGCTGTCGGGGAAGCCCAGGACTTTGCAGCGACCCAGTGGCGGATAAGGAGGCCCGGCTTCCTCCTCCTGCCGGGTAAAAGAGAATAATTGGGACAGTGACCCGTTTGCTGACTTTTATTCAAAGCACGCTGCTGTCTGGACCGACAGGCACGTACAGAGCAGGGGGAGGGGACTACAGTGGAAAGGCAACGAAATCCTGAACAAAGTGAATTGATCTGGGGGCCCCTCCCCTCGATTCGCGTTTTAAGTCACAAAAATATCATTTCCGCCCTGGCTGGTGTAGCTCAGTGGATTGAGCGGGGGCCTGCGAACCAAAAAATCGCGGTTCGAGTCCCAGTCAGGGCACATGCCTGGGTTGCAGGCCAGTTCCCAGCAAGGGACCCATGAGAGGCAACCACACATTGATATTTCTCTCCTCTCCTTTCTCTCCTCCTTCCCTTCTCCCTCTAAAGATAAATAAATAAAATCTTTAAAAATATATATATATCATTTCCTAATTCAACATCGCCCTGGTTTGCAAGCTCCGAGGACAAAGTGATGGTGGCACCCCTGAAGTCCAGTATCTGAATTCCTCAACAGAAAGGCACACCCCCCCGCCCCACCCGAACACTTCCCAGCTCTGATGGGCAACCTGTGTAATAATCACAGGTGCATAGCGTGAGGCCAGGGCCACTGCTAACGAAGGCTGGGTGCAGCCGTACACAAGTCTGTTTATTTCCCTTCTGCTCTGCTCATTCTGCTGAACCTGTCTTTATTTTGAAATACCGAGATTTTGTGCCTCGGATTTTTTTGCATTAATTTTGTTTTTTTAGAAAATATTGCATTAAAGCACTATTTTTGGTGCCCCCTTAAATTTGGTGATCAAGGCCGACCCCCAACACTACTACTGGGGCATTTGTTCCAGTTCCACAGGGGTGCCAGTGTTAAGGTTAAAGTTGCCCAGGCCTCAGCTCACATGCCATGTCACCTGCAACCACTGGGCTCTTGGGGGAAAGTATTAGAACAGCTCCAGAGACAAAACTTGGGAAAATGGAGGGAAGTGGCAGAAGCAAGGCGGGTGGGAGTTCCCAAAGTTTCCTTCTACACAGTGGGAAGGTAGGTAAATACCTGTTGTTTCTTCTTTCCGGAACAAAAATAAAGGTTTGATCATGTTATTAATGTAACCAACAGGAATAACTGCAAAGAGTGGTAGAGCTGTTGAGGGAGAGAGGTGTGGTGCTTTAATCAAAACAGGAGATCAATAGATAACATCTACTAATGATAAATAAAAGACAGTATAATTATATTTTTAGAGAGATGGAAGTTAACCACCAGAAAAGCAAAAAATCAGTGGTCTCTGGGGAAGGGGGTAGGGGACAGAACAATGATGCTTTTCATTATAAATCCTGATATACTTAATTTTTAAAAATTATGTGCATGACCCTGACTGGTGTGGCTCAGTGGGGTGGGTATCATCCAGCAAACCGAAAGGTCACAGGTTCATTTCCCAGTCAGGGCACATGCCTGGGTTGCAGGCCAGGTCCCCCGTTGGGGGCATGCAAGAGGCAGCTGATTGATGTCTCTCTCTCACATTGATGCTTCTCTCCTTCTCTTTATCCCTCCCTTCCCCTCTCTCTAAAAGTAAATCAAATCTTTAAAAAAATAAAAATAAAAATTTTATGCATGCATTACTTTGATCTATTTTTTAATGGTATAAGGTAGTTAAGATCCTCAAACAAAATGAGTAGAGGATATTCTCTGCAACGCGATAGGTGTCGATAGGTGTTTTTGGTTTGTTCCTACACAGCTCTTCAGCAGTAATTATTCTCTCTGTTGGTTTTCTGCAGCACAGCAGGTTTATTATTATCACCTGTGTTTCTCCACCCCCTACTGGAATATAAGTTGCAAGACTAGAATGTAAGTTGCAAGAGAGCAAGGATTGTTGACTCATTCATTGCTCTAGTTTTTTTAAAGATTTTATTTATTTATTTTTATTTTTAGAGAGAGGAAGGGAGAGAGAAATATTAGTGTGTGGTTACCTCTCACATGGCCCCCACTGGGGACCCGGCCAGCAACTCAGGCATGTGCCCTGACTGGGAATCAAACCAGCAACCCTGGTTCACAGCCCACACTCAGTCCTCTGCGCTACACCAGCCAGGGCCATTGCTCTACTTTTTAAAAGGAGTGTAGGACTTGAGGTTGGTGAACAGTATGAAACTGTCTGGAGTGCTGTGTAAACTGCTATAAGATGTAAGGATTTAGAGAGCTTTTAAATTAAAACAAAACAAAAGCTGTCATAACAAGAATACTCTTTAAATTAAAAGTAATTTTTTTTTAAATTCCTGAACCATGATAGATAGGTAATGATTAAAAACCTAACTTCTAAGAGATAGTCCATGATTACAATAATCTTTACAAAGAAGACACAGGACTTCATTTTCACTATGCTATTTTTTCCTATTTTTACAATTACACCTACTTTTACTAGCATTGTTTTGGAAACCAGAGCGAAATTAATTCATTCACTTATCCAATGAATATTTTCTGAACCCCTGCTGTGTCTCAGGCACTGTTCCAGGCACTGGGGGTTCCAGCAGTGAAGACCAAGTGTCTGTCTTCCAACCTTGACTTTTATTGCTATCCGATTTACAAAAGTCAGGTTGGAGAATCCCTGTTCTATGAACTTCCCTGGTTTTATGCCCCCCGCCCTTGCCAATTTCATGCAGCTCTGCTAAAAACTGAGGTACAGATTTATAAAGTCAGATACAAGAAAAATCTGTAACGTCGATGCTTGAGAAAACACATTTCCTTGCAAAGCTAAGGACCTCGTGCTGGTTCATTTCATCAACAAGTGACCAACACAGAGCAAGACAGAGTCTTCAACTGCAAAGAAAGGGAACAAAATGAATCCCGCAATGCATGGCGAAGCATTCATAGATTCTTTGGGACCCAAAATTAATTTTATCACTGAAACCAGCGAAGACTGTATGCTATAGCTCCTTTACAGACGCAATGCTGATGGCCGTGGAATTCTTTAAAAAGCAACCTGATGAACGAATGACAAGCTACTAAATTTAAATCCACACGATCCCTTCTCGAGGAGAACCATCCTGTGACAACAAAAGCTGTATTGTGCCTGTTCAGTCAACAAGGAACAGCGTCAGCCAAGCACCCACGTCAGGATGGGAACTGAACTGAGGGCCTTCTCAACAGACTGGGGCGTGCAGTTTCCTGAGACAGGGTTGACAAGATCACTTGCAGAGTTCCTACCACAGACGTCAAGATTCTGTGACTTTTATCCAGTAAAGCAAAACATTTGTAGAATCAGAGGTCGATGCAACAGTTTCAGAAACAGACTTGTTGAGCACCTGAAAAGGTGATTCAGTCTTCAGCAAAAATCAGGCAGATGCAAACAAATACAAGTATACACATTTTCAATGCAGCACTGGTCCCAATAGCCAAGGGGTGGAAACGAGCCAAATGTCCATCAACTGATGAATGGATACACAAATTATGGTCTATCCCTACAATGAAATATACTAAGAGGAAAAAAAAAAACCCTGGCTATTGTGGCTCAGTGTATTGAGTGCCAGCTTGCGAACCCCAAGGTTGCTGGTTCGATTCCCGGTCAGGGCACATGCTTGGGTTGTGGGCTGGGTCCCCAATTGGGGGTGTGCAAGAGGCAGCCTATCATGTATCTCTCACACATGGATGTTTCTCTCCCTCTCTTTCTCTCTTCCTTCCCGTCTCTCTAAAAATAAATAAATAAAATATTTTTTAAAAAAGATAAAGTACTGATCCATGTTACAACCTAGATGTTGAGTGAAAGCAGCCAGACACAAAAGGTCACATATTATATGATTCCATTGATATGAAATATCCAAAATAGGTAAATCCATAGAGACAGCAAGCAGATTAGTGCTCGCTAGGGTTTGGGGGTAGAGGGATTTAGGAGTAAGTGCTGGATGGGGAGGAGGTCTCCTTTGGAGTGATAAAAATGTCTGGCCCTGGCTGGCGTGCCTCAGTGAACTGAGCACCAGCCTGCGAACCATGGAAAGGTCTTGGGTTCGATTCCTAGTCAGGACACATCCTCGAGTTGTGGACCAGATCCCCACTTGGGGGTATGCCAGAGCCAGTCAATCTCCCACATCAATGTTTTCCTCCCTCTCTTCCTCCCTCCCTTCCCTTCTCTCAAAAATAAATAAGTAAAATCTTTTTAAAAAATGTTTGGAAGCAGATCAACACAGTGGCGGCAGCACAGTGTGAAAGTACTAAATACTATTGAATTGTGTACTTTGAAGTGGCTATTTTTATGTTATGTGAATATGGCCTCAATAAAAATAAATACATGAATAAGTGAAAGTAATACTCAAAAAAAAAAAAGTTGAGCAGAAAATGGATGATAGGCAGGTGGGAGATTTTAGAAGAGATTTTTTTCCATTGGGAGGCAGCTTGGAGTCGAGTCCCTCCCAGCTGTACCGTTCTGTTATTGTACAGATTCAGGTCTTCCTTAGTGTTCAATTCTGACAACTGAATGGGCCACGACAACATCAGATTCTAAAGTCCAACTGCACAAAGTAGACCAAACTCAAGTCTGGAATGTGAATCTAAGGAAAGGTGTGCACATAATAGCCCGTCTCTGCCATGGCTTGCGTGCAACCAGGATGACAGGTGCTCACTGAGACCACTTCTGAAAGGAACAGCTCAGACGAAATAGGCGGCTTTCATACAGTCCCCAAACCCGCTGGAGGACTGGAGATACCGCAGAGTTTTTCATTTCAATGTAAAAATGTCAATACCAAATTAAGTAGTTTATTTAGCTCTTTGGTTCACTGAGTGGATTTCATGCCTCATAGTCTATGTGAGCATGCGTGTGTGTGTGTGTGTGTCTGTGGGTATACATCTAATTCATTTGTGAAGAGGTCAATCAGACATATTTATGATTTATGGTTGTCAAGGAGACTCATATTAGGACTTCCTGGGAAAAATATTTTAAAAAGGAAGGTGCAAAACAGTGTGCATAATATGCTGGGGATTTTAAAAAAGATTTTGTTTATTTTTAGAGGGAAGGGAAGGAAGAGAGAAAGAGAGGGAGAGAGAAGTATTGATTGGTTGCTTCTTGCATGCCCCCAACCAGGGATCTGGCCCACAGCCCAGGCATGTGCCCTAACTGGGAATTGAACTGGCGACCTTTTGGTCTTGTGGAACGACGCTCAACCCACTGAGCCACACCAGTCAGGGTGCTGGGTTTTTGTTTTTGTTTTTTTAGTAAGCAAGGGAGAAATATATTCATAAATGCTTAGTGAAAATATTTACCTTAAGGAAAATATTAGTGCTCTTTTCTTCTCACCTTTCTTCACACCTGACCTTGACCCTGAACAATCCATTGTTGTGACTGGAAGGTGGGAGAGAGAGTGAAGCAGGGTTGTTACCCAAGAAGAGCAAAGAAAAAGAAGGAATTAATATTCAGGTTTTGACATTCAAAATAGGACCTTTGTAACAGCTTTACTGAGATGTAATTCACACACCCTATAATGCACCTGTTAAAGTGTACAATTCGATGGTTTTCAGCATATTACATTATTAATTTTAAAAACTAGGGGTAGAAATATATAACATACAATTTGCCATTTTGACCATTTTAAAGCATACATTAATTGCATTCACCATGTTGTGCAACCCAAAATAGAATTTTGCAGAGAAAAAAAAATGCCTTGGTATTCCAGCATTGTCAAGTGAGAAAGGCTTATTAACAAGTGGATTGAATGCCGGCCTGCAAATCGAAAGGTTGGTGGTTCGATTCCCAGTCAGGATACATGCCTGGGATGCAGATCAGGCCCCCAGTAGGGGGCGCGTGAGACGCAATCACACATTGATGTTTTCTCTCCCTCTTTCTTCCTCCCTCCCCTCTCTCTAAAATTAAATAAATACAATCAGGAACCTTGGCTGATGTGGCTCAGTGGATTGAGGGTCAACCTTCGAACCCAAAGGTTGCCAGTTCGATTCCCAGTCAGGGCACAAGGGTTGTGGCCCGTCCCCAGTTGGGGATGTGCAATAGGCAACAGATGAATATTTCTGTCACACATCAACGTTTCTCTCCCTCTCTCTCCCTCCCTTCCCCTCTCTGTAAATAAAATCTTCAAAAAAAAATTTTTTTAAAGACCCATCTCCAGATGGAAGAAATAAGAGATATTATACTTTCTGGGAGTGAGGAAGGCACAGCCACAGGTTGAGATCTTGGGCAGAAGTGGGAGTAGCTCCCAGAACCCGAGTCCTCGCCCTGGTCCTGGCTCCACATTCCAGAGTCTGGAAGAAAACCCTCAGGCAGGAGGACAGCACCACCCAGCATGGTTAAGATGGGTGTGAAGGTCATGCATAATGAAAATCCCATTTGTGCTTCTGGGCCTCTCTTGCACACTAGGAGGCATGAAAGGCTGATTGAGGGCTTTGTGTGGGACCCACTGTGACAGAGACTCAGCAGTGCCAGCTGTGCCAGTGAGTGGAGGGAAGGAAGGCTGAGTCAGCAGGAGGAGGCACAGAGTCCTGAGTCAAGAAAGCATATGTTAGGGCCAGGTGCCAGGCAAACAAACACTCGCTCAGGGAAGCGGGACAGCCGCTCATAAAGACCTCAGCTGTGTCCGACACTGCTGATTGCCTCCCCAAGATCCTTCCCTCCTTTTACTTAACAAACCTCAATTATATCTGACACGGCCATGTGCCCAGCAACTTACGCTCCCTTAGCCTTTTCCTAGAAAAGTTGGTGAGAAGCGCTTCTGGGAAAGCTTTTCCTTCCCTGACAGATGGAGATAGACACAGATATGACAGCTGGAGCCGAAGCAGCTATGTTGTTAACCTGAGGTAATGAGCCTAGGGACAAAAGCCAAGAGGCCGGGGTGGCAGAACAGAAAGACTGAAAGGACAGAAGGCCTCTCCTAGGAAGAGACCTATTTATCTGGGGACAAACATTTGATAAGCACCAAAATAGAATTACTTAGAACAATAAAATAAATATTTGAGGGCTAACAGACTGGTTACGAAGGAATTTTATGAAGAAAATAGAAATGACTGCTGAGAATTTATATTGTTTTACTCTATGTTGCCTTTTACTCCAAATTCTTCAGAAAATGTGTGTCACTGGTGAATGCTTTGTGAATTTCGATTTGCTTTTGTTGGGAGGTGCCACAGAGTTCTGAGTCCCACTCCCAGGCCGACAAGGTCTTATTCACATGGATAGGATTCAGTTTGCGTCAGCTCTGAATTTTATCCAGCTGCTGGATGTCTATTTGCTATCAACAATCAGGTGACACAAAAACATGTGACTTCAAACTTGGATGGGGTACTTTGGGCCACTGGTAAGATAAACAATTCCTTGGAAGAGCAATCTGTTGTTACAGGCTAAATGGACCTTGAGGAGAGGGTTCAAACTTTAGTGCACCGAACTAGGTTGGCTTGTTAATGTTACTGTTCGGCATTGTTACCCCAGCAGTTTCTGATTTTAAATACTTCCTTATTCCACATATATTTTTCCTATTCTGGAAGTTACCTACTTTTAATACTCAAATACTTTTAAAATATGTGAGTTTTGAAAGAACTTTAAAGCATCGTAACACACTTGCTAGGCTGTACTGACTGCATTAAGGGATTCCATGATACATGATAATTCTTTCAGAACTGGAGACTTATAATAAATTGCTTGAAATATACATGATAGATTTTTTAAAAATTGCCACAATATTTTGTAGCTTATCCAAAGAGGCGGACTCTCTTTCCCCACCCCCTGCATCTGAGCTGGTCTTCCTGACTGGCCGCATTATCAGTGGATAGAGAAATCCTGCTCTGTGGAACTTAAATTCCAGCTGGGAAAGGCAGCAACACACAAGAAGCAAAGTAACTATGTAACAGAGAGTGGACAATGCTGCTTGGGAAAGTGTAGCTCAAGGGAGAGGGGGAGTGACTGGGTGGTGCGTGTGTGCTGTGTGTGGAGAGGTTTACATCAGGTGGTCACCAAGAAGGTGAGATGTAAGCGCGGACCTGAAGGGGGTCAGGACAGCTGGCTCTCAAGGGGCAAGTGGTTCAAGTGAGGAAGCAGCGGGAGCAAATGCCCCAGCAGGCCTCCTGCGGGACCTCTGCTCTGTTAGCTGTCATCAAAGGGCCACCAGGGGAACCCCTGGGGTGAGTTCTTACTGCCCAGTCCCCAGACCTTTGGGCAGCATTCGGAGAAACTCAGACATTTCTTTCACTTGTAAGTGATAGGCAACAAGTCCTGATCGCACCACAGGCCTGCTCTGCGTGTCCTGGTCGCCGATTCTCTCTGTGAAACCGTCATTAGCTTCCAGCCACCCGGCCAGCGTATGGCCTCGGTATCCTTCCACATGTCCGCATATAAACGGTTCGGTCTGGACCAATGCAACAAACAGAACAGAAACTGGTTGGGAGAGTCACAGACCAGCACAGGCACGCAGGGCGGGGGGAGAACAGAAGGAAATGTGTCTGAGGCCTGTGAGAAATTTGCCCTGGGCCCAATCCCACAGCCTGTCCCAATCCGGTTTCGTGTCATTTCATGTGTCATTCCTCAATTATGACTAACGAACTGGCCTCCCACCACCACTGACAGCACTGAGAATTCGCTCCCTTACGACGACGTCACCCCTACAGACACACGACCTCGGCTGTCCAGAATGGCGGAAAGCCGAGTCAGGGTTTACCGCCTGCGTTTTCAGTGAAGTCCTTGGATTAGAAACATTCCAAATGTAGTCAGCCTGTGGAGAGTTCATTTGATTTAGAAAATGCACTTCTCATATCTAGAATTTGCAATGTGTTAGAATTTCCCCTCACCACAAATATAATAATAAAAAGATTAGGATGGGAGCATTGGAGAGCTTGCTTCCTGGCAACTGTCGTCAGTTTTGGCTCAAATAAACTCTTATAAAAGTTCTCAAAAAAAAAAATCAGAATCATAACTTTTTTTTGCATGATCCGTTCTTTCTTTTGGTTAGGTTAAACATTTTTTGGCATTTCTGTCACAGTCATTCTTTCTAGATTTTTTCATTAATCCATATGTTAAAAAAAACCCAATGAAAGGAAAAACCGTCATTATCTTTCCAGTTTATTCAAAGAAAATCTAAAATATAGTGATAGGTTAGGGGACAGTGAACTGAATTTGGACAGTAAGTAGTAAAATCACCCACATGAACGTTAACTTGGAGAGTTGCAAGGGGAGGACAGTCTTATGAATACCATCATTTAAATCCCAGGGAGGAAGTCATTTTTCAATACCAGTTTCAATCAGGAACCGCATTAGGGGATATCCAATGGTGAATTTGCAAAACAAAAACTATTTTGTAAACAGACCATCACACCAAAATTGCCAACTCATACACAATTCAAAGATTTGACTCGAAGCAATTTGACACTTCTGTAGTGCAAAAGGTACTGTAAACAGTAAAAAATACCTGACGAAACGCAAACATAGTTTTGCAATGTACTTAACGGAATATGTACATTTTTAATAAAGAGTTCCTATGTGTCATTAAGTAAACCAAAAGAACAATGAGCAAAGGATATAAAGACGAGTCACAGGAGAAATAAAAATTGCCAATAAGCATATGATATTCAACCCAATAGCCTGCGAATGCATCCTATACACATATTTCCACCAATATTCAAAGATTTACCTTTTTAAAAGTTCACTGTAGCAATAACAGAATACTGTAAATAATACTGAATGAAATATTATGTGCTTCTATTAAGCCATTAAGAATAATAGATTTCAATCACACATTGATGTTTCCCTCTCTCAAAAAATAAATAAATAAAGTCTTTAAAAAATTCAAATCCTGGCAAGGAAAATGTAGCATAATCTCACTTTTGTTAAAACACACTTGTAAGACTACCTGGCTGGAGTGGTTCAGTGGATTGAATGTCAGCCTGTGAACCAAAGGGTTGCTGGTTCAATTCCTTGTCAGGGCACATGCCTGGGTTGCAGCCAGGCCCTCAGTAGGGGGCGTGCAAGAGGCAACCACACATTGATGTTTTTTCTCTCCCTCTCTTCCCCTCTCTCTAAAAAATAAATTAAATCTTTGGGAAAAAACACACTTGTAAGAATCACATATAGAAAGATACAAAAAAAAAAAATCTTAGCATTTGCTCAGGAAAAGTTACACCAAACTGTGAACACTGAACAATGGGAACTGAAACTTCTGATTATACATATAAAGGACTTTTGCATTTATAAAATAAATATGTATTACATTTATATCAGAATCAAGAATTTCCATTTTGGGGAAAAAGAAAAATGTTTTAATTTAGAAAACAGCCTGGTGAGAAAATAAATTTTGGTGTGAAGGAAAATGCATGGGCTTCTTCCTATGGGTTATTTTCTGTCAAATGTATGACTTTGTTACTCCTTCTGCTTACAATTTAAAATACAAGCATTTTAAACAAAGAAAAATAAAGTGTCTTAAGTTACTCTTTAAGTGGTTATAAAAAGCTATAATTTAACTGCTAATGAAAATGCACTAAAAGTGTGCCCTAATGCCTAGAGGTTTAACAGCAGCTGATGGAAGGGCATGGGATGTGACTTTTACAGAGGCTGTTTTCTAAATTATAAAACCCACTGTTTCAAAATCCAAGTGTGTATCACAATGACACGCTCTACAACAATGTAAGGAAAGCGTGCTTTCATTTTAATTTTGTAGCCTCATTCTCCCCACCCCACTAATGGAGTTATTTCTTTTGGAGACCTCCCCCCAAATCCTTTTTTTTTAGTTTCGGGGGAGGACAGCTGTCACTTCCTCCCTTCCACTGCAATATTCCAACATTTTGCCTGGATTGCTGGTGCATTACAAAGCACACTTGTTCTGAGACTTCCAATTTATTAAGAATATAGTAATGCCTCTGTAACTGAAAACTATAAATACTTTAACAAAATAATTTACTCCTAAACATGTAAAAGTAAATTCGTACCATTAAATCAAACAAATATATTAAAGGAAAATGAACTCTCCTCAATGCTGAAGGAATACGCAGGTTGTGTGGACAGGTGTGATAAGCCACTCGGGAATTCACCGTTGTCACAGCACCCTTGCTGGTTTTACCTTCCTGTGACAACCTACAAAGTGTGAGACAGAAGGGCCACATGATTCCAGCAGAGAACTTGAAGAACAGAACCAACTAGGAGAAACCTCTTGTTGATAGAAAGTAGGCCGAAATTTTGACCACTTAAAGAAATGTCTTTTTTTTAAAAGAAGAAATCAGTCTTTTGGTATTTTAGTAAGGCTTTCCACTTACCTGTTCAAGGAGGTGACAAAGAGCTGGCTTTGTCTAAGCAACCTGTGTATTGCAGTCCACATTCCTTTTAACCCAAGGCAAACATTGGAAACTGGTCCCCACCCGAGGTCCCCACCCCAATCCTGAAGTGCAAGGGTTTGGTTATGACCTCACCCACCCACACCTGGAGACCTGTCACAGCATGCCCAAGTCCAAACCATACCTCTCTCCTCCACCCAGCACTCTGCATCGTCCTCAAACCCAGGGACAGAATAAATCTTATAAATGGGGCACCTTCGGAAGGCGACTACTTCCCATTTCTCTGGGCTTCCTTCTACAAAATGTCTCCTTCCTGCCCATCGCCCTGTGCTTGCTGCTGGGTTTCTCTTCCTCAAACACCTCTTGGATGTTTTCAGCGAGTACACACTGCCCAGGGAAATCTCTCGGTCATTTTCCTTCATAAAATTCAAACCTCATAGTAAAGCAATCAAGAGTTCTCAGCTTCAGTGAATAAACCACCCTTTAAGTCTCTTTCTACCCCCTACCTTCCTGAGTGTCTGCTTGTTTTAATTATGGGATTTTTGGTACATTTCAAGGCTCATTATCTATGGAAATCCTATCTACCCTATAAAGATTAGCTCAAAGCTCTTTCCTGGAGTCTTCGAACACCTCCCCCAACAAACTTGAACTCACGCCCTGTGAGTCTGAAGCCAGCCATCCAGAGCAGTTTTTCCTACAATAACCCGGGTGACTGGCCCTCCCGCCAGCACACTGAGTAGATCTCAAGAACAATGGACCATCATCATCTCCTCCCACTACAGCAGATTCTCTCATTTTCGTCTTTTTTTTATAAAGATTTTATTTACCTCTTTTTAGAGAGAAGGGAAGGGAGGAAGAAAGAGAGAGACACATCGATCAGTTGCTTCTCACACACCCCCAACAGGGGACCTGGCCCGCAACCCAGGCACTTGCCTGACTAGGAATCGAACCAGCGACCCTTCACTGAACCACACCAGTCAGGGCATATACACCCTTGTCTTCTTTTAGTGCCCGAAGCACGTACAACAACTTAACATAAGCTGTGTCCTCCAAGACATAACTGAATAAATCAAGAATCAGGAGCCAAATTTTTTTGAGAAACCAGGGGTTTTACAAGGCTTTTGACAGGAAGGCAGTCCATTGGTTAACGCATGGATGCATCAGAAGGATCTGGATTTAGATCCAATGGGTTACTTACCAGCTGTGTGTCTGAGGCCTTTCCTCTAAAAGGTGAAGGGAGCAACACTAACCCAATACGGAGGTTGCGCAAACGGGGCAAAGCATGACAGTCCCTACACATGACGCCTGCAGCCAGGGCCCAGGAGGCAGCTGTGAGGTCACTCTGGTGTCCAGAGGGGCCTTGGCTAACGCATTTCGGGGGACAGGGAAGTCTCTCAGGGAAGACTGCCGCTGAGTCCCGGTAGCCGCTCCACGGCCCTGACGTTTCCTTAGGTACATAGTGTGCCGACACTGCGTTTCTCTGTTTCTTACTCAGAAACACTGAGTAAGATCATGAAAGGGGTCACTTTCATTATGCACTTCAACTCAGAGAAAAAAACCAAAAGTCCCTAACATTTTACTCAATTTCCAGCATGTTCTGTGAGGGCCTTGAAAAATAAATTTCCCCCTTTCATACAATTTCCCTTCCCTCTACTGTTTATAGAACAGTAAATTTGATTACACGAGTTCTCCAGATAAAAACTAAATCCAGAATGGTTGTATTTAGTTCCCTCTGCTGGTCTGAGAGGGTAACACGGGGTGGGGGGCGGCAGGGAGTAAATGTAGGTTCACAGTTGTTTCTATGGAAAATACAGTAATTAATAAATAATAATGCGAGAATAAACTCACATACTCACAACTGTAAACCTACTTTTGCCCACTCTGTACTGAGACTAATAGTTGAAGACCATCTAAATGTTTATTTTCATGAACTTGACTATAAAGACGTAACAGCATTGCACATAAAGACAAAAACCATAGTTTCAGCTCTTTTAGAGATCTGACAATTAAAAGTAATTTTTGTCTACTTTCTGTTTTTAACCATTCATTATCCTGGGGTTCAAGTGTAGGAATTTCTGTTTGTGTACAAAGACTAGCTGCCCTCCATTTTTTCAAAAGGGTTGCTTTAAGATTCTGCTGCTTCTACATTTAAGGCTGAAGTCCACCGAAAACATCAAATTTGCAGTATCTTATATTTCCCTTGCTTTTTTCCCCTTTATATTTTCACTAATTTTTGTAACCACATAATTTACTTCCAAACTTATGGGGTTTGATATACTGATTTAACTGAGTCTTTTTTTTGTATTCAAAGTCTTAGATTATGTACGTGAAAACTAATTTATTAAACCTTTGTACACAAAGATGAACATACCTATAGAGCAAGCTCATATGCAGAATGAAGTTACAAAAAAGTAAGTCATTAAAATTGATGTATGTAAATCACTTACAAAAATACCCCAAGGGGGATAAAGCTGCTCATCCCTGATTTTTCTCATTTGGTTGTTGAAGTTGAAATATGAATTTAAAATGGTTAGACTTTTTTTAAAAAAGTGATATATCAAACTTATTAATTAGCAAAATGTAGAAAGGGAAAAACAATGTACAAAAGACAGATAAAAACCATCACTCTTGGCGGACACTCACAATCCAAAAATAGTATAAACCTTAACAAACTATCTCTAAAGCAGCTCATACTTACGCTTCCCCCCAAGTTTCTATCAGTGAGAATAAAAATATAGGAAACCAGCAAGCCCGATCTTTCCATTCATTAAAACAGGCCTGACATCAGGCCACAAAAAGCCCTGGGTAAATTTTTAAACATGGGAGGGACCAACAGGAAGACAGTTTTAGGTATCCACTTGGTACTAACGACCGGAATCTCGATGCTATGTCGAGCAGTTACTCAGAAGTCTTCTTGCTTTTCTGCTGGTTTCGGGGTGAGTTCTTTAACAAGTTTCTTATCCTGAGGTACATTCCAGTAGATTCGGCCATATTCTCAAACTCGAACGGCGTGATTCCCGTTGCGAACTTGCTCATGTCGGGGATGGGACTGTGGACTTTAGTGGCTGTGGAAGGACTGGTGTCCATAGGAAGGAGCTGCTGGCCACCTCCATTGCTCACGTCACAGTTTGACACGGCACCGCCATTATCGAGGGCACCTCTGGAGTCCATCCGAGTGGGCTCTTCCTTGTCCTTCTGACAAAGCAGTGTCACCTCGGACTCTGGACTCGAGGAATGGTCAACTTCCAACTTCTTCGTACGAGTGTCCGGTCCCTCAGGCTCCCCTGGCACCTGCTTGTCAGAGGGTCTGCCTTCTGGGACAGGGGGGTCCAGCTCGTTAGGACAAGGTGAAGAGGCAACTGAATTTCCAGTTAAAGGTGTGTCCACCGGAATATCAGAATCGCTGTTTATGCTTTCGGCCTGCTCCAGGGCCGCCCAGATGCGCCTCTGCTGCTCTTCCAGTTCTTCCAGAGTCAGTGTGTCCTCGTCCATGGGCGCAGACGCTGTCCTGGTCTTCGGCGAGTCACTGGGAGTCAGTGGCGGGGTGCCCTTGGGGAGCGGAGGCGTGAAAGTGTGGGGAGGAGTGGCCCGTGGCAGTGGGGGAGGAGTGCCAGGGGGCAACGGGGGCTGGAACTGGACTGCCTCCCTGCTCGGAGAAGCATGCGGGACCTCTGCATCTGAAACAAGAAAGTTAACATGCATTATTATACTTAACTCAGGGATGGTCAGAGGTTCAATGGCTGAAAACAACTGGCTTGAGGAGAAGACTCAGTGGATACACATGCCAGGTCCATCACCTCATGTCCTCATGCCACCTGAAAAGCACACCTGCAGGAAGAGCTGTGGGACCTTCTGGCACCAGCAGCTTTAACCAACCCCTGGGAAGTCCATTTTCATGCCGTGTGCGCCGTTTGAGAGCTGGGCACTGGAGACAGCAGCATGGGCACGGAGCAATTTCTAGGCAATCTGCTGTAACTGAAGACAGTTCATGGAAGAACACAGAACACCAGGCCGGAAGTGTGGGCTGGCCGGACTGCTGAGTGTGGGGAGCGCCAGTGGAGACAAAGGCGAGCAGGAGAGGCAGGACAACCCGCTGGCTTATTTCCTAATTCTGAGTCTCTAGTCTGGACTGTTTGCCGAACTGTGGGTTCACGCAGCTAACTGGTCACTGGTCAATACCACCGAGATGTCCCACAGACACTGGACACAACAGATCCACCCTGTCCAAAACAAAGGGAGGGTCTCTTTCTAAAATCGGACTCTCTCCTATTTTCTGTTCTCGCCAAGGGCACCAACAACGGTACCTGGGCAGTGACTCCAAACCTGAAACCTGCTGGTCACCTGGGAGTCCTCCCAAGGACCTGCCATATCCAGGCCCTTGACTCTCTGGGGTCCGCTGGCCTGTAGACTCTCATAGCCACTATGTTACTCCAGGCCATCCCTGTTTGCCAGGAATAATACCAGACAGCTCCGCCTCTGGACTCCTCTTCCTTGTATCCGCCCTCCCCACCAGCCTTCGCTCTGGAACACAAATCTGGTCCTTCCCACCGCACAAGAAAGCCTCCAGTGCCTCCCCTCCCCTACAAGATGACATCCAGTGTCCTCGAGGCCCTTGATGACCAGGAATTTACCTATTTCTGTCAAGCCATTTCTCACTGCCTGGTTCAACTCCAGCTGTCACTGTGTTCTTGGCCTGATGAGTGACACTGCATGCGTCTGCATTTGCATTGCCCACCGTCTCAAAGGCCCTGATGCCACTCATCTCCCTGGTAAGCCCCTGAATTCAACCCACAGGGGTTGCTCAAGGCCACTCTTGGCAAAGGTCTGGCTTCAGCACAGCTGCTCAGTGACCCTTGGTGCCACCATTTCCGCCTGTGACCAGCTCAGTGGCAGCACCACGTGAACCTCGGGCCTTGCGTGCATCACTAGGGCCATCTCTACTGAAATGGCGTGTGTGCACCTGCAACCCTGGGTGGCAGAGAGCAGCACCGAAGGGCAGCAGCTGTGTCTCACGAGTCTTCCTGGCCCTGGGTCTACAGAGCAGTCTGGAACAGCACGCGTTTAAACACTTTGGGAAATGCAGCTGGGTGACACGGAACCGCGACTGTGATCCAAACCAGTGTGCATTCACTGCACAGGCAGTGAGCTCTGTGAGGAGAAATCGACGTGCTCAGGAGAGCAAAGAATGGATGAAAGCGGAAAGGACACACACACAAAAAAAACAACCCATCAGTTCTATGGCCACCAAGAGCAACCGGGTAAGAGAGAAAAACAACTGCAGAAACACTGTTAGGGTGCCGGTGACTGGCTAGAGACAGAGGGCCGAGGTTCAGGGTGGACGTGATTTCTCAGCCTGGGTCACTATGTGAGTAACATGGCCACTGCGCCCTGACTGGTGTGGCTCAGTGGGTTGGGCATCTTCTTGTAAAAACCTAAGGGTCACCAGTTAGGTTCCCGGTCAGGGCACATGCCTGGCTTATGGGCTAGGTCCCCAGTTGGGGGCATATGAGAGGCAACTGATTGATGTTTCTCTTGCATATCAACGTTTCTCTCTCTCTCTTTCTCCCTCCCTTCCCCCTCTCTAAAAAAGAAAAAATAAATAAATAAAATATTTTTTAAAAAAGTAACAATGGCATTAACAAGGTTCCTGGTTCCTGCCTTCACCCAGAAACCTCGGCTCTGGCCTTTGGTGACACCGAGACATGCTGGGCTCTGGAGTGTGATTCTGCCCGGAACAAGTGCTTCCAGGTTTGGGGACACGGCTTGTTTTCAAAATTTCCTAGGTAATTTCCAAAGGCTGTACGATTCCATGTTTCCTATGAACTCCTTGGCCGTGATAAAAGTGAGGCCAAAGATGCTGGAAGCCCAGTCTGTGGACTCTGCTCAGGCATCAGGAACTCCTGTGGTTGAGACCAAGCAGAGTGAGTGACTGGGGAAAATGGTTCGGGGGCTTTGATTTTAGACTTTGAGGCCACTCATGCAGAACAATCTGACTTTGGACTCGAATTCCCTTGGACTTGAAGGGAATTTCATTTGTGACCTTTAAATTCTCCTTCAGAATTTGAAAATGGGGAAGGGGAAGTTTCACATTGAAATTTGGGGCAATTTATACTGCCGGCATCTTATTATTAGAATACCTGTATGCATTTTATCTTAATGCAGCCCTTTAATCTCACTTCAGGACCTCCGCCGTGCGATACGGGACCAAAGCAGCTGGACAGAACGTAAGGCAGAAAACAGACTAAGGAATGAATTTCAATCTTGGATTCAGAGTGGCCTTGGAGTTTATCTAAGTAACACAAAGTTCTGATCCATTCCAGAGCCTTCTGGCAGCAAAATCTACTCATCAGAACCAGAGGGAAACCCAAAGGTACTGTGAGTGGGGGTGGGGACTCTGTCCTGCTACACTGCTGACCTGCTGGAAAGAATCGTCCTGGTCCTGCCTGACCAGACCCCATGAGTCAGCCCACGGGGTTCGGAGAGCAGAGAGCTAGGGGAGTCGAAGGGCAAGACCTAGCTCTGTCTCTGGTTTCTCAAAGGGCAGACTCCTCCTGGCCTCTCTTTCCTGGGGAGGAGGAGCGACTTACTGAATTAACACAGTTGCCGGGACCTGCGGTGAACATACAATACAATACAATACAATACAATACAATACAATACAATACAATACACAGACGATGTGTTATTGGACTGTATACCTGAAACCTATCATTTTATTAAATGTCACCCCAATAAATCCAGTAAAAAGGTAAAACAGAACAGAAGAGTTGGGAAGAGTAACCGGAAAGCCTGGCTCGGCTCTGCCCTCCTTCCTGGTGGACTGAGCTGCCAAAGGGGACACTTCCTACCTGTCTCCGCGCTGCACACCGAGGGGCCAGCCCAGACCCAGGACCACGGGGACAGGGTGATCAGAGACCCAGGGCTGCCTAACTCAGGAGTCAGCTCACGGGCCCATTTACCACTCATGCCAAGCTACGCTTTCCAGTCCAGCCCTGATCAGCAGCAGTGCTAAAGCTCTGGTCTCCAAGGATAAGACAAGAGAGCTCCTGTTCGGCTGGTGCTCACAAAGAGCTCCTCTTTCTGATGGAACTCAGGAGCGCACAAATTTCTCCTACCTTCTCAAGGAAAGCAAAACACGACACGAAACCTACCCGAGTCGAGCTCCATGTCGGCGGGGGAGGCTGAGCTGCTTTCCTTCTTCTGCTTCTTGGGACTGCTGGGCTGAGACAAAGATCGCTTGGAGCCAGACCTCGCACTCGGCTGCCGGAAGAACCAAACCTCAGTCAGATGGGGAGGCCAGGGCTGAAACTCCATCCCATCACTTAAATATGACGAGGAAAACCACTCTGGGGTCAAGTCTGGGGACGGTGAATGTAGCTACCTCTCTCCTGAGTCATCGGAAAACAAAGAGAGCTTTTATACAAATCAAGAGAGGCAATAAGATGCTAACGCATCACAAACTCCCACAGACACATGCGCTTATAGAGGACCCTCGGGAAGTCTCTTTACCGCTTGGAAGTTAGAAGTAAGGTAATTGGCAAAGACGTCCTTCTGCTGACAGGCCTGCATTGGTATGGAACCAAACATCCTCCATTCCTAATGATGCGAAAAGAAGGAAAAATAAATCTCATGCTTTGAGACTTCCGGCCAAGATGGAGGCATAGGTAGACGCACTGTGCCTCCTCGCACAACCAAGATAGGGACAACAAAGATATAGAAACAAAATAACAACCAGAACTGACAGAAAATTGAAGTTTATGGAAGTCGGACAACCAA
>CM052546.1:65467546-65483456 GCA_028533065.1 Trachops cirrhosus
GAATGTGGGTGGGAGAGGGTGTTCAGGGTGGAGGGGAATGAAGGGGGGATAATAGGACAACTGTAATAGCATAATCAATAAAATATATTTAAAAAAAAAAAAAAAATCTCATGCTTTGAGAGTTTGCTCAAAGTAGGTAAAGTGGAGGTCTCAAATTTCATTTCTGCTTCATAAGCAGAAATGAGACTTTTCCTTTTTGGGCGAATTCATGAAAATAATGGTGCCTTGAAGGAAAAAACCTCCACTCTGCCTACAGAATGATCAGGACTGACCACTAAAAGACAGCTTGACACTCACTGGCCCCCAAATATTCTGCTTATGACACAAAGAGGGTATAAGCAGCACATACAGGGACTCCTGCCAGGCCTGGCGGGCCTGACCCCCCCGCCAGCCCCCCATGCTCACTGCTCACTGCTCCTAACACATTTCCTCTCCAGATTTTTCTACCTCCTGCCCCCTCCCTTTCCAAACTGAGAACTCATCTGCAAGGTTCAACGTTTCTCTGTTCACCCACAGCACACTCAACAGCGACTGTCACTAAGAATTGCTCTGGTGCTTGTCAAACCTACAGATTCCAGGGACCGCAGTTGGTTAGGTGTAAGGGAGGGGCTGCAGGTACCCCAGGGGACTCTGGAGGGGCTGAGTCTTGGACCCACTTGCAGAGGCACTGATGGTTTGTACCATGCAACTCAGCCCTCAGAGTAGCCCGTGCATTTCTTTTTTAAATTAAAATACCACTGCTGCCATCACAATAGCTAATTGCTGAACTCTGATCCATGAGAGCTGGAAAAGAGTAATAAGTGCAGGAGCCATTCTCACACAGACTGAGAAATTTTACTTTGAGGGGGGAAAAAAAGGAAGAAAGAATAGAAAAAAGTAATGGTACACTTAGATTTATCAAAGGCAGAAATTCACTTTCCAAGTAATTCTGTAAAACTTATAATACTGCCTCAGAATCAACCCATACTTCAAAAAAATAATTCTTAAAATTTTAGGGTAACTTTAGATTTACAAATCTATTCCATTTTAGTTCCTTTTCTTAGAGCATAAAATTAAAAAAACTACTGTGGGTTTTTTCTTTTTTGATGAGTTAAGATTCTAGTCAACATAAAGGAAATGAAAAAGTTAAACACTTAAGTAACACATTTACTTCTATTTTTTAAAAGATTTTATTTATTTATTTTTAGAGAGAGGAAGGGAGGGAGAAAGAGAGAGAAACATCAATGTGTGGTTGCCTTTCATGTGGTCCCCACTGGGGACCTGGCCCGCAACCCGGCATGTGCCCTGACTGGGAATCGAACCTGCGATGCTTTGGTTCACAGCCCGCACTCAATCCACTGAGCTATGCCAGCCAGGGCTACATTTACTTCTTTACATAACAGTAATTGCTACATAAGCTAACATTTTGAACAATCTACACATCTCAAAAGAATAAAAAAAAATATACTTACGTCTGGAATGCCTCTGGGAGTAGAGATATTAAAACCTGGATAGTTTACCAATTTCGAGAGATCGTAAGTGACGTTTTGATTCTGCTGAATTTCTCCAGCTTCTGTTTCCCCATCAGCACCATCTGTCACAGACCACAGAAGGTGTTAACATGCTAGATGCCGAGGTAAGTCCTCTCCAGACCCAGAAAGCGCTTACGTTCACGGTGAGAGCATTGTTCTTTGACTGCAGTATGTCTGAGCCATTAGGTCAGAACTGCCTAACACCGAGGTGACTTATCTAACCTGACATTACCTTTTCCATCATAGAGCGCAAGCCCCGAGTTCTCCAGCTCGGCCTCTTTGAGCCATCCTGGTGGGTAGCCCAGCTGGCGCATTCGATATATAAAAGGCGGAAGGCTCTTGTCTGTCACACCCAGTGCGTCCTGAAGTTCCTCACTGAGTAAAAATAAGAGAGGAAGAAAAAATACCGTGCTCTAGTTTGGATGAAAACACATACTGTTCCAATGTTTTAAAACAATTCTGTCCCACATTACACAGCTGGTGACACGGTGCCTGTCAAATATATGAGGTCTGTCCAAAAACAGTCCAGCCAATGTTAATACAAGAGAATGGTTTGCATGACATTGAGGTAACCTTGCAGCCAAGGAGAGGGGCCTGGAATGCACACGTGTGACCAATGACAACTTCACTGCACTAGTCAGTGCAGACGCCCTTGAGTGAGGACGTGTACTGTGTGCCATCGCATTCAAATGACTGAGTAGAGCAACGAATCTGCATCAAATTTTGCATTAAGCTTGAACATTCCTGCACGAAAACTATTTGGATGATTCTGAAGGCCACAGCTAAGGGCAACTGGTGACTGGCAGCTTCATCACGACAATGCACCCGCTCATGCATCACATCTCCTGCAGAGTTTTTCGGCAAAACATCAAATTACCCAGGTGACTCAGCCCCCCTACAGCCCAGATGTGGTGCCCTGCAACTTCTCGCTTTTCCCAAAACTAAAATCACCTTTGAAAGGGAAGAGATTTCAGATTGTCAATGAGATTCAGGAAAATACAATGGGGCAGCTGATGGCGACTGGGAGAGATGTGTGAGGTCCCCAAGGTGCCTACTTTGAAGGGGACTGAGGCGTCATTGTCCTGTGTACAACGTTTCTTGTATTTTCTTCAATAAATGTCACTATTTTTTACATTATGTGGCTGGATACCTTCTGGACAGACCTCATATAGTTAAGATTTCAATGAACATTTTCAAATGAACTGATGTATATTACCTAGAGCCTTGCTACAGAAAACTTATCTGCTGATAACTACCCTGTAAACACAGAATGTTTCAAACCCTGGAGAAACAGACAGGAGCCCCCACGGCACACTCAGAAGAGGTACCTGATGACCCCAGGCTTGAACCTCCCGAAGCGCTCCTCCACCTCATCCGTGTGGTAGCGCTGCTGGGAGCCCTGGCTGCTGGCCTCCCCACAGGCGTCCAGGTACTCTTTCCTCTTCTCGCTGATGCGGGCGGCGTTCCGAGGCTAGAGTGCAACGCGATCGAAAAGAATGGTGTCAAGCACTTTAGAAATACACGGTCTGGCACAAGTAACGCCCCTTGTTTTTACTACAAAATCATAAGCACGTAATTCTGTAACATAATGATACCACACTCAAGCACACCATATTACTGACATTTTCGGCGAAACGTTCAAATTAAAACTATCATTATTACTAATGCTGCCAACCACACTCCAGCAAGCTCTATTTCTGCCAGACCCCATATTTCAGAAATTTATTAAATAAATAGTAAGCACTTTAGAGCAAAGCAAGCAGATTATTTTGGTTTCAATGTATAAGTAACAAGTATGAAACAGGGTGGATATTTTAGAAAAATAAGCAAGAAAGAGAAGCAATCACTTTAGTTTCTTATTATCTCAAATTATCATAACATAAAATCAAGTTTTTAGAATAAGCTGTATGAAAATTAACTCTCCTAATGCTCATTCATCTCAAATACAGAGCACTATACTAATTTTTCAAAAAATCTAATGCCTTGAAATTTAAGTATGACTTTGAAAAAAAATGTCCAACTCAAGGACCACAGGAAATTAACACAGGAAGGTTCTTCACACCACACAATGCTGTAAATACGCTGAAAACATCAGAAAGCTCTGGTTCAATGATATTTTTTTATAGGAGAAAAATTTACCATCGGGCAATCTTTCATTTGATGTTCTTCAGATCCACAATTGAAACAGTGAGGCTTTGGCCTATTTGGTCAAAAAACAAAGATTTCATAATGTAAATGAAAATACAAAAGCAAATGGTAACATCCTAGACGACGGTAAAGTGCATCAGAGAGAAGAAAGCAGGTGGACCCCAAACTAGTAAGATCTGCTGTGGGTGCACTTTCACCTCCCGCACTCGGTGACTTAAACGGACAGCACTTTTAACCAGAACCCGATGCTCCCAACTGGTCTGTAACCTCCGGGTTCTGTCCGTGTTTCGCACCAGCAGAACCGAGGCAAACAGACCGTGCTTCCTCTAGGCGTCACGGGAAGGGGCAGGGGACTTTAAGACAGCAACACACCGACAGCAACAAGTAAACCTTTCCACCCACCCATACACATTAGGCATGAACCAATGGATTCCCATAAACAGATGATCAATTTAAACAGTTAATATAGGTCTACACATTAAAGTTACAGTTTAACCTGTAATTCATTTATAGTAAGCCAGCAATGGAGAACATTAACTTTTCAAGCTAAAAGACTGTGATTTGGTTACAAAGCAAAAAAGAAGAAAAAACCACTTCCCACACAAACCTTTTTGCCTTTACTTGTATTTCTTGCCCTTCTAGAGAAACAATGTGGCTGAAGACTTGCTGGTACCTTTAGCGAATGTTATTAAGGAATGGTTATCATAGTGTGCAAAATGTGGTAAAAATTTTTTAAAGGTGATTTAATGGCAAGATGCATAAAAGATCTTCATTCACTATGTAGGATACTTGGGTATTTCCCATCCTTCGGTAAGCTGAGGGTTTTCATTTAGTAGCGGTTGCCCCAATTTATCAAGGCAAAAATTAGTAAAATACAGGACACTTCCTACAACCTGCAGAAAACAAGTCAAAAAATATTGCTATTTAAGCAGGGGGGAAAAAACATTAAATAATGTAAGACTATGATTGCTTCAACAACTTATTTTGGATGAAATAATTAGAAATAATATCAACTCCCTAGTTCCAGGAGCCAGATTTTGATGCGAAATTAAGAGCCGCCTACGTTGATCAAATCCCCTGCACCTACTCCACCTCGGAGTTACTCCTCTCTGTGACTCAGCACTCTCGGCTGCACCCTCTCTAGACTTAAAAAATCGAAACTCGTCCACAGCCCTCACTTCTCCCTCTGATTCCCTGTAGCTTCGCTTCCCTTGCAGCAAAACGCTCAGGAAAGTTCACTACATTCATTGACTCCATTTTCTTTCCTCCCAGTCTTTTCTTCTCCCTCCAATTCTTTTTTTTGACAAATTTCATACTGAAAAGTTAAAGAAAGGGTGCACTGAATGCCCATGCACCCACCATCTGCGTTTAACATTGCTGACAGTTTCGTACACACGTCTTCTCCCACACACACACTCTCACATTTTCACACTGACTTTTCACTGAGCCATTTAAACAAAGTCACCACCATCATCACAGCCTAAACTAAGACTTTATTTTCTCTTGCCTGAGATGAATACGGTAACTTCCTAAATGGTTTCCAGCTTCGGTTTCATGAGACTTCACCCCCACATATTTCAGTATGAGCCTTCTAAAAATAAGAACATTCTCCTACAAACCATCATACCATTAGAAAATTGTTAATTCCTTAATACCATTGCTATCCAATCTATATTCAGTTTTCCCCACATGTTCCCAGAATGCCCTGTGGACCTTTTCTCCCCGCCAGGCCAGGATCTGAGTAAGGTTCACATGTGCACATAAATGTTGCGTCAAGTCTTTTTGGTCTCCTTCAATCTACACCAGTCCCCCCGCTTTTATTTTTTAATTAAAACAACGCTGTCATTCTCTCAAACGTGTCCAAGATTGCTTCCTTCTGTTGCTAAGGTGACACTGAGTTATTTGACAATGGAGCACCCCATGGCCCCTATGCAGCAAAACTCAGTGGCCAGTTCTCAGACTTCACCTTAACCTATTAGCTGATATCCCTTCCTTCTAGAAACTTCTTCCCTTGGCTTCCAGGACACCATTCTCTTGGTTTCCTTCCTACCTTGCTGGTGAATCCTCCCGGTCTTTGCTAGATCCTTCCCATCTCTCCATGTTCTGTAAGGCTTAGCCCTCGGTCCTCCTCTCTGCTGTCACTCTCTCAGTGGCTCCAGACCCAGACCCACGGTGTAAAACGCAATTCACGTGCTGACAATCCCCAGGGCCTAGTTCTGACTACTCCTCATCTCCAGCCATGCACATGCAAGTGCCAACTTGACAGCTCTCCCAGGCACGTGGAGGCGCCCCACACTCACCTGTTTAAAACTGCACGGGACTCCCACCCCCGACCCCGTTCCCCCTCCAGCCTCTCCCATCACAGAAGAAGCAGGGACACTCTTCCAGTTGCTCAGGACAAAAACCGGAGCCATTCTGACTATTCTTCTTGGGTTCTCCATTCAGTTCATCAACCTACGCAAATCAGTTCTACTCTCAAAGTTTATCCAGGTTAGAAACCACTTCTTGCCCTGGCGGTGTGGCTCAGTGGATTGAGTGCCAACCTGTGACTCAAAGGATCGCCAGTTCGATTCCCAGTCAGGGCACATGCTTTGGTTGCAGGCCAGGTCCCCAGTAGGGGGCACACAAGAAGCAACCACACATTGACATTTCTCTCTTTCTCCTTCCCTTCCCTCTCTAGAAATAAATAAATAAAATCTTTTAAAAAAAGAAACCACTTCTTACTACAGCACTATCATCTTGGTCTAAGCTGCTGTTTCATCTCACCTGAGATGAGAACAGTAACTTCCTCACTGCCTTCCAGCTTGCACATGCTAGCAGCTACAGACTCTTTTCCATAGAGACCCAGTTCTCTTAAAAATTCAAGTCATATCAAGTCACATTTCTACTTGAAAGCCTCCAACAGCTTCTCATCTAGTAAAGTCCAAAGTCCTCACAGTGGCCTACGAGGCAACGTCAGGAGTCCGAGCACCCGCAGTGGGGGCAGAGGCACGGACTCACTGCCTGGCTGCACCACTCCCCAGCTGAGGGACCACTGGCCAGTTACTCAGTGTCATGTTCGCTTCCTCGTCTGTGAAGTGCAATGAAGAACAGTGTTCTCCCGAATAACCTTTGTAATGAGCTCACAACAGCACTGGCCACACAGTGGACAACAAGAGTCTGCTTCAGCCTTGGGGCTTCCCACTTGCTCCTCCTGCCTCCAGGAGCCCTCCTCAGGCTTGCTGCAGTAAGGCCACTCCCACACATCCCTCAGGTCTGGCTCAGACACTGTCACTGAGGACTCATAACACAAGCCAATACCCCTCAGCTACTTAGCCTGCTTTATGTTTGTAACTCAGGGAGGGCAGGGACTTTGCCTTTTTTTTCATTACTATGTCCCTGGAACCTGGAACAGTCCATGCATGGTACAAAGGAACATTTAGAAAATATTTATTAGTATTTATTGAAGGACAAATTTCACAAGTGTGCACAATTCCCAGTTTCCAGGCAGCTGCCACTTTAAATCCCAGACTCTCACTGTAGAAGGGAAACAAAAGCAATCTAGTTCAAACTCAGAAACCCTTCTTTCAGTGCCCGACAGCATCGCAGTCTTTATCTGACTCCAGTAACACAGAATTCACTTTTACACAAACGAGCAAACCACTTCCTTTCTCACCTGCCTGACAGATTCCTGCTTACTAAATGCTGAGTTGAAATGAGCCTTTTCATCCTCAGTCTAATCACTGGGCCTCGGCCTGCCCCTTGGCACTATACAGGGTGATCTGAAACGATGCCTTTGCAAATACCAGCCTTCGTCACACCTGCAGAGACGTGGCATCCCTGTAAACGTTTTCAGTGAGGTTTGTGGGCTCTTCATTATCCCACAACTGTGGACTACTGATGGAGCACAACGCTTCAAAAACATGAAGACTAGTCTTCCCTTAGTAGAGTCCAGGATTACATCGTCATCTTTAAAAAATCGTAAGTTGCAAAACCACACCACTGAATCACACTGACACTGCTAAATCCTGCACAGGCACTAAAAAGCCCTAAACATAGGTTCATCCCTGTTAAGCGTCTACTTTTTGCCTGTTATCTGAGTCTGGCAACATTTTAAATTTCACATCTGCCATCTGTTATGTCAGCTATTAACCATATCCCTCTCAGCTTCAACCATTTATAAGTTTGACAAGCATGCTTTCTGTACCTTCCTCCACGTTCTTGAAAATAAACACAAAGAGGTTGATCAGGGTGGCAACAAAGTCCACCATACAAGGTCTGTTGTCCCCCCTGTCACAACACAATAGTCGTTAAAAAGTGAACCATGGTACTCAGAGGCCGAAGCCTGCACTGTTGTCTGTAACAAACTCGGGGAATGGACGCGCGCGCTCGCTCACTCTATGGCACATACTGCGTCATCACTCACGTGGTGCCCCGCGGACCCAGGACGGGGACAAGCACCGGAAGAGTTCTAAAACGTCCACACTTACACTGAAGGCTTCCGTGTCGTTTTTAACGGCACAGGGCTCCTCTACTTTATGGTCCTCTTCCAGCATGACACTGGATGGCTGATACACGGAAAAACACACAGGACAGATGTTAGCCTCTGAACAGACTCTATTTTCTAATATCACCGCTAAGGTCTATAAAAATTTGAATTAATTGTTGTCGTAATTAGGATGAGTTAAGTTTAGCTAGGTACAAATGCTTATGAAAGAAATTTCACAAGTAGCAAAGTTTAAAAATTTCAAAAGATATAATATAAAATAGCATCTTCTGAAGCATTAGCATACACTCTGACTTTTGTGCTAATGAATATCAATTATGGAACTTTCAACGCTTAAACTGGCAAGGCAGACTTTAGTTTATCTTGCAACCAGATAACCAGAAAGATTAAAAAAATACAACTTTACATTATTGGTCAATATTAATGTAACTTTCACCAACTTCAAGCCACTAAAAATTTCTGAAGTGTACCATGAATCAAATCTTCGATAATATTTAGTATGGTTTTGATTTTCCATTTCTTAAATCTTTAAAATTCTATATAGGTGAAAATTAAGGTGACTTAAAATTTTAATCAGAAAACTGATCTCTAACCTCAGAAGATAAACAGCTGAGGACCCTTATCTGAGAGAGTCTACTTACCTCAATTTCTAATTTTAAAAAAGCCCCAGAAAACATAGTTCTGATTTTTAAAACATAAATTCATGCTCTAATATTCACATAGTAAAATTTCTCAGATTTCTTTGGGCACACTATTGATTTTTTTTTCTTTAAACAGGTAAAGGGGGAAGAAGAGAACAACAGTGCATAAACTTTCGGTTTTAGAAAGAAAGAATCCGTATTTTCTAAACTCCAGAAATATAGATTTTCTACACAAACCCCCATGTCCCAGTTAGGGAACGAAAAAAAACAAAGCCTTCCACTCTGAGTGCAGCCGGGTCTGACCACGGGTCCCAGGGGAAAAGGCAAAAGCAAGCCCCAGGGCTGCCTGCAGTGGCGGGGGCTGCGGCCGAGAAAGAGGCCCGTTGACAGGTGGGAGGGGAACTGACAATCTTCATCATTTTGGTTTTGATTCAAGAGGATCCTCGTGTCCTAATAATTAGCAGTGAAAAGCATATCCTACTAATCTTAAAGTCTCTTAAGTTTGAAATACCTGGGGCAAAAGATTAAAGGAAGTCTTTTCCACATCATTTTTCTGCTGTTCCTCAAATCTTTTTACTAAATTTGATACAAATTCCTCTATTTCTTGATGATATTGCCTGCATAAGAGCACAAAACGGTCAGAAGTCAGACAGTAAAACATGGAACAGGCTGAAGTCTTACCCGTTACTGCGTCACGTGTAACTTTTGATACTTTGTTGTTCAGGTTTACAGAGTCACTGACTCTCAGTCACACTCGGTGTCTATTCCTTAGGAAGAAACCACACCCCAGTGCCAAGTTAACAAAACGATTATGACAACCTGACACAGTGCTGGGCATGAGACAGGTGGCAAATGTGTGCACTAAGAATAATGGATTTGTGGATTTTGTGTATTCGGCCTTTGCATGCGTGATACACTAAGTGGCTTGATAAGTAGAAGTAGAAAGGTTGGGTAACGAGAGGCCTCCTCCCCACCCTGCGTGCTGGCCACCTATTTCTGCCATGCAAGACAACCCACGCGTTCACTTTTCTACATGCTCTTCCCAGAGACCCTCTATGCGCATGTAAGGAAATACTACATAACTATTAAACTGGAAAAAAAGATAAAACCAAAGTGCAAGGCGAGAGAAACTAGTGATGTTTACGTTCCCCAGCTTTCCGGGTCAAGAACCACTTTTGCCCAATGGTCTCCGTTCAGTCTCAGGTCGGGAGGTGCCAAAGGTGCTCAGCTTCAGCTGTGCTGCGCACCAATGTCCTCTCCACAGACCCGAGCATCTGTCAGGTCGCTCTACCGCTGACCTTCTCGGATGTCTGCCGGTGAAACACGGGGGTGGGGGGGGAGTGGTGCGGACGTTAGACCACCAGGGGCTGGGGTGGACGTGGTTTCAAATCTGAAGGTGACAGTGGTGCCCAGCACCTGGCTGCTGCTCCCCTCACGGTCCGGCTGCCCCACCCCACATAGCTCGGCTCCCTCTCCTGCTGGGACAACGCAGGTAATGGGCCTGCCCGACAAACGGACACTCTGAACGCTGTCTCCATGACCTGCTCTGCCTTGCCCAGCACAGAGGTGATGTGCTTATTGACATGGGAAGGGGCAAGCAATGATCCGTAATGTCTGTCACCATTCTTTGAGCAAGCACCTCACAACGGTCTAGGAAGCACCGCGGGCATGCAGTTGCACTAGACCCCGGCACTCTGGAAGGCTTTCTGCAAAGGTCTAGCTTTGATGTTTAAAAATGTATCATGAAGAGAAGTTTTGAAGATAGCTAACAGGGAAAACTGTTACCTGACGTCGGGGAGAAGTGGTTGACATTGTGGCTGTAGAGGTAGTTTTTAATTTTTGTTTTTATTTTTTGAATTAGAGGCTATTTACTGGGCTCTTGCAGGTGCGAATTTTGCTACCTAGGAGGTAGTTACTATTCACACCCTGTTTCCCGGTGAGGGAACTGGTATGCAGCGGGCATCAGTGACCTGCCCAGGTTCGCATGGGCGGAAAGAGACCAGGTTCAAATTCAAGTGTACATGACTCTAATGTCCTTGTTCTTCATCACAATTCCACAGATTATAAGTAAAGTAATAAGCATGGTACAAGTACAAATAAAAACATTCTTGTAGAAGACATTGTTTCATAAACACATGAATTCATTATATTTAGAAAAGGGAAAATTACTTACTTTGAAATAACATTGTTCATAAATAGAATCTGTAATAAAGGTCCATCTAACTTAGTGTTGTTCACCAATATTCCACTAAAACAGAAAACATATTCTTAGAGCAGTTAAAGTAAAACTTGCATATGTACATATAAACCAGTAACCTCTATAATCCTTATGTACCAAAGGTCATATAAAATTTTAAAGATCAGATCTGGAACCACCAAGAACTCCAGTTTTCTCAAGAAAAATCTGTTTCACCACTTTACCCACTTTACAGTTTCACACAGGAGATCCCTGATATAACATATTTTTTAAAATATCTCACAAAAAATTAAAAGTTAATCTTTCAGTTTTCAACCAAAAAGTTTCTTTAGCTATTGGTTTTTTTTTTTTCTTTATAAATTGGGGAGAGGAAGGAGGGAGCTGGATAAAGCAGCAGGTTACAAGAATATATTGCTAAAAGAATCAGTGTATTTGGCTTTGAACTATACAGGAAAATGAAACACTTTATAAATAAATGGATAGGTTCTTTTCAGAGGGCAGAACACACTGCACTAAATATTTCTAACCCAAGATTCTACAGCGCAGACATAGAAAGCACCCTGTTCTGGATTTGACTTTCAAAGACTGCAAAAACCAGAACTGGAATGCAGCCTGGAAGCCTGCAATGCATCTCTTTGGTAACCTGTGGCCAGCTGAACCTCTAATTCCTCCTCACCTGCCTCATATTCCTCTACCTGGATAGCATGTGAAACACGTCAGTCTGTATCTAGAATTGTTCTCACAAGTAGAGAAATGAAAGGAAAACATGGAAAAGTTCAGAGACTTGTTTCAATTTGAGCAAACTTCAGTTTTAAAAAATACATCCTGTTTTTACAAACCACATGTAATGGCAGGGTCTTTGGTTGGAGTCTGTTTTGATCAATCAGCTGACAAAATCTGAACAGGTGCTGGGCTGGGAATGTTATCAAGGAGACCGTGACAATTATTAGGTGTGATAAGGATGTGGCTGTGCATGAAAAACCAACTTTAAAAAAAGATACATGCTCAAATATCTGGGGTGAAATGTGTGTATGGGATTAGAAGAAAATATGCAAAAATACAGGGTCCGGCACAAATAACACCCCCTCTTTTTATTATAAAATTGTAAGCATGTAATTCTGTAACATAACGACACCACACTCAAGCCCTCATATGACATTTTAGGTGAAATGTTCAAATCACTGTCCATCCAGTGCAAGACATTCACGCACCCGACGAACTACACTCAAGCAAGTCTTACTTCTGCCGAACCCTGTATTAATCATTAATGTGATGAAAAATGGGTTTCAATTATACTGTTCTCTCCAAGTTCTTTGAAAATTTTCATAATATAAAGTAAATAACACAAACAAACACGTTTACTGGATAAAAAGAGAAAATGCTGATCAAGATAGTTCCAAATTAAGGGTAAAACCAAGAGACTTAGGGTACAAACTTTATGTAAATAATTTTATTTCTTTTTCTTCCTTGGTTTTCTGTAGAATGCTTTATATGTGACAATTTGGAGGGCAGCTGTTCTAATTTTTTTCTTTTTTCATGATATTAATGCTTACTTTTTATAAATTGGCAAAGCCTACAATGTTATAGTCATTTGAATATAGATGATTATAACTCACTTTTAAATAAGTATTTAATGTTAAGTAATCAACTCTATCAGAAAACGTACTTATCTAAATAAAATACCTTATGATTTTTGAGGAATCATATTCAATGGTTAATAACCAACCAAAAATGAGTTTAGATCCATAAAAGTGTGCTCACACAGAGGAAGAAAGATAGGACATGGGTAAGTTATTCCAAAACACGTCTAAATTCTAAAAGTTTACACTTTTAAAAGTCACCAGTGTAGCCAGTCACTCCCACTGGGGTACCCACTATAAAAAAGTCCCCGAGAAACTACACCAGGCAGCCCCAAATTCTGAGAGCTTGAAAATAGCACTCCACATGGTAATCCATTTGTTCTTTAACAAGTATTTGAGAATTTAAATTCTACCCCCACAAGTTAAAAATAAAGGATCATTACTTCTGATTTCTTCAGAGTACGCTGAACAAATAAAAACAAAACAAAAATCCGAAACACCCTTTTTACAAAGATACTGTGATTACATGTTAATATCAGGCTAACAAAGTAAAGGACAACTATGGTGTAATTTCAAGATTTCATACCTTGGTCGAGTCAGAATGTTCAATTTTCTTCTAAGGTCCTGATGTTATTATGGGTTAAGGAGCACAAGCCTTCATTTAACATTCACGAACGTCATAGAAATCAACTACAAACTCTCATACTCGCATTCAAAGACACACTGAGCTTCCGTTTTGTTGCAGGGCTAGGCATTCATACCTAAAAACTTGAGTTTTCATCCCTTCTGACAAAAACTTTTAGAAGTTACCGTTCTGTAGTTCAAAAGAAACGAACAGACGGAACTAAAAACGTTATTCCAACAACGGTGTCCCATCAACAGTTAAACAGTCACATAAGAAAATTTTCCAAGGCAAAAGCATCGTGATGTGCAATAAAGTAAACGACTGTAGAATCTAGGATACTTTCAACTCTTCTGTATTTTAATTTTTTTTTTCGTAATAACAGGAAAAAAGGCAGCACGAACAAAGAAAGACTTCGAAACCTAGGTAACTTCCCAACCGCTTTCAGGGATCCTTACAAATTCTAAAAGGAAAACTACCCGAACCAAAATTATCTGTAAATACAGTTTTTTTTAAATCCCTAAGACTGTAAATAAACATACTTACAAATCTTGCTAGAAAGCCTGTCATCATGTAACCAAAGCCAAATGGAAACATTTGGCGCGTTTTCCCTAAAGCTTTGCATTGCACCGTCACCTCGGAAGCTATTTCAAAGTGGAAGAACTTCAAAATTGGCCCCCAATCTTAATCAAGCAGTTAACCATTTCTCTTTGCATCCCTGGAATCCTTAAGACCCGCAAGTCTACATCCTAGGACCACTTGCGTCTGCCCAGTGTCCCCCCTGCAAAAGAAGAAAAACACACAAAACAAATCTACGCGAAGTCTTAAGTATCCGATAACTCCTAACACAAAACTGACAGGACTGCAGCAACTTTAGCTGGGCTGCAAAATGAAACCGCAGCACTCCCAAAAGTCTCCAATCCAACAGTTGCAACAGTCCGAAATAACCCTAAAAACCGGTCCCAAGCTGGGTGCCGGGTAGAGCGAGTGGAGTCCGGGATACAGATCCCACACGCGGAGAGGTCGCGCCGAGGCCCCCGGGGCAGCTTCTGCAACCCGAGCCCCAGGTTCTCAGCCCGCCAGTCGGGGAGAGAAATTACGTCGATCTGAGGCTCGTGGAATTTCCGCCCGCGCGCTCCCGGGCTCTGCACCCACCACACCCGGGTGTCGGGCCCTGCGTGCGGGAAGGATATTCTCGGCGCGGAGCTGCTCGATGGTTTCCTCGCACTGCAGAAGACGCTCCCGCAGCTCCGCGGCGCCGGCCCCGTTCTCGTTCACCTCGTCACCGCTGTCGTCCTTGAAGCGGGTGTGAACGGGTTTTGGAAGCGACTCCTCTGGGTGGTCAAACGCCTCGAATAGCTCTAAATCGCCAAAATCCACCTCGGCCGCCATTTTGGGCTGTGGGAAACACTCGAGAAGGGGCGGAGCTGGCTCCCCGGGCAGGGGGCAGAGGTTGTAGGCCCACACCACGCACTAGGGCGCTAAGCGACCCTGAGTGTAGGATTTTCTTCAGACTTAGGCCCCGGAAGCTGCACAGGGGGCGGGTCAGTACTGAGAGACTACAACTCCCAGAATGCAATGGCGCTCCCTCATACCCACTTCCGAGGTTGCGCGGGAGCGTAGCATGCTGGGACATGTAGTTCCTGAACTACTGTTAGCTCATTTTTTGCATTGCATACTGGGATTGGTCCCTTTTAAACGTTAAAAAACTCAAGTTAAACAGAACGTGTTAAAACAATATGGGTTGTCCTTGTTACGCATCCAAGGTTGAAAACTCGGAACACGACGCGTGGTTTATTACTGATTGTGGTGTGCATGCCAAACAGAAAGCACAGGATTAAGAACTCCACTGGCGCTAGGATTTTAGGTCATCATAAATTAAAATTAGATTTTCTTCACTCAGAAAATATTAGGATAATGGGATTATCTGTTTATTTTCTGAAATTTGTGGAATCAAACACTTAGTAAAAAAAAAAAAAAAAAGAACTCCAGTCTTGTCACAGGCTACCTTTGCGATCTTGGACAAACTACTTCATTTTATTGGGCTTGTTTCACTTTTTTATGAAAAAAAACAGGTAGATTAAAATGTAGATTTGTGGAGGGAAAAGGAGCCACGTACTAAACTTGATAAGCTCAGGGGAGGCCTGCTTGGCGGCCTTACAAACTAGAGTCCTAAGATAAACACATAGGATGGTCTAAAATTAATACTTTTCTAACAAAATGTAATTTATGATAGGTAGTACTGTCCTGGACAGTATCTTTTTTGACAAAGATCAACATTTACCTGTACTGAGCCAGTCTTTTTTTTTTAATTTATTTTTAATCATTATTCAAGAACAGTTTCTATCCTTTACTCCCATTCCAGCCAACCCACCCATCCCTCCCCTCCTCCCTCCCATTTCCAACCCCCCTAGTTTTTGTCCATATGTCCTTTATATTTGTTCCTATAAACCCTTTCCATTCTCCCCTGAAGTTCCCCTGAAATTCCCTCCCCTCTCCCCTCTAGTCACTGTCAGCCTGTCCTCTATTTCAGTGTCTTTGGCTATATTTTGCATGTTTCTTTGTTTTGTTATTTAGGTTCCTGTTAAAGGCGAGATCATATGGTATTTGTCTTTCACTGCCTGGCTTATTTCACTTAGCATGATGCTTTCCAGCTCCATCCATGCTGTTGCAAAGGGTAGGAGCTCCTTCTTTCTTTCTGCTGCATAGAATTCCATTGTGTAAA
>CM052546.1:65483956-65506603 GCA_028533065.1 Trachops cirrhosus
ATTTTGATGAGATCCCATTTGTTTATTCTTTCCTTTATGTCCCTTGCTCTAGGGGACGTGTCAGTAAAAAAGTTTCTGCGTGAAATATCTGAGATTTTCCTGCCTATGTTCTCCTCTAGGACTTTAATGGTGTCACGGTTTATATTTAAGTCTTTTATCCACCTTGAATTTATTTTTGTGTATGGTGTAAGTTGGTGCTCAAGTTTCATTCTTTTGCATGTAGCTGTCCAGTTCTCCCAACATCATTTGTTGAAGAGGCTATTTTTACTCCATTTTATGTTGCTGCCCCTTTTGTCAAATATTAATTGACCATACAGATTTGGGTTTATTTCTGGGCTCTGTATTCTGTTCCATTGGTCCATGTGCCTGTTTGTACTGAGCCAGTCTTAATGCTTTTTTGCACCTACCTTTGGATTGTCCAGGTAATTCCTTTTGCAGAAGCTGCAGGGCACAATCTCCCAACAAAGCAGGAGACTACAGAGTCCCTTGTTATGTTAATCGTTAACTATCCTCCACCCACTTATGTGAAAGAAGTAGGTGTCTATTCATTCTTTGTATCTTTATCTAATCCCAGAGATTTCCCCTTTGCCTTCTCCTGCCTCCCTCCTCTGTTATAAAATAAGGTGCAAAACTGCCATCTTCTGGAGCATTTTCTGTTCAAAGAGATTTTGCTTCCCAGCAACTATCGTCAGTTTGGCTCAAATAAACTCATAGAAATATTTACAGGTTTGAATCTTTTTTGACATTTCTTAGGTTGAGTCTGTGGTAACTCTTGATGGTTTCTCTGGTGTTGGAGTAGGTGTTTAGAAGTAAAGGATATTTAAAAGATAAAATGAAAGCAAAAAAGCTTACTGAAGGGTTTGATATAGGGGCTCATATCCCAGGCATGTATCCCAACCAGGAATCGAACCGGGGACCCTTCATTTCGCAGGCTGGTGCTCACTCCCTGAGCCACGCCAGCCAGGGAAATAAGTAATTTTTAAAAAATAATCAAATATACAATTAAAATCTTGTTGGTCCAAGAAACTGATAACCAGGAATGACATATAAAGCAACTTGTTTCCATCTCCTTCCACCAACCTACTTCTTAAATTGTATTTTTCTAAACTTGCAATAAAATCCACCCAAGTTGAAAACTTCATCTGAATTTCCTGTTTTCAACACCAATACACAACCACCAAATCCTATTCCACCTTCCAAGTTACCCTCAAAGGCAGTTGCTCTCTCACTGCTCTTCTTACCTCGCCTCAGAGTAGTCTCGTTTTACTGCCCTGCTTCCCCCGCCATGTGTCTCCTGGACAGCAACCAAGTTCAGCTGCCAAAATGTACAGGCTCTGAAATGTACAGCACCGTAACAGCCAGAAAGGGTAGCAAAAGGCTTAATAAAATCAACTCTATGGAGTGTGTCTCTCAACTTAATTCCAACTGAGCAAAGCAGTTAACTGGCTTCCCATCTCTTCACTCCAATTAATTGCTTCTTAAATTATGCAACTAACAATTACCAATATGCCTCCCTCCAGATCTGCACTGTTGAATATGGTTGCCCCTGGCTATATACGGCTGGTCTCAAGTAGGATGTTTTGAAACAAAAATACATACTGGACTTAAAATATTTAAGTATGAAAACATGAATGTAAAAATGTGTATCGCAACTAAAAATAATCGACTTTAAACCTATTTTAGATGTACTCTCGCTTAAACTTGGCCAAGTTTTAAATAGCTGCTCCAGAGGAGTACAAGATGGACCGTGTCATTCATAAGGCAAACTCCTAACATACTGTCGAAAGATGCAGGAGGCAGTTACATGCACTTTACGAGTCTTTTTTTTTTTTTTAAAGATTTTATTTATTTATCTTCAGAGGGGAAGGGAAGGAGAGAGGGAGAGAAATATCAATGTATGGTTGCTTCCTGTGCATTCCCTGCTGGGAACTGGCCTGCAACCCAGGCATGTGCCCTGACTGGGAATCGAACCGTTATCTCTTGGTTCACAGGCCCGCGCTTAACCCACTAAGCTACACCAGCCAGGGCACTTTACGAGTCTTTAAAAAAAAGTTTAAAAAATAATACTGATATTTTAGAAAGGAGGACAGAATAATCTGTGAGAAAACATCAGAGGACTCTTGCACACCCCCAACTGGGGACCTGGCTGGCAACCCGGTCTTGCGCCCTGACTGGGAATTGAAAGGGTGACCTTTCGCTTTGCAGGATAATGCTCAACCCACTGAGCCACACAAGTCAGGGCAAGACTTCAAAGGAAGTTGATTTGATAAGGTATACATAAAACTGAAAAAATGTGAATGTGTGAGGATGCCAAAATGAAAAATCTTGCTATCATTTCCCCATAATTTGACTTTGTCACTGAAGCTTGACACTTCTCCACAGAATGACAGTATTCGGTTAAAAACTAAACATTTACCAAAATAGGTTAAACATCTTGCAGTACGTTGTAATACCGCCTGGGCAGATAGCTCAGTTGGTTAGAGCATTACCCTGACACACCAAAGTTGTGAGTTCTACCTCAGGTCAGGGCACAAAGCAGCAACCAATGAAAGCCTGGATGAGTGGCACAACAAATTCATGTCTCTTCCCCCCCCCTTCCTTCCTCTAAAAAAAAAAACCTCTGATACAACCACTTGATACTCCGTTATCACAAAAGCACACCCCACAGGCAACCTGAACAGACTTGGTAACTCGGTTTTGCAGGTTGAAGTTTTGCCACTGCAGGGCCTCCCCACGTTGTACTGTGCTACTGCACTAAGGCCACCTTCTCCAAAGGACCTTTCTAGGGACAGCTAATGAATTACAAATTCTGTACTTCCCACCCTCCGCCAGACTGATGTCCAAGTCAGTTTAGTGACAAAGTGGTTTTCTGATGTTTTACTACTTTATGCTAGAGAAGACTTCAAAGGGACAATGAGCAAAGGGCATACAAAGAACTTGTTATAAGGCACTTTATTAAAATAAAAGTGCTTACATCCCTTTAAGGTTTTAATCTATTTCCTGAATAACATGGAATATTTAACAAATACTGTACACCAATTATGTCCCTTATAATAGTAGGAAAACAGTATGAGTTTAATAAATTTGTTTACTCCTCCCAACTTCCTTTTACAATTTTTTGCTCACTATGGAACTGCCAATAGCAGTTTTTCTTAAAAAAAGAAAAGGAATTTTTAGTCAGTGTTTCCTAATAGCAATTGCAAAATGCTACAGCAACCATATAACAAATTCAAATAAGAATTCCAGGTAACTTAAATTAACACCAGTTTTGAGAAAAACATTTTTATTATTATCATCACCACCCAGCTTCTTTGTGCCAGTATGTACCAAATGGCCAGATCTTCTAGAGAACATCTACATAACTTTCTTTCATGTTTCAAGAGATGAAAATAACTGTACAAGGTTAAGTACAAAAGTACACAAGACAGCGGACACGAAAAAAATCCATGTATGAGATTTTATCCCACCTGCAGCTTTTACATATTTTGAAAGTAGAATTCATCAACTAAAAAATATTGTCCTTCTATAGTCCTGTCAAGTTTAATGGAAGTGGGTTTAACCTAATTACAACACTAACACCAGTATCACTGATCTGATATTTACAAAAAATTGTTATTTTTCAATAAATTAAAGTCAATGCAACACCCATGCAAGCTAGAATGCTAGCTGTTTGGTGAACAAGGACCTGACATCAGAACCAGAAGTCTAGAAAGTTCCAAACATTAAGTGTGATCTTTTTCAAACTGCATCCATTCCTCGCATTGATGATGTGAAACCCAATCCCATTCCTCTTTGTGTGTGGGTCTGTGACCTTGCCATTTCATACTGAGCATCTAGATTTCTAAATACTTCTTCCTGTTGCTTCAAAGTCTTGTAACTTTCTTCATCAACTGAGCTGCATCCAGCTTCATCTTCACTCTAAACAGCAGACAAAAAATACATTAAAATGAATTCAGATAGGAATGAAAGGTGCTCCTCTCACTTCGCAGTACTGGCAAATCACATTTTTAGAACACATTATTTGACCTCAATTACTTAGCTCCATTCATTCATTCAGCATCCTGTGGTCTTTCTAGGTACTGGGATGTAACAAAAAAAGTCAACTTCATTTTAGTAGGCATGATAAAGAACAGAAAGCACATGCTAGATACACAGTGTGTATTCCAAACAGCCCTTCAATGAAAAACCAATTCTCTTAGTAATGACCAATGTCTAAACAGCTGTGGACCTTTCTGGGTTGTATGAAATCTAATACTGTTTCTATGTTACTTGTACTTGGCAAAAACTCAATTTTCTACATGTTAAAAAAGATTCCTTGAAACTTTAAGTCAAGAAGGTCCTACTCCATCAGGTAGAGTTAACATTAAACAAGCAGTATTTTTATAAAAAAGCAAATCCATTAATTCCTTTTTTAAAATTTCATTTACAAACAGAATCTTATGATCTTGAACAGTGTTCACCTAAGGCAGGGGTGTCAAACTCATTTTCACTGGGGGCCACATCAGCCTCTCGGTTGCCTTCAAAGGCTGAATGTAATTTCAGGACTGTGTAAATGTAACTACTCCGTAACAGTTAAGTGAGAGCTCGGTGCTGCTGCCTGGTAGAAACAAGGTGTCAGGCTGGATAAAACAAGGTGGGGGGCCGGATTCAGCCTGCAGGCCTTGTCTGCCACCTGTGACCTAAGATATAAATATGCAGGAATAATCAACAAACCTGTTAATTTAAGTCAAGTAATTTGTGCTGTCAACTCAATGATAATGTATTTTAGTTAATTCTGTAAAATTAATCTGGAGAACATAAACAGAAAACACCTAGAGTTGACACATCACTGAAATATATCTGAAGTTAAGCATCAATGTTACCCTAAAAATTAAGTAGGAATTTTAATATAAAGTATATATACTCACCTTAATACCCATTAATTTCCTAAATTTGACGTTTTGGTCCTTATTTCCAAAATTCAATTTTTCCCATATTTCAGCAGACTGGGATTTGTCCTATGAAGAAACACTGAACTTTCAGAATATGTACAGTTTAAATATACTTTACTGAGATATTAAATCTTTCCATTATATAAAGTAAAAGAAACAATAGCATTTATAACTATCAACGAAGTTTATAATTAACATTTCTATTATAGAGTAATGAAGCAAAGAAATACAAGCCCATGATAATATATCTTATGAAAAAAGCTACAGCTAAGGAGCCTTTTTTTTCCTTAATAAGTACATAGTATTACTGGTTTGCTTTGAAAGCCTGGTATTTTTTTCAGTAATAAATAATAACAGTGGCAAATTAAACCATTTTCATCAGGGTCTCAGAAGAAAAATTGAAACTATTTTTTTCTCCAATTCCAACTTGCTTTTTAAAGCAATTGTTAATTAGAAATAAATGACAAAAGAGAGGAATAAAAGAACTTACCCCTTCTTTCTTGCCTTGCCAAAGCATTTTTCTTTTTTTCTCTTGTTCAGCAAATTTCATTGGATTCACAGCTGCAGGGTTGTAATAGCTAGGCACAGCGATCCCGGTCTCTGCCAAAGCTTTCGCTTGCAGGGCGGCCATCTGAGCTGCCATAGCTATCTGAGGGGTGACCTGTGTGCCTGATGCCAACAGGGCAGCCACATTGAGGACTGACCCTCCTGTAGCTGCAGCTGCTGAAAGAGGAGGAAAGTGTGAACTTTAAGACTAAAACAAGCCTCCTGGTTTACTTCACTGCAGGTTACTATTTACCAAATACCGTATAAAGATATGACTGAGCATTCAGTTATAAAGCAAAAACATTTAGTAACATTTACGGAATGTATTCATTGATAGACATTTTTCTATATATGGTCACTTATATGTACTAAAACTTCTTTTACTTCTTAAAAATAAGGAGAATTCTGTAAATAGTAAAAAGCTGTATTATTTCAATGAAAATGAACTTTGCTGCTTGTAGCTAAACTTATAAACACAATAAAAGTTTGTATTTGTATGGTTTTTTATGAAATAATTTGACGTTCCATTGGGAAGAGCTAGCCAACATTTAAAAATATTAAAACAGGTAACCACACACATTTAACAGATACTAAACAGAAAGACTTCAAATTATGTATTTTTCTGCCAGTCCAGAATGTAACTTTTAAAAGTTGTTAAAATTATTCCTGTAAAAGGCCATTTGTACAATTTTAGATTTTAAAGTACCGCTATTAGTGAAGAATGTCAAAAAACAACCCCACTCGAACAAAAACCAACCAACCAACCAAACAACCCTCCCAGCCCACCTCCCAGCTTCCACTTCACACATCAACAGTAAGCATGCTCTGACCACCTCCAGTCCTCCATGGCAATGCTTGTCTACAAACTTGACTCTTAACAGTGAGGCACGCTACATACTCCAGGCCAGGCCACCATCTTTAATAAACTCCACTTCCCAAACCATAACCAGAAGACGTGTGTAGTGAGGAGCAGGGGTCATAGGTACTTTTTTCCTATTACTTTTTTGAATCTGAAATGCCACACCTCTGTAATAAAGAAAAAATTTACCTGCAGCTATTTCTTGTTGTTTCTGTTTTTCAACCATTTCTTTTTCTCGCTGTTCTTGTAACTTCTTCGCCCTTTCCAATCTGTCAAAGACCATTGAGATAAATTTAAAATAACAATATAAAACCAATGTTTATCTTCACCAGTTTTTAGTTTCCAGAAATGGTTAAAAAAAAAAAAATTATTCAGCCTTTATCAGAGTCGGTTACAGAAATAAGGATAAAATAAAATACTGTAAATAAGTCAGAGTATGTTAAGTAGTAAACAATGTTTACAGATTTACCAAATACTTCTTGGAGGAGGCTGATACAGAATAAGGCCAATCAACATGCAGATAACTTTTTTATTAAATGTACTTTATTGTATAGCCTTCAAATAAATAAAAAAAATTTTTTAAGCCAACCCCTTCCCACCCTGGCTAATGTGGCTCAGTGGATTGAGCACTGGCCCACAAACCAAAAGGTTGTGGGTTTGATTCCCAGTCTAGAGCACATGCCTGGGTTGTGGGCCAGGCCCCCAGGAGGGGATGGGTGAGAGACAACTACACATTGATGTATCTCTCCCTCTTTCTCCCTCCCTAAAAGTAAATAAATAAAATATTCAGACAAACAAACCCAACTCCTTCCTGAATAAGTATACAAACTCAAACTACCATTCCCTATAACCTAATAAAGGTGGGGGGGTGTCCCCCCTGCGGGGGTGCTCAGTATTAGGAAATTTTTAGCACCTGAAAAAATGTATCATTAGTAAAGGAACTAGAAACATGAAACACAAATTCATCCCAAAACAAAATCAAAACATACTCCAGTTCACATTAAATTCACCAATTAAAACACACACTAAATATGCTGCCAAGTCAGTACCTACTTCCTATATGGCGAATCCTAAATATTTTCTTCGTAATGAGTTCCTGAAAGAGAAAGCCTTTTCTTTGAAGAATTCCTTGATCTACCAATTATAAGGTAAATGCCGCCCTTTTTCCTTCTGAATGTGATATAAAGAGGCAAGGATTGGGGGAAAGTGTTTTTTGTTTTGGGGAGCTGTAGACAGTAAAACAGTCGTAGTAAAAATTATAGATAATTATGTCAAAAACAAAAAAACCTTTTAGACTACAGTAACAGTTTCAACTTTAATAAAATCCAAACTTAAAATATAATAAACTTGTAGTAAATAAAAATAAACTTTATGGCTTAAAAAAACAAAAACAAAAACAAAAACAAACCAAAACCAAAAAACCACGAGTTAGCTCTGGCTAGTGTGGCTCAGTGGATTGAGTACTCGCCAGTAAACCAAAGGGTCACCAGTTCAATTCCCAGTCAGGGCACTTGCCTGCCCTGGGGGCAGCGTCCCCAGTGGGGGGCGTGCCAAGAGGCAACTACACACTGATGTTTCTCTCTTCTCCCTCCCTGCCCCTCTCTTTGTGGTAAGTTATTTCCTAATTCTGTTATCTTAGTTTCAGAGTGAAAACACGCTTGACTACTATTGGTTGCACTTTTAGAATGCCATTCCAAGTCTGGAATTAACACCATTCACTAAAAAGTGAATGGAATGAAGAAAGGGTGAGCTCACACCTTTGCTGCTGCTGCTGTTCAGGTGGAGTTTCTGCCAGGCTGGGTTCACAGGGCAGCAGCCCATCAGGTTACATTGTGATAACTGTATTTTTGTAATGGGAAAAAAAATACAAACTCAATTTCATAAAGAAAAAGTGTCAAAATCAAAAGACTATAGCTTTCAGAGTATGTGAAAACCTGCGAACAAGGACTGGGGTTTTCCTTTCCTCTGCAGACAAGGCGGTCCTTTGAAAGGCGCTGCAGACTGCAGCCAGAGCCAGCATGTGGTCCCGCAGTCACCCATCTTTGAAACGTGATAGTATTTAAAAATACAATGGTGCCCCTATGCTGTCAGCAGTAAAATTTAAGAGATCAAATAAATTGGTTTGTGATAAGAAAACCACAGACAGAATTCTACTGTTTCAGAGTCTTTTCTTAAGAAAAACAAGACAAAGCAGTTTTAGAGGTAAAATCAACCAAGTTCTTAAATCAGATTTAAGGTGTTTTTTAAGTTTCAATTCCACACTAAAAATACTTAGTCTAGAACTGAGAACATGAGTCAGTTAATCACGAAGGGAAGAGGAACTGTTGCAGACGCGCTATCTTTCCATAGTTGTGCAGTAAGTTAGGAATTAAATCACTCACTTAGTTCTAGATCACAAAGGTGTGACAGTGTTCATGGCTAGATTTAACTATTTCAATTATCTTCTGACTGTAAGCACTCATTTTGTCCACACAATGGAGAACCTACTTCAAGCTGAAAGGAGGGTGAGGGGGGTAAAAGAGTGTCCACAGAAATTACACACCTCCGAGCTAAGGCTTCCTGTGCATCCATTGCTGTGTTTCTGCCTCTGAAGGGGGGTGGACTAGGAGTGCCGCTTAAACTTCTGCTAAATCTTCTTGGTTTTTCAATTCTCTTCTTTCTATCTCTGTAAGAAATCATATTTTACATGTCTCATTATGGCTAAGCAACAATAATTTTGCTGAATCAAAGTCCACTATATCTACATGGTTTAACAAAAATCAAACCACACAGGAAGTATTTTGAACCCTTTCCTGTCTGCCCCTGTCCTACATCTTCCACAGATATCCTGAATTCCTTGTGTATGTGGCTAGTTTTCTGTAAGTTCATTTAACCATCCCTGTTACATATGGACATTGAGGTTATTTCCAACCTTGCCATTTCACCCAATGTTGCAAAGACTACCCTTGTGCCTTTCTCATATAAATGCCTGGTAGTGAGATGGAGAGGTTAAATGTTCCTAGTACTTTAATCTATAGTGAATGAATGAGTTTGCAGATGTTTTAAAAAATACAAAGTATGAATCACTAAAATAAAAGAATTAGAAAAATAAAAGACAAAAAGCAGGTATTGATCATAATAAAAAGTACCAATAGTCAAAAGTAGAAAAGCCATAAATAATGACCTGAATTGCCAAAATGGCAATTAAAAAAAAAAAAAAAGTCTTTTCTGACAACAAACTCACAACTATCAACAACCGAACCTTACTTGGGTGGGGGGGTGGAGGTGGGGATCAAACAACTAGAACAGGAACAGAATCACAGAAATGGAGATCACATGGAGGGTTATCAGTTGGGGTGGGGGTGACAGGCAGCAGGGGATGAGGGAAAAGGTAGGGGGAATAAGTAGCATAAATGGTAGGTACAAGATAGGGGGAGGTTAAAAATAGTATAGGAAATGGAGAAGCTAAAATCAAGACAGGTTTGAATTAAGCTCATCATCTTTAAAAAAAAATTAAATTTCTTTGGGTTACACTGGTTAATAACATTATATAAGTTTCAGGCATTCAATTCTCTGGTGCATCATCTCAGCTCATCTTTTCAGGTATTTGAGGTAGTTTATACAGTATGGAGGGTCAAGCACATACCCTCATGGCATTCGGACACATTTGGGACCAGGTCTGAGTTTCAGCATTTAGTAACTTATGATGCTGGGCTTCTGGGCAAGTTACTCAAACTCTCAAATTCCAATGGGCCTAGCTGACAAAACAGTTGTTTTGAGAACCAGATGAACTAACATGTGGAAAGAACTATGCCATGACATATGGCACACAGTAGGGATGCAATAAATGCTAGCTATTGTGATAAACATAATGAATTCAGTGTACAAATAACAAGCAATTTTAAATGCAACTATTCACACCGTCACTTCACAAGCAATCTGACCAAACTAGGCTGTAAGAATACTACACAAGAATTTACATTTGTTCTTTCTGGCCAGGAAGTGATAGTTCTATAAATCAATTCTGACCCACACTTTATCCTGATTGACAGAAGACAAACAGCCTATGAGGGGCCTATATGATTTAACCAAGACGGTGAACACCCACCGACTTCTACTCCTTGTCCTACTCCTGCTTCTACTCCTATGCCTGTGTCTTGACCTTGAGCGCGAGCGAGATCGGATGCGACGTTTCCTTTCCCTGCTTCTGGACCGTGACTTCTTCCTCTCTCTGCTTCTGGATCGTGACTTCTTCCGCTCCCTGCTCCGGGATCTTGACTTCTTCCGCTCCCTGCTTCTACTACGATGACGCCTGAAATTAAAGCACACAAATTTGCAGTGAGAGGTACATCTTTCCCATTACAGACATTATCAACTAGGTACCTGTAGTGTATGCAGTCAAGATAGGCAATAAACTACACTGGATTGTGTACAGAAAAGATAGCTTAAGGTTTTAAATGGGAAGAGTTGTAACGAATAATTTACCATATTTTCTGATGCCTCTTAGCGAACATAGTAAAACAATACTGTCAAAAATGCAATGAACCCTACCCCAATTTAAGATCAATAGTTCCAAATCTATTGCCTATTTATAAACTTTAAGAATATAATCATGTTACCGAACTACTGAAAATTTTGACCTAATTTATATATTCTTCACAGAAATCTCCAAACATGCTAAATACTGGCTTCTTAAAATAATAATAATAAAAAAAAAAATCCCACAAATTTGAGCCATGACCCAGTATCTCAAAAATCTTTATCTCTATACCACAAGACAAAACCTACATTAGAATTCAGCAGCAAATAAATCCTATATCAGCAATGTATAAGGATAGTTACATTGGCTTAATTATATAAACATAATTGAACAATGTAATTTCTTTCATTGCAAAAGATAGCTTGGACATTAGTGAACGGAGAAATACATCAAATTAGCAAAAACAAACAAACATTATTCTAAATAAGATTTTGGGGGTAGTGCTGATTAATGGGGGTAGATCCTTCATGTGATTTAGGAGCTCTTTAGAAGACACACACTTATAAATACCAAAACTAGTTTACCTTTCTCGAGATCTAGATCTTGAGTGGCTTCTGCCCCTTGATGACCTCCTTTCTTTGCGTTTGTGTCTGTCCTCACCATTTTCAGATGAATTTAGTCGCTCTCTTCCTTTATCAGAAGAATGTTCTTTGTCATTGTGTTCCTCAGACTTGTGTTTCTTAGCAGTTTTATCTTTGGACTCATGTCTTCTTGCCTGTTTTAAGAAGAAGTTGGTTCTTTCAGGAAAATAGTGCAACAAAGAGAGTTAGTATGGGCATCAATAGACAAAAATGTTGTGATGCAACATTAGTAACCTTAGGAGTGTGTGGCGAATTTAAAAATGGCTCTAGTTTCACATCACCCACATGCTGCAGTTATATATGACTGACTGTGCTTTCTCTTTATAAAGCCCTCAAATGTAGTTTCCTCCCCCAAATATTTTCAATACCACTATTAATACAATTTTCAATGTTACAAATAGGAACCCCTAAAGTCTCTTTTATCTAAAGTAAGAGAAGTATACACGTACAAAACATTTTTAGTTTTTCCAACAAGCCTTTTAGATGAACAGACCCAGTATATACACCAACTTCTAAGTCCAGAGTACATATTAATTACTTGAAGTTTAAATAACTAACAATAACGAAGATAATAAGGACACAAAGAAATGCACCAGAAAATGCATTTCAAATTAGGTAGCTAAATAAATTAACTTGACTAAATAATATTTTCTGCAATTTCAAACTACTTTACGCAGAGTTGAAGTGTCCTTTGTATAGCTATATTGCCACATCCTCTCTCTAAAAGACGTCTCTTGATTTTTCTCCCAATGTCTAAACTGTGAGGCAATCACTTCATCTTGCAATATCCCAACAGGCTTGAAGTTCTATTACATTTCATGTACCTAGGACAGAAAATGGCAACTGTATCTGTTTTGACTTTATGCACTCAGACTAGGTATAACATAATTAAGCCCTACACCATTACACAATACAGACTTCTCCCCTAATCTCAAAGATAAAAAAACCGAAAGCTTTTGTTTTCACAACACATGCATTCAGAGACTGAGCTAAAATTGTATGATCAAGTCTCCAGCCTACACTCACATACTTAGATTAAGTACAACACATTGGATTCCTTATGTTAATATTTGTCAAATCCATCTTGTAGCTAAAGCTTAAAATCTTGGACATCTCAGAATCACAATTTTAAAGCTGGAAGGAAACTCAGACCCTTTAATTCTTTCTACTTTATACGTAACTAAACTTAGATCTAAAGTCACAAAGCTACACAGCTGCAGAGCTGAACCCAGGCCCACGTTTGTCTGATGCTCAGGCCAGTGTTTTTTCCACAGGACACGCATTTCATTTTTCCCAAAATAGGCCATAAGATATTTCTTTACAGTCAACATTAACTTCTCTTAAAAACAAAAAACTTGGCCAAACATTTTATAACATGCATGATGACTTATCTAAAATGATCATAGTATGAAATTTATTATTTTACAGAAAAAGAGAGAGACCTGGAGTCACAGCTAAATTTTAGTTTCATTGCCAGTTCTCTACAGCATGAGCTTATAAAAAAGTATTTCCTCGATTTTGCCATATAGTGGCAAACTGGAAAGGTTTTAAGTGGTTAAACTTTCAAAAGTTTTAGTTTATTTCAAACCAGTTTTTCAAATGTTACATTACTATTAATTAAAAAAAAAAACCATTAAAACCCTTAACTGATTTAAGATATACTTAAGGGAAATAGGAGTTTGAATGACTAATAGTTACCTTATCATGAAGTAGGCTTATTATTTTGCTATCTGAGTCTGCAGCGTCTTCAGTTCAGTCTCTTCGCGCATTAGCACGCTGAGTATGATTTATTATAGAAATGTTATCATGTGAGCTAAACAAAATAGTCATTTTCACAAAAACTCTCCTAAATTAAAAATTTAACAGAGCTTCCATTAGGGGAAGAGGTGAAGTCCCTGCCCACGTTTGTTTTAGGACCCTTGCCCAGCCCCCACAGAACTCTGCCCTTTCGGCAGCTCCTGTTCCGCCTGTCTGCTCCCTGTCTTCTCAGGTGGGTGAGTTTGGGTGAGTTAACTCCTCTGTAATACAGCTGCTGCCTTTCCCTCTCTTCCAGTTTTGTTGTCACTGCCACCTCTCTGGCTATCTCTGACACTTTTATTTCAAAATTCAGAACCACTATTAGAGAAATACAACTAATCTACTAAAGAAAACAGGACTCTTAGCGTCTTCCATAAAGAAAAAGCAGCCCACAGACATCGAGCATACTGCTGTCCAGAAATCCTAAGTGGTCATCAGGCATAAGGAGACTCGGGACCTCAGATTAATGGAAGCTCTGTGTGACAGGCCTAAAAAAACCAATTATATTCTTCATATGAAATTTTTATTGTGAACATTTTCACAACATAATAAAATTAATAGATTTTGAATGAACTTTTCATATAAACAACTATCTTCTTGAAAAAATGATGAATCGAAATCATGCTTATTTTATAGCCCAATTAACCTTTTAAATTTCAAGTTCTGGTACTTACCTGGACAATATCACATATTCACACACAAACATTTCTACCAGATACTTTACAAATATTTTAAACTGCCTATTCACTACAAAGTGTTAATTACCTCTTTGCTTCTGCTCCGGCTCCTGTGTTTCCTTCCTTCATTATCTGTGAAGACACATAAAAATGCACCATCAACAAAGATAAACACCTCAAACACAAATTTCAACACTTATAACAGGCTGAATTAGATTTCATGTAAGTAGTCAAAAGAATGTTATAGTATAGGAGAAATTTCCATTCAGAATTATTTATGGTAATACTATAGTTTCAAATATATGTATATAAAAAATTACATTTGAACTGTGTCATAGATGATTATTTGTGGACACAAAGAATAAAGAACGAGCTCAAGCCTTAAAACTTTTAAACTTATTACTACTCAACTTTCCACTTAACAGCCTCATTAAACAGCAAAATACATAAAAAAAAAAAAAAAAAAAAAAAAAAAAAAAAAACACACACACACCCAAAACACAACAAAACCCCATACTGCCTTTAAAATACCAAACCTCTTGCTTCAGAAATACTCTAACATTAAGTTAAAAAAACAGTATTAGGCCCTGGCTGGTATGGCTCAGTCGATTCAGTGCCAGCTTGTGAACCAAAGGATTGACGGTTCAATCCCCAGCTGGGGCACATGTGTGGGTTGCAGACTGGGTCCCCAGTTGGGGGAGCGAGAGAGGCAACCCATCGATATATCTCTCACATCAATGTTTGTCTCTCTTTCTCCCTACTTTCTTCTTTCTCTAAAAATAAATACAATTATAAAGAAAAAAAAGGCAAAGTTAAAAATGTTTTTATAACTTACATCAAAGGATGTTAAATAAGTTCAGAATAATACACCACGATCCACACTACAGGAATTGGCAAAAGTAGGTTTACAGTTGTTCATATGAAAAAATGTGTAATACAAGAACAAACTGTTTCATGTACTCGCAACTGTAAACCTACTTTTGTCCGCCCTGTGTATCTTTCAACCTATTATGTCAATGTTGAAATAAAACTGAAACATTTTACACATCTTAGAGTTAAATAGTTACTATGACACAAATTTAAACATACATTGTTGCTTTCAACCAGTAATTTCTGTATTAGAACATATGTATTTCTTCTAACTGAAAAATTCTCCATGATATTACTGATGAACTTTCATTATCCATTACTAAACTGGGGAGAACACATATATTATCAGTAAACAGCTCATGTCTTATACACATTTATGTAAGTTATAGCAAATGCTGGTAGTGTGCATTACTGTTCCCAACAACTCATACCTGACTTTCGTTTTCTTTCTCTTGATCTTGATCGTGATCTTGAATAATGATGTTTTGAGGCTCTAGGAGAAACAGATATATCTGGCTGCTCTTTTTTCTTATCTCTATCTGGGGATGTCTTTTCTGGGGCTAGTCCATCACGTTCTGTATCACTAGCCTAAAAGTTTCAAAAAAAATGATCATAAATTCTTAATTACATTGAAAATATTACCAATTTCTTAAAAGACAGGGTGGGGAGGGAAGGAAAGACAGTCATCCTAGAATTAAAAAAAAATAAACAGGTTAATCAATAAACCAGAATAGTTGATTTCCAAATAGCTAAATATGCTTTGTACGTGATAAATAGGCCTGAGTAAATCCAAATGACTAACCCAATACCAAAGACATATGAAACTCGACTAATGTTATCTTTATTTTTTAAATTATTATTTTATAACTTTCAAAGCAAGGGGCTAAGAGGGGAAAATCAGGACTCAAAGTCCAATACATTTTAAGCAGAGAAAACATAGTCCATTTTAAACTTGTGAACTCAAGTAGCCAACTTTACCAACACTTTTTAAACGAGCCATTGAAGGTAGAAAAGACTCATGCCCCAGCCAGGGGCCTCAGTTGGTTAGATTCCTGTCAGGGCAGCCACGAATGCATAAATAAGTGGAACAAATCAATGCCCCTCTCTAAAAATCAATTTAAAAAAAAGTTAAGGAGACTCATGACTGTAAAATCTTAAAACAACTTCTGAAAAAAAATAACAGAAAATTAACTCACCAATCTAAAAGCCCAATCTTAATTTCATTAATGCTCTTTAATGAAAACAGCCCTTTGGCACAGTGCTGCTGCAAAATAAGGTCTGTGTCTCCTTACATATGTATGCTCTCGGCTATAGAAACATTAAGTTGTTTCTGCTTTAAAGCAGTTTGTAAGTTGTCACAATATAAACTTCTAAAAAATTGAAACAGTCAAACCAAGTGTATACACTTTCCTCCAGAGGCCTGATTTCCCTCTAAGGGCAGGCTCCTCCACCTAAACTCATTTCCCTGTTTTCCAGGCCACAGAGGCAATCTCACTGGCCTTGCTCACTTGCCTCTTGAGTACTCAGCACAGGATGTTTGAGAAGAAATTAATTCTAGTTACTAGTTTTCCATTAAAAATGTATCTGTGGCTCTGCTTAACTGTGTGGTCCAAATTACAAATAACGTGCATATCACAAAGGAGGAAATTAATTTAAATGAGTCATGAGTTCCTATGCCTGTGGAGTTGATTCCTTAGGACGGGGGCTGGCTAAATAGGGTCCTTGAGCTGAGAATGGTTTTTAGGTTTTTAAAAGGGTTGTCAAAGTTGAGTGAACAAGCAAGTCTGCCAACAAGGACCTTGAGAGACTCTACATGGTCCCCAATACCTAAAATATTTATGACCCTGCCGTTTAGAGAAGGCAGCTGAAATGGATAAATGGGAAGTCAGATAGAAAAGGCTGTATTATTTCAACTATTTACTGAGTAAACATGTCAAACTCCATACTAGACTCCAGGAATAAAATCATAAATTAAAAGGATTTACAGGCTAGTTGGGATTAAAGACACTAATTATGTGTTAACCCTCTAACAACAGTAACCCTACCCCCCAAAACAATAAGCAGCAGAAGGCAGTAACTAAATACTGGAGAGGCTCATTCACACATACATGCTCCCCCCTCCATTTTCTATGTATGAATGATTTCTGGAATCATAAATTTTTGTGCTGAAAGGTTTCATTCCTTAGAATTGAGTTCAACTTTTTCATTTTATAGATGAGACCCAGCTACATTAGCTGACTCACCTAAGATGGTACTCTTCACTGTCTCCCATTAATAAGTGATGCCATATCAAACAATGGAGGGTGACCCTGCTCTTCACAACATTGGTCCTTTTATTTTTGTTCTCGTTACCCTTAAGGGCTATTTCAGCTGTATCTATGATGCACTAAGTGTTGGCAAAGCTTACTCTTTGAGCAAACTTTAAATCCTGCTCTCACCTCTCACAGTGCATGCCACACCAGGAGAGCATTCCAGAACCACCAGCACATCTATTCACTTTATATTATAGAGACCATGGCTAGAATTGAAAACAACCTTTGCATGGAAAAGTCAACATGTAGCCAGGCATTAAGTTTGTAGTCAGTGGTTTACTTCCCTGGTACACGCTTAGCATCACTGAAGAATGGCGACAGGGAAGTCAAATGCCCTGGGCTCAAGGGAAGCCACCCTGCCCTATAGGCTGCCTAGTCACACCTAACAGCCATCTTCATCTGTAAAAACACCACCAAACAACGAAACCACCCTATCACTAAACTAAACACATCTGAATGACAGGTGACCACCTGGCTCATGCAAAACTTTTATTTCCATGAGGCTATTCATACTAGCATAATGGAAGTATCCCCCCAATCAACTGAGTATGAATATTTCTCTAAAAGTTTATAAGCTTCACTTTGATTTAGAAGGGTTCTCTCTATAAAGACTTTAAATGCTAGCTGAGAAACTACCCTGCACGCCAGCATTTGCGACACAGGAAGGCCACCACTTTCTTAAAATGTGTGTCTGGTTTAAAACCCCAATAATGCTCAAGACATAGTCTACAAATCTTTTTCCAGTGCAAAGAAGGTAGATGGATTTAATACCAGTCCATCCGCCCTGGAAATCGTGTCTTTTTATTGAAGGAGGAACTGCAGAAACCAATGTTTGAGTCGTCTTTTAAAAAATGCATTGAGCCCAAGTGAAATACCTCCCCCCCACTTTTAAAGTATATTGAGGCCCAAAACACAATTTAAACAAAGGAAAACATTAAACCAATTAGTTGCATAAATACCAAATAGTCTGCCAACTGTCTGAAACCTTTTTTTGTTTTTTAAAGCTCCTAAATTCAATCAATCCGGTATGGGGGTGGGGAAGAGGACCATCCTTTCTAATTTCTGATACCCCCAAATATTAAAAACAGTAAACTACCTATTTTTCATTATGTTTACCACTACTATTTGTTTTCGAAATGAGAAAATCTTTTTGATTAGCGGGAAGGAAGGCAAAATGCCTGTATTTTCTTTTAACAGGATTAAGTATAAATGAAGTAATCATACAACAACGCGGTTCATCAGGTTTGGGCATAAGCTTATGCCCAAAGCAGCCTTGTTATTCGTATCATTTAAGAACTGTAATTTTTATTTAAGGTTAAATGGGTCACTGACAGCTTCATACATTTAAAAGAAAGACGCCAAAAACAGGGCTTGATTATAATGCTTCAACAAGACCTCAATCTTACTACACCACGAGCCGCTCCGGAAACGTAGCATCAATTGGTTGGTTCCAAGTGCTTCTAATGAATTCTAATTTTTACTCCTTTTCAGCAACACATTCCCCAGTACCCCACTAAGGTTTCCACAGACGAAACACTAATCGAAATTATGCAACTAGACTCATTTTATTAAACGTAAGCAAAACAAAATTGCTACAAGACTACTGTTCTTTTCACATTCTATCCCCTACAGACCCTTTTTTGACAACACTTTCCAAAAGACCCGGATCACTTCTCTCTTCTCCACCGCGACCACATTCCCAAAACCTAATGTTAACTCCACGTAAACCACTAAGCAGAGGGAGTAACCTCAACTGAAGTCAGGTCTGTGGGCCGAAAGGTACAGAGCAAGGAGAGGAGGAAAGTTCTGGAAAAAAAAGACACTCCTTGCAGCTCCCCACCCCCACCGACACCGCCTTCGTCCCCCTCCCTAGAGCAGGAAGCCATGATGGCGGGCGCAAAAGAAGGCCGCGACGCCATTTTGTCCACACAAACGCGGACAACAGCTCGAGGAGCCGTTTACACAATCTTGGAGAAGAGCAAAAAAAAAATATCCCTGCCTCAAACTCAGATTCGGGACCTACCGCCATAGTCCAGAGTCCTGGCCGCTAGAGCGGCGCCTCTACTTGCCGCTCTCAACAATACAAATCGCCCTGACGCTTCACCGCAGACTAAATGGCTCAGGCGAGAGACCCGGATGGCACAAAGGGGATGAGGCCAGGCACGTCGCACAGCTTGCTGGGAGGAAAGGGGCTTGTGAGAAGGCCTTCTATAGCAACGCGGCTCGCGGCAGTGATTGGTTGTTCTTTTGAAGAGGGCGTGTAAAGCCAGGGGGAGAGGCGGAGCCAAGAATACACCCTTGATTGCGCAGCCTGGCGACCGGAAAGGGTGGAATTTAGGGTGGAGCGACTTCCTATTTCGAGTCTATACCAATCTTGGCCTTCTCCGGCCACCGTAAAAGGGGTTGGTCTTGGTCTTCTCCCGCCAATTTAAACACTTGGGCCAGAACCTGAAGAGATTAGGGGCGGTTGGGGTTAGTTGGAAAGAGGGGCGGTCAGTTTACGTGTTCCGCTTTAGTATCTTCAATTGCAGGTGAGTTGCGCTGCTGCAGGAAGCTGGGAGTGAGTTCAGGTCTAAGTAGCAGTGTTCTTAGCACAGTTCTGGGTGTTTTCCCTTCAAGACCCTGTTGGGAGAAGTTGGAGTGGGTTCTTGCTGGCCCCAGTGTCCAACTGAGCGGTTGTGTGAGGTGGTCTAGTTGATACTGTTTCTTTTATTTCTATTTTTGAGAGAGACACATGGACTTGTTGTTCCACTTATTTATGCAAATTCATTGTTTGATTCTTGCATGTGGGATCAAACCTGCAACCTTGGTGTTTGGGGAATGACGTTCTAACAATCTGAGCTACCTGATACTGTTTTATTTTGCATAATTCTGTCACTAATTTGTTCTCTAGCCAGCAGCCAGAGTGATCTCAAGTCGTCAATCAAATCATGTCACTCACCTGCTTAGTATCTTCCCTCTCGCACTCAGGATAAACCCGATCTTGAAGTCGAGGACTCTTTTAGCCCCAGCACCATTCCATTCTTGCTGTTCCATTCAGCAGCAGCCCGGAATTCGCCCCAGCCTCTGAGCCTTTGCATCGCTGTACCCGCTGAGCTTTGCATAGTTGGTTTCTTGCTATTTGGTCCCCGCTCAGATATCCTCTTCCCTTCCCACACAGGTTCTCCTTAAGCGACCCTCTGGGCCCCTTAACACTGTTCTGTTTGCTTTGAAACATTTCAGTTTGTAATTATTTGTGCATTTCCTTATTTTTTCTGGTAGGGAAGCGGTGTAACAGTTATTAGCTGGCGTGGATTTGAGTTTTCTTGTCTACCTACATCATTTTCTCGCTTCAGGTGACCTTGGCCATTTATTTAACCTCAGCTGTAAAATGGGCCGAGTAAAACATTTCAAGCTGTTTTGGTTGTTAACATACACTCAGTACATGCTAACTATTCTATGTTTGTCCCTCCTACAAGGATATTAACTTCATAATGACAAAGACCTTCTCTACCTTCACTGTTTTTACAGGTGTGGGATGCTGAGACCCATAAAAGTATTCACTCCCTTCTGCCTGTCTTAATCTCCCAACTCCCACCCAAGCACCAGCCACTAAAACCATCATCTGTTCTGAGATGCTTCATTTCTGTGCCCTTGCTTACGCTCTTAGTAAGAACTCCTTTTCTCTAATCACTCTTGTCCACCTGAAACAAATACAACATTGCGTACCAACCACAACTGACACAAAAAATTCGTTAAACCACTAGCCCAAATATTACTGCTTCCACCAACAGCAATAACAAATTCACTAGCCCTTATGATTGAGTGCTGGCCAGGAACCAAGAATTAGTTTGTGAACATTTAAAACACAACTTTTCAGGTAGGTACAACAATCTTCCTATTCTGCTGTGGTTTAGGGAATTGAGAAGGAAAGATTAAGTTGCTTGCTAAAGGACCAGCAAATGTGAAAGAGCACAAGTCTAAAATTGTTCTTTCCACAGATTTTAGAACACATCATGTGAGCAGTTCTACAACTGTTCATTAATCAGTTGTTCTCCACCAGCCTTAAAGTTTTCATCCAGGGATCATTTTTCACTTTTTATCTTAACATTTACTCTCAACCAGACCACACATAAAATGAGTTATAAATCTTTGTTGATAAGACGGTTAAATGACTCTCCTACAGTTACAGGTATACACTTTGGTCCAGTCAGAAACCTAATCCAGATTCTTTCCTCCTCCCCTTAACATTTTCGTTTCTTGTGCTATTCTGGAAACATTAATGAACATGTTTGTAAACTTCATCTGGAACCCTCCCATCCTAAGGTATCCCACACATTCTGACTTCAGAGCTTTTGCTGTCTATTGCTATACTGATTAAAGATTTATTTCAAATGAGAATGTGTTATAATTTCAAGTTAGGCACACAAAACAATAGAAACTCTGGGACATGTTGGTCAGATCAGAATCGTGTTCCTAAACCATTATGTTCTCACTTTGTGATGATGGGAGCTGTAGTTCCGTTTATCTGAATTGGTTCAAAGTCTCTCGTGATACCAAAATAACAGGAAGACAGAGAAGTCTTTACTTATTGATATGTATTTTGGATAAAGCCTTGTCACTTCCTAAGAAACTGGATCCTGGTAAACAATATAAATCGGTCTCTAATTTTGCGTGTCGTCCAAGGGAAGGCAGTGATTCCTGAACTGGGAAAACAGTCTCAGAAACATGTGGAATGATATTGAGCTACTGACAAGTGATGACACAGGAAGTGGATACCTAAGTGTTGGATCCAGAAAAGAACATGGAACTGCTTTATATCAAGTAGATTTGCTAGCAAAGATCTCCTCCGAAAAGGTAATGATTCTGATGCTGTTTTTATTTGTACAATTTTTACTGTGTTTAGTAGGCCCAGGAGCTACATGGTAAGTGTTTTGTGAATGAATATAGCACTTTCTCAGGTAATCAAGGATCAGTCTCAAATTATTGGAAATTTCCGTCTAAATTCCCCTTACATTATCCTAAGATTTGTATTTCCCAAACTGAACTTTTATAGATGGGGAAGGAAGAAATAAAACTGTCTTTGTTCTCACATGACATGATTGTTCACATCAGAAATCTGAACAAATCGACAAAGAAACTACTGGAATAATAAGTGATTATAGCAGGGTGGCAGGGTACAAGGTGAATATGCAAAGTCAACAACTTCCCTGTGTGTCATCAATGAACAAGGGAAATTTGTTTTTTTTTAATATATTTTATTGATTATGCTATTACAGTTGTCCTATTATCCCCCCTTCATTCCCCTCCACCCTGAACACCCTCTCCCACCCACATTCCCCCCCTTTACTTCAGTCCATGTGTCATAAGTACTTTGCTTCTACATTTCCCATACTATTCCTGCCCTCCTCCTGTCTATTTTCTATCTACCTTCATTGCTACTTATTCTTCGTATCTTTCCCCCACTCTCCTCCTCCCACTCCCCTGTTGCTAACCCTCCATGTGTTCTCCATTTCTGTGGTTCCGTTCCTATTCTAGTCGTTTGCTTAGTTCCTTCTTGTTTTTGTTTCAGGTGT
>CM052546.1:65507103-65522212 GCA_028533065.1 Trachops cirrhosus
GGGGGATAATAGGACAACTGTAATAGCATAATCAATAAAATATATTTTAAAAAAAGCATGTATGAAAATGTTTTATATTAGTCCTGCTTTTCCCTCCCACAGGCCTCATTAAGTCCGCAGATACAAGCATGCAGCTTAAGCGACGGGTTAATTATCGTAGCAGACCAGTCGGTGATACTGCTTGACAGCATCTGTAGATCGCTCCGGCTGCGCCTTGTATTCGGTAAGCCTGACACCCTGGGAAGCAGTAAGGTAGACTGGAGGTCAAGTATTAGCCACAAGTTTCTGCTGCATTGCCTTTTCTTCGCTCCATGACTTCTAAGACTTGAAATGGGACTAATTTCAAGAAATTAATAATCTTGAGTGCCTTTTTTTATGCTGAGTATCTAGACTCAGGATACTGGGCTGAACCCCTCTCCGTAGGTCTAAAGGGAAACACATGTCAAGCAATAATTTACTTGCATAGCTTTTGTAAATATCAGAATAAAGTAGGAACCACTTGGGCCCCATTGTGTTCAAGTACCTGAATCTTGTACATAATTTCAGTATCCTCAGATATTCGAATACTTTTAGAATGCAGAGCACTATAAAAAGCTTTTTAAATACTTGTAAATTCATCATTGAGTTAAAGAGCTTTAATGATATGCAGTGTGTGTGTGGACTTAAGGGTAAATTAAGAGACTAGTGAGTAATTGTGCTGGAAAACAAGTGAAAATATTGTGAAAGAGCTTTCTGCAATTTTGAGAGGAAGATGGTTGTGTTTGTGTAAGAACTCTGACAACTGAAAAGAATCAAGGTGTGCATGTGAGAACACAATCTTGATCACACTCTGGAGGCAAGATGCCCATATTTTGTGGAATCTCAGCATATCAACCCGGCTGGGTCCACAAAATTCAGTTTCACCAACACAATAGAGGGCTGTGTTATCCGATACATTTGTATAAAGATGTTGCCGCTGAATGATTTCCGTTCCTAAGATGCACGGCTCTTACCCCTTCCCCTCCCAGCCTCCACCACACTCCCCCAGGCCTGTTGCTGCTGTGCCAACAGTGACAGTGACATCACCTCCTTCAGGTCCTCGCTCAGATCTTACCTCGTCAGGGAGGGCAGTCCTGAGCACCCTGGCTCTCTGCAGAGCTCTCTTCCTGCTCCACTTTTTCTTTTTTCCAGAGAGTTTATCACCGTCTTACGTGTCCTGTAATTTGTTTACTATGCTCATTGTTTAAATTGTCTATTAGTGCCTTAAAATTTGAGCTCCATGAAGGTGGGACCCATATCCTCAGATATGTGGGCAAAAGGCCTAGAGCAGTGCTCGGCATAGAAGTGCTCAGTAAGTACTGTACTTGTTGGTTGATGAAGAGTCTATAGCATTCTGTTTCACTTTAATCGCCACTTTTTAAAAAATACTGAAAAGAAGCTTGAATAGTTGACTTTAAGTGACAGAATTTACAGGTTTCTTTTGCATCGCAAATAAACATTTTTTAAAGGAAGCTCATAACTGTGACTTGAAACTTTCAGATACAGAAGTGGATGTTGTTGGCTCATGTCTGGAAGGAAAGTTCCTTTTGGTTGGGGAGAGGAGCGGCAACCTGCATCTCATCCACGTGGCGTCGAAGCAGACGCTGCTCACTAATGTAAGGCTCCCTCACGCTTCTCACTTCCATTGTCTAAATTCTAAGTGATCTCTTAGACAGCTACAACTCGTGCCAACTGTTACTTAACTTGTGTTTTAAATTAGAAGAGTAGTGTCCCTTTACGTGAAATTTAAGGATCATATCTTTCTAAGGTATGAAGTAAACGCAAAATTGTACAACTAAGCTTTGCAGCATATTGTTAGTCTGCTTGTTCGAAACAGTTTTCCATTTTAAAACAAATGCTTAGAACAAAGGCAGAATTATTGCTCATGATAGCTGGTAGCTCTGCAATTTTAAAGAATGTAAGCCTTGGTTATGTTTTGCTGGGTTTAATCTTACTGTTTGAAATTAATTTGCACTTAGACTTTTGTTCAGAAAGCTGACGGTGAAAACCAGCGTACTTACCGAACCCTTGTCATTGAGGAGGACGGTTCAAGTGAAGGCGAGTTTTTTGAAATTTTTTGGATTCTTTTCAGTGATTATCATGTTTTCATTTCAACAAATGTTAACTGGACCTTAATTTATTTTGATATATCTGAAGTTCCCCCCTCCACCCCCTTCAGGAAGTGAAATTTGGTTTATAAAAGTTTCAGAGGAGTTAACATTGTTTTTGGAATTCTTTGTAAATAAGCTTTATCTGTATCTTTGCTATATTATTTGATGATTAGAATTTAAATGAGCAAATAGTTATTTTTAAGCTAAGGTCAGATACTAATTTAAATGTTATATTCATGTGCCTTTTTTGTCTTGATCTTACTTTAATAGGTACCTATTATATGTTGCTTCTTACAAACAATGGATTTTTTTGTATCACAAACCTTCAGCTTGCAAAAATTCAACAAGGTGATTAAAGTGTTACTTTCATATTATTATTTTGCGGCAATATTTCTTATTCTCCAAGTAAATTTTTAAATACTCTCTTTAAAAATATTACTTTAGTTTAATTATATTCTACAATATTGGGTATACTGTTAAGTATTTGTAATATACTTATTCTCCACTGTTCGGGCTGTAGCAGAATCTGAAGAAATGTAATTGTTTATATAACCTTCCAGGATATACAGCTTAGCCTGGGAGACAAGACAGACACTAGCATAGTGATAAATGCTTTTCGATGGAATGAATGATGAACCCAGAAACAGATGACTGCATATGTGTTAACATTCTCGTTAACATACAAACTTAACAGTAACTTACTATGTGCTAAGTGAGTGCTGTGGCCTATACATCCCTCTGAGCTGGGAGAGATTGAGGAATTGGTTTGGGGCATGTGTTCAACAAATATTTTTTTTAAATCTACAATTGTATGTGCCAAGAACCTGCAAGGTCCAAAGGGATTCGATGAGATTTAAGATACATGGCTCTCCATAGCTTAATGAAAGAGCAGATAAGTCAAACAGCTCTTCCAAAACGGAGCACGAAGTGGTGGCTTTGCGGGTCGGACTTCCGAACTTAAATAGGAAAGTTTCAACAGGAGACTCTCTCAGTAGGGAAGGGGGGCTCTGGAGGGACTGGAGGGACTGGAGGGCAGCCTGGCCGGTGCCCTGAGAACTGCACGTCACAGTGCATGTCATCGGTCAAGGGCAAAAGGAAGAGTCGCCACGGTCTTAGGGGTTCCTGCCCCGTGTGCTTCTCACTAGACTGTGTGTCATCTCGCCTGACATGGGCGACGTGCGTGGGCCTTGTAGTGAATATGATACGTTTAGCTTGCTTTCTCTTTTTATGCAGCAATTGAAAACATAAACCTGAATAAAGCAAAAAAGGTAAGAAAACAAAATTACACTGTCTTCTCAAAACATAGAGGTAATGAAAATTTAGGAGAGTATTTCTGGATATAATTGTCTACTGGTTGACCTTTTGGGAATTAGCTTGATATAACATTTTAATATCATTTCCATTTAAAAATACATGTATAATTGATTGGTTTAAACTGATTTTTATCAATCTTTCTAAGGAATTTGGACTGTGGAGTGTATGTATAACATTTTTATTTTTTAAATTTTGCAGTTACAAGGACAAATCAAGTCCAGTTTTATTTCTACTGAGAATTATCATACTCTTGGCTGTCTCAATCTTGTGCCTGGAGATTTAGCGAGCAGAATCCCTATGATAATCGGGGTAATAATTCTTTTTATAAAATTTTGGGTTTTTGTTTCTGAAATGTTTCTTCATTAAAAGTTATAGTTTTGGGTAACTTACAGATTAATTTGTAATGTGTAACAAATGGGAATTACAAAATTAAGGTCACAAATTAATAAGTAAACCTAAGTTTCTATATTGGAAAAAATATTGCGTCTTTATTGTCACTAATCTCTACCTGAAACTTACCATTTCTTTCAATTATGAGCATCGGCAAAAACAACAACAAATAAAATATCTAATCAAGGAGTAGGCAATGACGACATAATTACAGCATTCACAATATCTTTCCTTGCCAAATTTGTACAGGGTGTGGCCAAAGTAGGTTTACAGTCGTGAGTGCGCAAAAGTTTCCTTGTATTATTAATTGTTATTTTCTTTTTTTTTTTTAAGATTTTATTTATTTTTAGGGAGAAGGGAAGGAAGAGAGAAAGAGAGGGAGAGAAACATCAATGTGTGGTTGCCTCTTGTGTGTCCCCCACTGGGGACCTGGTCTGCAACCCAGGCATGTGCCCTGGCTGGGAATTGAACCAGTGACCTTTTTGTTCTCAGGCCAGCACTCAATCCACTGAGCCACACCAGCCAGGGCTAATTGTTATTTTCTGTACAAACAACTGCAAACCCACTTCGCCCCACCTTGTAGGTTAAGTTACAGTTTACCCTATGTCTTTACAGTGAGTTTATTCTCCCTGAATGTACCTACTCCTTGTTAACCCTTCACATGATAACAAAGAACAGCAGTGGTTCACAGTTCTTTCCATGCTGTCCTGTTGAAAACAATCGGAGAAAAGGACTGGAAGGTGACAGCAAGTTGGGCTTGGATGTATACACTTAGATTTTGAAATTCGGACTGGGTGCAACTGAGATGTTTCTCCTTTGAGGAGAATTCAGGTCTAAGAATCAAATCTGCAACTGATGCACTGTTGTCACCTCTGCAGGGGACGGGGACCTGTGCACTCTCAAAGTGGGAACCAGACCCTCTCAAAGCAATGACAGTTACAAATGTTATGGATACAGAGATTATTAAAGGTAAACTAAACTCGTGCTACTACTTTTGGTAATCGTTAGTCAGTTCTGATTTTCATGTCGACATACTAAGTCTGGCATTTGGGCCATTTCACTGGACCTCTCTTTGAAACAAGCCATATAGAACTGATAATTTTTCACACACATGGCTGTTCTTGATATGTTGCCCCATGAGCCTTTAATTGTGGGAGTTTTTTGGTTTAGTGGTCATCTAAAAATACAGAAACAGGAATACATGAGAATAGCAGGTTTTTGTTCATGAATGTTAGTTTGCTATCTAAATGTGGCCATGTGTGACACAGAAATATAATCCTTACGCACCTTGCTTTCTCTCTTGTAGGTGCAAAGAAGTTCCAGCTGATAGACAATCTCCTTTTTGTTCTCGATACCGATGTATGTTTCTGATATTTCGCCTGCGATGTTTTTTCTTGGTATTGTGCTTCACACCAAAAAATGTCAAACTTTCAAAGATACGGACCTTAGCCAGGGTGGATAGATTACTGCCTTGTGTACTATACTTTATTTTAGTGTATATATATTTATACATACCAAAAGATACAACCTGAAATGGAAACTTTTAGTCATTAAGAACACATGTCAATGAAATATCTCTTTTACAGAACATGCTGAGCCTGTGGGACGTCTACACTCTAACCCCCATATGGAACTGGCCCTCTCTTCACGTGGAAGAGTTTCTTCTTACCACGGAAGCAGAATCTCCTTCTTCAGTCACGTGGTACATTATGACACTAGTAGCAATTGCCCTTCTGTGAGGACCAGGCTTCCTGCCTGGTTCTGATCTGATAATTATATATTGCATCCTCAGTAGCACTGAATAGACTGACAGGGTAAAGACCATTTCCCTGTTGGCCAGATTTGCTGAGAACAGGCGATACGAACCTTCAAGTGATTGTGTTAGAGTGTCAGTCCAAAATAAATAAACAAGTAAACAAATCAAGTTCAGTCTTGGTTGATGCATCCAGACTTAAAAATCACTCAAAAAAAAAAGAAAGTGTCAGTCTGGGCCATAACTGTGCAGAAATCAAGTTCAATGTCATCTGTGTGTATCAATTTTAACTTTTATACAAGAATATCACTTTGACTTAGTTTATATCTAGCAATTGGCAAATCTTACATGATTCACTTAAAACATCTTTTCTCTTTTAGGCAAGGGATTACCAATCTCAAATTAGTAGCTCTGACAACTACTGCTAATAAGGTATTGGAAAATTTGTCTCATGTTTGCCCATATGTGTTAGAAACAGCATCAGTGCAAAAGCAGGTGTTAGGTAGTGCTCGCAGCATGCTAGCTCTGAGGTCACGCAGATGCCTGAGGAGTCAGAGATAACCCTGCAAGAGTTCTTTTTTCCCATCTTAAAAACATGGGTAGAAGTTTCAGCTCTGCATTTCAATCAGAGCCTAGTCAGAGCACTATGGAATAAAAATGTCCACAAGACAATGCTTATTGAAGTGACTCTTCAGTAGTTTGACACTGAGAAATTGCCTTTACCTGAAATACAACTTGTAGAATGGACTAGAGGTATGTGGGTTTCTATTCAACAGATTTGGAAAGTGGGATAGAACGTAATTTTATATGAAACATATAAGTAACACAGAAGCAGACTTACTTGTGAAGCTCTTTATGCACATAGCTTTGTACCAAGTGTTGTAATCTGTGCCCTTGATTGTGAAGCGTTGACTTGTGCTCGGGGGTTTATACTGACCTAAATTAATTGCTCTATTTTTTTATTTTTTTAGATGAGAAACCTCATGGTCTATTCATTACCTATGATGGAAATACTATACTCTTTGGAAGTATCTAGTGTTTCTTCTCTGGTCCAGACAGGAATTAGCACAGTAAGTTAATGTATATTTTGAACTACTTCAAAAAATTAAGAATAACTAAGCTAAGCTTAAGAATAATTTACTGAAAAGCCTGGGTAGATCTCAGGTTTGTAACTATATTGTGTCAGATGTCCTCAGATACACTGGCCCGAGGTCAGTCTTTATTTTAAAAAAAGAAAAGATAATTAATCAAATAAAATATCAGTCAACTGCACATTTAAATTTTCTTACGTCTCCACAGGAAATTTAGGAGATAATTGGGGGAAGGGGTTATTGCTTTTATTTATTTTTGTTTTCATTGTGATCTTAAAAAAATTTTTTTACTGCATTTGTTTCATTTCTTTTTATACCCACACTGTATTTTTCCAAACCAGTTAGAAAGTAATTGCTGACACCATGACCTGTCACCCCAGACCCTCTAACAGGCATCTCCTAAGAACAAGAGCATTCTCCGACAACACAGTTATCACACTTACAATATTTAACTATTGTGAACTATACCATCCAGATTCAGAATTACCAGGTGTCACAAAGCTATGTTTTTAAACTATATTTTCTTTTTTTTTCTGATCCAAGATCCAACCAAGCCTCACATATCCAATTTCGTTGTCGTGGTCACATGGCAGTCTACTTAAGTCTGGACGAGTTCCCTGATCTTTGTCTTCTAAGACATCGACGTTTTTTGAGCCCTAGGCTTCTGTGTTACAGAATCTCCCTCTATTTGGACTTGTTTGTTCCGTCATGATTAGGTTCATGCCGATCTTTTTTGGCAAGAATACTGCACAGGTGTCTAACATTGTGTCCTAACTGCATCCCATTAAGGGGCTCATTTCGTTTGTCTTGCTTTGGTGATGTCACATTTAGCTACATGGTTAACGCAGCTGTGCCAGATTTCTCACTGTGAAGGTACATTTTCCCCTATTTAATTAGTAGGTAATTTCTCTGGTGTTATTTTGATATTATGGGAATATCCTTTTCTCCAACAGTTTTCCCAGTGATTTTAGAATTCCATTGTTAGATCATTTCTTTCTAAACCAGTTGTTACTCTAGTAGCTACAAAGTGGATTAATTCTGTATTTCAATTGCCTTAAACATGTTTTATTATTGTAGGACACCATATACCTTCTGGAGGGAATGTGCAAAAGTGACCCAAAGTAGGTCATGTTTTGTTTTATCAGATAAGTTGTTAAATAAGAGCTAAGTTAAAATTATTAATACTAAATGACAAATGTACTTAGAGTGACAACTTATTTTTCAGTCTCTCTGAAGACGCAGTCTCTGTTTTAGTACTCAGATGTCTTACAGAAGCTTTACCAGAAAATAGGTAACTTCTCATTTTCTTTTAAGCCTCATTCTTTAATTTAAATCTTCAGTTTCCCAATTAATAAAAATTTTACTGAAGTTTTTTTTACCATGTAACAGATTGAGTCGGCTACTTCACAAACACAGATTTGCTGAAGCTGAGAGCTTTGCCATTCAGTTTGGACTAGACGTTGAGGTAATCACTCATGAATTTATTTGTTCATTGAACAAGCATTTTCTTCGTGTACTAGATGCTAAGGAAACAGCATTTTTTAAAAAGGCTTCATTTACTTTTTAGAGAGGGGAAGGGAAGGAGAAAGAGAGGGGCAGCAAATCAGTTACCCCTTACATGCTCCCAACGGGGGGTCTGGCCTGCAACCCAGGCATGTGCCCTGACTGATACAGTGATCTTTTGGTTTGTGAGACCACGCTCAACCCACTGAGCCCCACCAGCCAGGGTGGAGTCAGCATTTTTTGCTTCAAGCTATTTGATGTGGCCTATTTATTTTACAGCTTGTTTACAAAGTAAAAGCAAATGATATATTGGAGAAACTAGCTTTGAGTTCTGTGGACACCAGTGAGCAGACCAAATGGCAAAAGCTTATAGATGAAGCTAAGGAAAATCTACATAAAATCCAGGTGTGTTCTCCCTGTCACATACTAGAGCATTCAGACTGACAGATGGATGACAAAAGGTCACCTTACTATGTCTGGCCTTTATGAAACAGGACGATGAATTTGTGGTGAATTACTGCTTGGAGGCTCAGTGGATAACCTATGAAACAACCCAGGAAATGCTGAATTATGCCAAAACCAGGGTGCGTTCTTACAGCATTTATATGTGTGAGTTTATCTAATGCAAAACAAATCATTTTTAAAAAAATGAATTCTTTTTCCATCGTAGGCCTTTTAAAAGGGCATTTTTTACTGTAGATTGTCCCCTCGCTGACCTGGGAATACCATTGCTAGTTGTAGTCCTTAAAATCAAGGTGCAACAGATCGGGCCAGAGTTGTGTGTTTCCCCCCACCCCGCCCCCATAAAATGCATTTTTAAAGATAAATTATTTCTTTATTGTTCACTGTTTACCTCAGAGTTCAATACAATTTTATTTTGAGATAATTTTTCCTTTAATTCACAAAAATATTCATCATCTTTGACAAAAAAACCAATACAGCAGATATTCTAACCATGTTTCTTGTTGTTCATCTTAGCTTTTGAAGAAAGAAGATAGAACTGTTTCTGTCTATTCTTATGGCTTAAAAGAGGTAACTCCATAATGTTCATAGGTTGACTTAGGGGTGGCTACACCTTTACAGTACAGTCGTGCATCCCCTCACAACGGGAATCCGTTCCGAGAAATGTGTGGTCCAGTGATGGTGTCGCTGTGCAAACACCATAGAGTGCACTTACACACCTAGGTGGCACAGGGGTATTTCAGGTCGTGCTCCCCTGCCTATGTCGACAGTGTGGCTCAAAGTCATAAATATTTGTTTCAAAGGCCCTACATGGTACAGCCTGCTACACACCGAGGCTGTATAATACAGACTGTCGCACCAACATTACAAACCTGTGTGGCCTGTTACCAGGCTTTAGACACAATGATGAATGTTTGGTATCTAAACATAGAAAACGTGCAGTAGAAATGCTGTATAAAAGATAAAAATGGTGCAGCTGTAGAGGGCACATCCTTCGAGTGGAGCTCGCAGGATGGGAAGCTTCTCAGACGGAGCGAGTCAGTGGGTGAGTGGTACATGAGTGCGAAGGCCGAGGATATTGCTGGACATGACTGCTGACTTCATAAACACGGTACGCTTAGGCTGCACTAAGTTCATAAAAGAACACGAGATTAAATCAGGCGCAAGAGAAACCAATGCCATCGAGGCATGCTGTAATCACGACGTGGGTGAGGCTGCTGCTAGTGTAACACGGCGCCCCATTTTACAGCCAACTTCATTTTATTTAAGTAGAAAACGTACACTGGGAGAACGATGAAAAGTGAGTGTGGTAAATACATAAACTAGGAACATAGCAGTTTACTCTCTTTATCAAGTATCATGTACTGTACGTAAGGTAAGTGCTGTGTTTCTCTACAACTGGCAGTACCATCTGTTCCTTTCCTCCAGCGCCACCCAGAACCTGAGGGTGATGCGTCGTGCCACAGCGCCACTGGGCTGTGGGAATGTTTCAGCTGCATACGGTCTGTAGGACCACCATCGTACAGGTGGTCTGGCATCGCCTGAAACGTTGTGTGGATCAGGACTGTGTGCTTTCCGATTAGAGCTGGGCCTGTGGTTTTTCCAAGAGCAAGGCATTTCAGTACTACTTCCCTGATATGCACTATAGGAATAATGATAGTACTTGTAGAGTTATTTTGATGTCCAGTGAAATAATTTAGATAAACCATTTTGCATGGTGCCTGGCATCTGTTAAATGCAAACAAGCGTAAACTGCGATGACGATTATCATGGTGCCAAAAATATGAGTTGTGTGCACATATATGTGCATATTTTTTAACTCTCAAAGTAAGTTTTTTATATGCTCTAGATAGGCTGTACCATAAGGGCATTTATAAATCAATGGGAAAACTAACTGATTTTGAAGGTACCCACAATTAATGTGCAGATGGCTTTTTCCCTTACAATGTTATTGCATCGAATATGATTGAAAATGTTTCCATTATTGTAATCTTTTTGGTTTGTGTTAAATGAAGACAGTCGTGTTTATAGGGATTGACAACACAAGAACATGTGCCAGACCTCGCAAACTGAATGCCTGACTTTAATATCATTGTACTCAACATATAATCAGTTTATTCCTTTCTAGGTACTAAGGGCTCATGCAAAGCTGACTACTTTTTATGGAGCCTTTGGACCAGAAAAATTCAGGTGTGTACATTCCTCATTTTTAATTTTTAGATTGTGAATTAGATTCAAATTTAGAATATCATAAAAGATACAGCATTGCTTTGAATGAATCTGTGTTTCTAGGGATAGAAATATCTTTCCTATTAAGCTTTAGGCACTTCCTACACCGTGTATGGGAACAGATACGTTGGAGATGCAAATTTAAATTCCTGTACCCTGTACCTCAGCAATTATACTTCTGGAAACTGATTTTATTAGATATACTAATGTGCACCAGACAAACATATTTATCAGGATGAATAAATGCTGAAGGGAAGCTTTATTTTTCCCCTGTGGCCAGTCAATTATTCCAATACTATCATCGAATGATGCACGTTTTCACCGCCAATTGAAATGTTCTTTTAATCACGTGCTACGAATCTCACCTGTGTGTGAGCCCGTCCCTGGACTTTAATTGTATTCCTTTGACCTCGTCTTCCTGTTGACCACCAGTATCAAGTAGTTTTAACTTGCATAGGTTTTAAAGGAAACGTCCTGGTGTCTGGTAGACTGGCCCCACTATACCGTTCTTACTTTTCAGAATTTGGGGGCTGTTCTCGCATAGATTTTTTTTTTCCCATATGACATTTGGAATCAGAATGAGCTTACTCAGTTTAAAGAAGCCTTATTTTTTTAAGGGATTGATTTTTTTAATTGTGAATGTGATGAAGCTAACATCAATTTGGGGAGAACCAACATCTTTACAATATTGAATCTTTCTATTTAAGGGCAGTATGTGTCTTCCTCCTCCTTCTCTCCTGATTTTTTATGTCCCTGAGTGATATCCATTCAGTTGTCTCTGTCTAGATTTTGTACATTTTTTGTGTAATTTTTATTTTATCTTTCTTCTCTCTCTGTTGTTATAAATGGTACTTTTCTCCCTCATATTTTCAAAAGAACATAAAGAAGTGTTTTAATTTTTTAAATTACTTTTTAGTCATCTACCTTATTGAATTTATTATTCATCGTAATATTTCAATTCACCTTATTTTTTCCAAGTACATAATTACATATTCAAATAATCATAATTTTTCCTTACTTTTTTTCCTTGTCTAATTTTATGGACTGATACTTGTAGAATAATAAATAATAGTGGTAGTAGGCATCCTTCTCTTGTTCCTGACATTAATGGAAATGCTTATTTTAAGCATGATAAAGGCTTTTAGTGTTTTTGTCTTTTTATCAATTTAAGGAAGTATTCATCATATATTTCTGATCTTTAATCAGGACCAAGTGGTCATTGCAGCATTGGGGGTTATAGCGAAAGATTGAAAATGACCTAAAGTGTTCGACTCTGGGGGACTAGTCACAATGAATCACAGTGAACCGTGCCATGGAATAGTGTAGTCCTTAAAAATATGTATCATTTTAAATATATGACATGGGTATGTGCTGATTTGGTACAGCACCAAGATAATATAAAATGAATTTTTTTAAGTACAGATAGTATTTATACAGAAAACTCATTCCAACTAACTTTTTTCCTCTCTTTGACTTTGCAGTGGCAGTTCTTGGATTGAATTTCTGAATAATGAAGATGAGCTTAAGGATATTTTTTTGCAGCTAAGAGAAGGAAACCTTGTTTGTGCACAGTACCTCTGGCTTAGACACCGGGTAAATAACGTTTCCCTTTCTTTCTTAGTGGCTTCAAACGCCTAAGATAGGCAATTGGATCAGTGTGGGGAACTAACAGGTTGGCAGGTGTGACTAGGTAATAGGATGGTTTCAGGCTGATAAAATATGACATGTCCCAAAGCAAACTGTCCTGCAGAGGAAATATTACAAAGATACAATAGAAACTTAATTTATCTCATTCAGAGTCTAAACTTAGCTCCTAAACTTAGCTCAAAAGCAACATTTTATTAAGTGATTTATTGATGGGCCTTTCTTTCTTTCTTTCTTTACTTTTATTGATTTTAGAGAGGGTGGGGGGTGGGGACAGGCATCAATTTGTTATTCCATTTATTGATGCATTCATTGGTTGCTTCTTATATGTGCCCTGACTGGGGATTGAACTTGCAACCTTGGCATTTGGTGATGACGCTCTAACCAACTGAGCTATCCAGCCAGTGTGATGGGCTTTTTTTATGTAGCATTGGTGGAGAAGGTGTTTCTATTGCAGTTCAGATTGTAGTAAAGGAAAAACTGCTACTCTGAATCCCCTTAATGTTGGCGTATAAAGTTAGGTCCCAGAAGTAGTTAACTGGGTGTGATGTCGTTAGTGGACACGTTGCTAGGATCTGTGTCACTACCTCTAGTGAAGTTGTCCTCGGAGGACCCTCTCTGCCAGTTCCTCTGCCGCCTAATTTGTTATTTGGAATGCTCTATCATGAGATTCATGGAATCTGTGGCTCCCAGCTCAGATTGTCTGTGCAGAGTAAATCGCCTTTAATGCTCATTGAAATGCAAACCAATTCTTGGAATGACTTCCTAAGAGGTTTTTCTTTTTTGGGAGGCTGTCACTTTAAATTTGTCAGCTAAACCTTAATTTCTTACTCTATGATTTAGGCAAACTTTGAAAGCAGATTTGATGTGAAAATGCTTGAGAACTTGCTCAACTCAATTCCTACACCAGTCTCTTTGCAAAAGCTCTGTCCGTGGCTTAAAAACGATGTGATCCCATTTGTGAGAAGGGTTGTACCGAATGGACAGGTCAGTCGCCTTAGGGTTCCCACTCTCGGTGGTTCAGTTTTGTTTTTTACATCGTATCATTGAACTTTAAGTGACACAAACACTGGTTAGTTCATTTTAGTGTCTCTTTTGAAATATTATCATGTATGTTTTAAATTATTTCCGTGATTAACAAATTTCGTATTTTATTTAAATGATTTATCTATTTCAGAAAATTCTTGCAAAATGGTTGGAGCAAGCAGCCAGGAACCTTGAATTAACTGATAAGGTAATATGCATAATTAGCACTAAAAAAATTTTTTAAGACTGTCCCAGTGGCATAAATCATTATTTTTAACTGTTTGTAAAATTTTATTAAAGGCAAAGTGGCCAGAAAATGGACTTCAACTGGCAGAGGTGTTTTTTATCGCGGAAAAACCGCACGAGCAGGGACTGGTGTCCTCCTGGCATTGGATCTCCTTGGTAAGACATGGGGAACACATTTTTAGTAATAAAACATGCAGTTCATGTTAAGGTTCATCTACATATCCTAGAAATATAGCCACTTCTGAAGTTATCTGTTTTTATTGTTTGTTTCTTTGGATAGGTACTTTTAAAATCCACAAAAAGCAAAATTTGCTTTTTTTTTCCTTCCTGATATTTCTGTTACAGCTTCAGCCTGTCTTAATCACTCTTTTCCTCTATTAAACCAACCAAAAGGGAAACAATAGGTAAACAAGCTCCTAAGAGCTTGATATTTTCTTGAGATTTTCTGCACTTGTACTTGAGATTTTCTGCATTAGCAGCATTTCACATTGCTTTAAAAAACACAATTCAGTAATGCGTTTTAGGACTAATTTTCAAAGGCTATATCAATCAGGATTGCTTCTTTATTTAAACTAGTAAACTTCTCCTGGTTCTGAATGCATACCTTAGACATTTCAACAACCATTATGGCTTAAGTACCAATGAATATTTTAAAAGATCAAATTGGAAAAAACCTGGCACTTTCTGACTGTCTGCAATAAATGGCAATTCTACAAAGGGAACTAAAATTGGGAATATATTAATTTAAAGTTAATGAACTGAATTTATTGTTTGGCTTCTAAATTTCGTAAGTTCGTTTCTCTTTCCCTTCAGGTTTCTAAAAACTAGCAAGCATTCATTGTATATTTTTTTAAAAGTACATTCTTGTATTTAAAAATCTGTTGGTGTGCCATAATTTAGTTTATACACACAAGACATCAGTGTAATCCCAACTCTAAGGTATTAAGTACTTGAGTCCTTAAGTACTTAAGTGTGACCTTACTTATGGTTTATATGTACAATATGAAATTGCATTTTTTCCCTTAAATTCCTGGAGCCCCAAAATAATAAATTTCCTTCTATTTTCCAATATAGCAGGTTCTTATTAATTACACTTATTGATTATAGGTAATATACTGTTAAAAAGTAAAATGGGAATTTTTCTATGTTTCAAGCAGTGTATTGATGTACATAATCAATATGTATTATACTGTATGTTGATCACTATGATGTATTTTTCTGTAGAAGAGCATTTTCCTCTTGCTATATAAAATACTACTTTGTCTTTTCCTTGTTAATTGCCTTTTATCAATTTTGAGAATTCTGATCCTTAGAAAATGTTA
>CM052546.1:65522312-65595368 GCA_028533065.1 Trachops cirrhosus
AACAACAAAACAAAGAAACAAGTAAATTATAACAAAGGACACTGAAATGGAGGACGGGATGTCAGTGACCAGAGGGGAGAGGGGAGGGAATTTCAGGGGAGAAGGGAAGGGTTTACAGGAACAAATATAGAGGACACATGGACAAAACTACGGGGCTTGGAAATGGAAGGGAGGTTGGGAGGGATGGGTGGGTGGGCTGAAATGGGAGTAAAAGATTGAAACTGTACTGAATAATCTAAAAAAAAAAAAATGTTACAACTATAAGATAATACAGAGGGACATTGAGGGCTATCCAAGTGGCGTCTATGCACCTAAGTATGTCGGGGTTCCAAAAACAGACTATACTAAGAACAAGTTTTCCTATTTTTTTTTTTTTAAGAAAGTAAGTTTCCTTTAGATTCCTATCACATTCCAATCTGTTAGTTTGTACTAGTTGATTTAAGTTAAAATTCTGCAATATTTAAAGACGCACGTTGCCAGTTTCCTCTTTGTGTACGTAATTGTGGCCATGGGAAGTAATTCTGACCTTTTTGTGTACTTCCTCCTCACACTTTTATTTCCTGTCCTTAACTTCCACGCTGTGGTTTCAGAAGGATTATGAGAACATGGAGGAGGTCTGTCAGTTACAGACTTTGGTCAGTAACTTGCGAGAGCTGATCACATTGCACAGGAAATACAACTGCAAATTGGCCCTCTCCGATTTTGAGAAGGTAAAAGTCTAGATTTATCAGCATTATTTTTTATCACAGGCAGGATGAGCAGAGTGTGCATTTATACTTTTTTTTTTTTGCCATTCAGGAGAATACAACCACCATTGTGTTCCGGATGTTTGATAGAGTGTCGGCCCCAGAGCTTATCCCTTCGGTCCTGGAGAAGTTCGTGCGAGTTTACATGAGAGAGCATGACTTGCAGGAGGAGGAGCTCCTCCTCCTCTACATCGAGGTGACTTCTCCTTCACATCCCATCTGTTTTCTTGGGTCTACACAGTGCGTGATCGTACTAAATTTTTACTACAGTGTATTACTGTATTTCGCCATGTATAGTGCACGCTTTCTGCCCAAATTTTTGAGGGAAAAATAAGGATGCGCATTATACATGGGTAAAACTAATTCTGTATCTATATAAATGTTTTAAATTCTTTTATGCTTATATGCTTATGTGTTAGAAGTGTAACTCTAGAAAGCAATAACGATATTCGTATGCAAAATAATGCCTTTTATAATACAAAAAACTGTCTAAATATAAATAATTAAAATGAAAGGTTTTTTTCTTAAAAGTTCGGCCAAAAATGGGTGCGCATCATACACAGCAAAATATGGTAACTCCCTAGAATTGAACATATGATGCTTTACTGTTAGAATCTGTGCAGCTCACCGTTTCGGTTAAGAATGTCGGTCAGATCTGCTGTTGATTGACTGGTAGCCTTGAGCCAAACAGGATGATATTAGGGTTTTCTACAAATGGCTTTTGTGAGGTAACAGGAGCATGAGCTTAATAAATATTAGCAAATTATTTTTTCTAGACATGAATGAGGTGCAATAATCTTGTTTATAGAGTCTTCAAGAATGTTTCCATCATAAGTTTTCTGTACCATGTAAAACCTAAGGCCAAGGTTTGGGCTGTTTTGCATTTTTTTAACCATTGTTCAGCATCCACAGCTAAGCAGAAGTTTTTGGTTTTTACACATCCATAAAAGCTACTTATGTCTGTATGTATGCGTTACTTTTTTCATTTTAGTGAGTTTTAAATTTAAAGCATATATGTGCTTATCCCTCTTTAGGATCTATTGAAGAGATGTAGCTCCAAGTCCACATCACTCTTTGAAACGGCATGGGAAGCAAAAGCCATGGCAGTCATAGGCTGTCTCTCGGACACAGATGTGAGTGCTTAGTGACCGCGCATCGGGCTCAGTTGTGAGCGCATAGGGACTGTATAGCTTTTCCTTTTCAGCATTGCCTCTTAAAACTTTTTTCCTGATCACAAAAGCAACATACATTTGTTAATAAGAATTTATGTAGTATGAAAAAAGGAATTAAAAACAATGTAAAAATCACCCATAATTCTATTTTCTGTAATTATGAAAATTAAAAGTGAAAGTTTTCTTAATCCCACCCCCAGAAGAACTACCATAGACAGCTGTATGCATATACTTCTAGGCTTTTCTACAGTTTTACAAAGACAGAAACATTTTAAAAATACATTACAATATGCCTTTATTTTGACTTTCACTTTTAGTAGGCACCGTTATAAAATATGAATTTAAAAAATATGGAAAATACTTATAAACATAGGCTGTAGAAAGATATAGGGTTATATGACTTAACTTCCAATCAGCCAAGAAAAGTTTTCTAAATTTCTCTAAATACTAAAATTACCCTTCATGTGTAAAAATTGGAAGAAATACATGGGTTTTGCAGTCAGAAGATCAAATCTTCTCCAGCTGCCAGACTAGTAGATGTAAGACCTCTGCTGCAGGTTAGGCAGCGCTGTGAACTTGCACGAGTGTAACTCCGAGGGCTGCTCACTGTCCTGTGTGCGCATCTCTGCAGCTCATCTTTGATGCTGTGCTGAAGATAATGTACGCGGCCGTGGTGCCCTGGAGTGCAGCCGTGGAGCAGCTGGTGAGGCAGCACCTGGAGATGGACCACCCCAAGTAAGAGGGCAGCCTTCCAGGCGACTCAGCGGGCGTTGGGTAACCCTTGTATGCGGGCATTCGTTTTGGGTTTCTGTCCTTTACCATGTCCCTTGGTATTTCATGAAAAAGAAAACCCATGTTGACACCAATAAATTTACTTTTAGAGTCAAGTTATTACAGGAGAGTTACAAACTAATGGAGATGAAAAAACTTTTACGAGGCTATGGAATTAGGGAAGTGAACCTCTTGAACAAGGAAATAATGGTAAGTACAGTGAAGAATCTTTTAACCCCTTTGTCCCATTTCTAAGGCAACGTGGGAAGTTTAATGAGAATTTCGTACTCTTAAAGGTGATAGAGCTAGACTCCCCACTACTTTCCCTTTGTTAAGCAGAATGTTAATAGGGTGCTCAATTATTTGTTAGAGAGGACAACAAAAGGTAAATTAAGAAACTAAAGGAGTGTATCAAATGGTCACATCGTGCACCTTACACGTGCACAATGTTTATTTGCCAGTCACACTCCAGTAAAACCAGAGGGAAAAGAAGTTGGGCGGCACCATCATAAAAGTCTGAGCCTATTTTATTTTCTAATATGTTTATACAGCTTAGTTTTGTCACTGCCTTACTGTAACTTACTGAATACTGGGCCTTACGAACAAACGGTCTCTGGGTTCTCCCCAGGTCATATGATAGAGAAGTGCACGTGTTGTCTGTGTTTCAGAGGGTGGTGCGGTACATCATCAAACAAGACGTCCCGTCCTCTTTGGACGATGCCCTGAGGGTGGCCCGCGCGTACCTGCTGTCTGACCACGAAATCTACAGTCTAAGGATCATCGACCTGATCGGCAGGGAGAAGGTGCGGAAGCTTCCTGTGGTCCTTTCTTTCCTGTGCTGTCTTTGTTAGTGAGATCCTTAAAAACTCAAAAAAACGCCAATTATCCAAACAGATGAACAGCAGTTGAAGTTAGACCAAGGTAAAAAACTTTGAGTGTTTTTCATATGTGCAGGTTCTTTAACAGTATTTTGTGACTAGCTAAATGGGTTTTCACACTCTTTGGCATTTAACAAAACTCAGACTCATGTTTACGATTTCTGTGGAACCCTTTGATTCCAGAATAGGATGGGGACTTTTTTGTATTCTTAAGTGTCTTTTTTTTCCCTATGATTCTACAACCATAAAGTATAGAGAGTGGTGTTTTAATTTAATTTCTTTGTTTGCTGTTGTAATCAACAGAATTTTCTTATTTTTATCTTACCAGAATCTGGTTTTCAAGATATCTTCTTATCTTTCAGTAGAAAGGAGAGGGGTAAGTCCAAACTGTTGCTTGCACAAAGGAAGCAGCTGTTTTTCTTCCTCCCCACACTGGGTCTAGGGTGAGGATGGCGTCCTTTTGTTGCGGTCTCTGCCTCCGGCCGAAGCAAAGAAGACCGCGGAGAGAGTCACCACATGGGCACGACTGGCATTACAAGAAGAGCCAGAGAATTCTAAAGAGGTAAGATTCCTATTAAATAAAATGTAGATAAATCCAACTTTTATAGAGAGTAGGCAATCGGATAGAAAAGATAGGCTTACCAATACGAATATCTGCTTTTCCCACTGCTGGGCGTGCCTAATGTAAACATTTCTGTGTCAGTGTACTGTGTAGAGAAAAAAAAGCCCAGTCGGTGTGGCTGCTCTGGAGCAGTGGCTTGAGCCCACTCTAAATGAGCTAGGATCTGCAGATCGGAAGGATTAATTGTAGTCTGTTGTACCTGAGGAGTTCTCCATGATGCCTTGCCATACAAGCAATGTTCTGTGTTGTATGGGATGTAGTCATTACATCCAGTAGTAAGGTCAGCCCCAGAAACAGTGTAAATCTAAATTGTCTCAGAACACTGAAACTTAGAAACAGTCTCAAGAGAGTCAGTTTACTTCTTTACAGTGATAAGGAAACAAATACATAGGTTTTTAAAGCTTTAGAGATAAATACCTCCCAACCCGTCTCAGCAGTCCCGTCAGTAGTTTCTGTACTTTTAGGGAAATGAGGTTTGCTGGGGGTTTTTAACATCTAATATTTATTATGGTCTTATTATCAGGCAGTGGGCATTAGGTTAAATACTACAAACGAATTGTCCACTTTCTCTTAGCTGGGAAGTACTTTCTTACAAAGTTCAGAAACTAAAGTTTTTACAAAAATGCCTGTCCCAAAGTTATTAGGAAGTGGCAGAGCTTCAGCTTGAACTCTGGCACAGAAGTCTGGACTCTTACCCACTGCCGTCACTGCGTCCCGTAGAAAGTGTTTTTTGTGTGGGTCTGGCCCCTAATGTCCATCATGTCCTTTAATTAAAGCTTTGCCTGTTTGATTTTTCTTCTCTCTTTTTTAAAAATATTTTTTAGTCCTGAAGATAATGAATGATTTGAATTCAGTTCTCTAGGTTAAACAAGCTCAGTTCTTTTTAACTTTTCCAGAGAGCTTTTCCCAATGTTTTTCCAAATAATAAACAAAAACTATTAAAAAACCAACCAAACAAAAACCCAGGGTCTGTAGCTGAAAGGCGTACATTCTGTGGTATTTCCAAATCATATGTCCCAGGATTCGTACTGGTGATTTTTATGCTTGGATTATATATGATTCAATTTGGACCCATTTCTTGGTTCCCCAGGCCCAGTAACATGGACCTCTCAGTTTTCAGCAGTTTTTACTTTTTTTTCCGATCCCTTAGTTGTTGTGTGTTATGTGTCTGTGCTGCCAAAGTGGCGAGTAAGGCCGTAGGTTTCATTTCGCATGTTTCTTTTCAGGACAAGGCCTGGAGGGCATCTGTAGTGAAGACATCAGTGGACATTCTTAAAATACTGTGCAGCCTTCAGAAAGGTAGTGTCCACCTCCGTCCCCTCACTGTGGTTTGGTTGTGAGGTTTGTCCTTTTCCGAAGGAAGCCTCAGCGTCTGCTTGCATCCATACCCGTGGCTTTTCTGGCTCTGGTGGCCTTTGTTGTTCCCACCCATCTGCCTTCACGAAAAGTCTTCCTGGCCTCGTTCTTTTGATTTGTGGCAGGAGATTAGATGCGTCTAAAACTGATTTACCATTGGTATAAGTCGATTTGAACTAGCTTCAGTAAGCTAGTTCAAGCTAGGCCAGATTTTTCAGTGCCTTGCATTTAGTATTCATCTTTCTACTTATCGTTTGGTTATAATCGGGAAACAAAACCCATTTAACCTTGAACTTAAAAAAATGATTGACAAAGTAACTCTTGGGAAGAAAAGAAGAGCTGCATTTTATTTCAGAAAAATTGCCAGTTCTCTTATAACCCATAAACCTCTCTTTTTATACCTTCTGAAAGAATAATTAAATTAGAATTCTTTTTGTATCTAAATTGTCGTATCAGCATCTCAACAGAACTACTGAAGAATCGAGAGAAGAAAACCAAAGCTAATTCAAATTTTAGCTTTTATAAATTCTGATAATGTGGGAATTTCGATGTCTCCTGTAACTGAAAATTTTAATTACAGACAATCTGCAGAAGAAGGATGAGTGTGAAGAAATCCTGAATCTATTTAAAACTGTTGCCAGTTTACAGGTAAAGATGTTAAGCTACATTGAACAGTATTGTTTGACTAATGAGTGCATTCAACGTAGAAGGTCAGTCCTCCTGCTTGAAGTTTTCTGCATTGGCCTTCAGAGACTTTAGACATGCTGACTTTCTTTCTCTTTCTCTTATTAAAAAGTTTTATCGAGACATAATTCACATACCATACATTTCATCCATTTAAAGTATCTGATTCAGTGGTTTGGGGGTATATTGCATCATTAATTTTTTTTAAATTATGGCAAAATACATGCAACATAAAAGTTGCCATTTTTGTCATTTTCAACGTGCAACTCAGTGGTGTTACTTACATTGACGATGTTGTCCAACCACCACCATCACCACCATCTGCTTCTGATCACCTTGAGCAGGCGCCCTGTGCCTGCTGAGCCGTACCTGCCCTCGCCCTCTCTTCCCACCGTTCCCGGTAACCCCTAATCTATTCTTTGTCTTTGTGAGTTACACTCTTCTGTGTATTTCGTGTAAGTGGAGTCACACAGCATTTGTCCCCTCGTACCTGGCTGTTTTTACTCAGTGTGATGTTTTCAAGGTTCATCCATGTTGTAGCTTGGATAGAACTCTGTTCCTTTTTCTGGCTGAATAATATGCCACTGCGTGCATAGACCAGACTTTGTTTATTTATCTATTGACGGACATTTGGGAAAACTCGGCTTGGTTCCACTTTCTGGCCCTTGTATTCACGTGCAATTCGGTGCAGTGCTGCACTGACAACGGATGTGCGAGTGCGACAGAGGAATTGCGACTCCTGCGCTAATTCCGTTGTAGTCTTTTCAGGAGCTGCTCTTTCTTTTTTAATTGTATTCTAGTTTATGCTTTAAAAATGTCTTAATTGAAGTTATCTTTATAGATTATTTATGTAACTCACAGGGCCCTCAATAATGGCCAACAATGGCTGTCATTTACTCAGTGCTCACCATGTGCCAGGGGTCGAGGGTATATTTCATGGTCCCGATGGCTCACTGCAGGGAGGAGTGTTATTCTCCTTCAAAGACAGGAAACTGGGGCCCCACGGTCTCCCAAAATACTGTCAAAGGCAGTGGATTGTCTATAGGCACTGGCCCAAAAGATTGCTGTCTACCCCTTCGTAATCTGTTAAGTATTTTTCTACATAGTTTTAGTTCAATTTTCTTAAAAATTAATTTCTATTAACTTTGAATTGATTAACTGCCCTGAGATTTGAGATTTGAAAGTAATTAATTTCATTATGGCTCAAAGTCCTTCCTAATGTAAAAGATTTTGTAAACAGAAGGACTTACAGAGTTAGGGGATAAGTTTTAGCAAATAGAAAATTAGGTAGCTTTGAAGATATTTTTGTGAAAACTTAAAATTAATGCTGGCAGATTTAACTCTCCAATGAAAGAAGGAATAATTTACTTTGGTTCGCTGGGCCAGTATTTCTCAAACTACAGCCCATGGAATAATGGGGTACCTGAGGCCCTCTCATGGTGTCCATGACATTAAAACAATATTGACAGCAGTAAGAAATTGTTTGGGTTTTTTCATCCATAGGTTGCGTGATGTGATAACATCCTCACTGTGAAGGCAAATGGAATATGCGCTTTTATAGCTGCTTTTGTTTTAAAAATTTCTGTTTAATTTCTAATATGGTAAATATTGATAGCTATCCCAAAAACAGACAGGTTTTGGGGTCCTCGACATTTTCCAGAATTCGAAGGTGCGCTGCACCGGGAAGTTTGGGACCTGCTGTGTTAGACAGCGACATCTCCGGGAAGAGCACCGGGGGTGGGGCCAGTGCACGTGGACTTCCTCCTGTTCTTAAACCTAAGATACTGTAAAGCAATGGTTTTGACTTAGGCAGTCATGTGTATCTATCTTACTGCTGTTTATCGAATATTTATGGCACCGGATGTTGCGGATAGAGGTCAGGGACGCATGCTGCCCTGTGTAAGGCAGCCACCCTCCCTCCCGCAGCGAACTCTTCGGCATGGTTGAGAAACCCTGTCCTGAAGTGTGGCATCAGACCGAAAGGTCTGCCTCACTCCTGGCACCTCTGTATCCTCCCCTGGGCTTCCGTGGGATTATTTTATGTCTAGAGTCAGCAGCCAACCAGGAGTTATGGTAGAAAAGAGCAAGGCCACCAGGGTTAGAATGGCCCAAATCTAGCACTTAATCCCTCCCTCCTTCTACTCACGGCCCCCCCACAGTTCTGGCCCAAAATGTCATCAGTAGTGCCGAAACACCATAGGTTAAAATGACATTTTCCTTTTTTCTAAACTTGTTACAATATTGTTACTTTCATGGTTTGAACAACAAAGTCTTTTTTCTTTTCACTTTTGAATTACACTTGGCATTTAATATTAGTTTCAAGCGTATAGCACCACGCTTAGACATTTATGTGACATCTTAAATCCTTAACTTATACAGGAGTTGTCTTTGGGGGAGAGGGAAGAAAGAGGTTTGAGACACCCGATGGTTTTTCACAATGGACGAACTCAATAGACTCGGGGCTTGTCTTGCTTTTCTTGCGACAGGAGAACTTTGAGGTCTTTCTTTCGTTTGGAGATTATAGCAATCATGCCCTGGTAGCAGAGCTCCGAGAACAGTACATCAAAGCTCAAGAAGCCGCTCAGGCGGAGCGCAAGCCCAGGAGCCCCGCAGGGCCGGCAGCTGCCGAGGAGAAGAGCCCGAACGCTGAGTCCAGGCTGCACCGCCAGGCACTGGCTCTGCAGGTGTCCGAGCAAGAGCTGGAGGCCGAGCTGACCTGGAGGGCCCTCAACGATGGGAACGTGGGGACGGCGCTGAAAAAATGCAGGTGTGCTCCGGCTCTCCCGAGTCCCACAGCCCCTCGGGAAGGGACCTGTGCTTTGTTTACTTCTGTGGTGGGGGGTAGGGGAGGGCCAGGGACACTTGCAATTTCACCAAAGTGACTCTTGGTTCCTTGCCCTGAGAGCCTGTTGGGACTCTGGGTCAGAAAGTGGAAGCACCGATGAGAACTGACTGGTGCTGTGTAGGTAGGTAACCTAACCACCGGGCGGAGGTCACCCTGCGCTCTGCCGGTAAAGGGTGTCCCAGGTAAGTTGAAAAGTGAAGCAAACTGTATACCACGAAGTCATTTCAGTGGTTACATGTTTACCTAAGAAAGGCAAATGCTCACAGTACAAGTATTCTAACTCACGACGCTTCCTTTCTTCCAAAGAGCCTTGTGTAAGTATCACCGCAACCCCGACACTGGGAGATTGCTGTTTCTGGTGTGTCAGAAGCTCTGCCACATGTTGGCTAATGACGTTCCAATGACAACACCTGTGGGACTAAATCTTCCTTCCGAAATACACGATCTCGCATGCCACGCTGCCACCATCTGCAGTCCAGGTGACAAGATTTGTAACACATGTGGTTTGACATTCTCTGGCTCATGTCGTACTCGTCTCCCAAATGTTGGCCCTTTGCAGTTAGGATTGCAGTTAACGAGAGAGATTGTATCTCCATTTTACAAAGGCACAATTACAATCAATTTTCTGTGGGGATTGTTGTTTTAACATATTTCCAAATAGTAACGATGTCACTTCTCACCATTGATGACGTCTGCCTTTGTAGGATTGTGACATTCCTTGCCTCCCCATACCTGGTCTCACTTTCCAGCCAAGCTTTAGAGAACACTCGACCTGCGTTATTCAGGGCTATGTGGAAACCTCTCTCTACTTTGTGGCCTTCCTTAGAATTCTGAATGAGAATTATTAGAAGATCGTTTTCAGACTTATTTTAAACAGTCGAAGTATTAGTTTAGTGATTTTTCTCTATTTTCTTTCAGATTTCTTACCAGACGCGTTAGAACTGTGTAAATATAGTCTCATGGCCGTAGAGCTTTGTAGACAGTGCCAAATGGGTGACGACGGGATTCTGATGAAAGTGAGTTGCTTCTGAATTGCTCTTTCCTCGGCCAAAGCCCTGCTCACCCATTATGTATCACGTTTAAATCACTTGCATAGGTTACACAAATACTGACTGTATCGCTTGCGTTTTCTTATTCTATGCTAGTAGGCATGAGACTGTGTCTTTTTCCCAGTCACATTTATCGGCTTTAATTTGCACAGTCTTATGAAACATTGGGCCTCAAACAAGGCATCTCTGGACAGTGTCCCTATCTTAGCCAATGTAATTTGCAATGGCAGTCTCCTCAGCATCGACCAGAAGAAACAGACTACACAGTTGTATTTGACCGCCAAAACTGCGTTCGACTCTAACGTCTCTGATTCTGGGTTCTGCTCGGTGAATGTTGTTTTGTGTGTTTTGGAGTCTACTTATTAGCACCTTTTCCGTGTGACTTGGTCTTTAGACTTCGTTTGGAACTCATAAAGATCCCTATGAAGAGTGGTCATACAGCGACTTCTTCAGTGAAGACGGGATAGTCCTCGAGTCGCAGATGGTGCTCCCTGTCATTTACGAGCTGATTTCCTCCCTTGTCCCCCCAGCTGGTAAATCTCTTTCGTGTCATTTTCTATGTATTTCTGCTCTATTTACGCAAGTTTAAGCTGTGGAGGTTTGGAGCTAGAACTACACACAGTAATATGGGTGGACCTCCCAGGCACTGTACTCAGCAAAAGAAGCCAGACATGCAAGATTATCTGTGAGACGAGACGGTGTGCTCCATGGAAGAGTTATTTTATGAATGTATTTATTTATTCTTTTTTGTAGAAAACAAGAGACTTCCCCTGGACTTTACAAGTTTACCATACTGCTCCATTAGTGAAGGTATTTGACATCAGAAATGTACGCCATTGTATTATAATGTACGCCATCGTAAACATGCCATACAGAAATTCCTTAAAATCCTGGCTATGAATCTGGCTCAATGTTCTTAATGTCGTTAGTTATTACCGTTACAATGTTATTGTTCCAAAGGGTCAGAAAACTGTGCCATTAGGCTTTCTAGCCTTAACATTTTTTAATCTGTTCATAAATTTTGGTCTTCTAAGTTCCTCAGCGAATGATTTAAGCATCTAAAAAATAGGCAAGTTACATTCAAAATATCTCATTATCTAGCAAACCTAGAGATTTTCTGGCTTAAATCAAGCCTCATGTTAACACTCTCATTTACTAACTTTGACAATGTTACCTGCATTGAAGAAGTATGCTGTCCCTGAAAACAATTTCCAATAATATGATCTATCTTCGGTTAAAGATGTCTAAATACTAACATACTGTTACCATTTCACAGGAGACAGACTCATTTTACCCAGCGTAAATTCCATCTCTGCCCTGCTTCAGAGCCTCCAGGAATCTAGCCAGTGGGAGTTGGCCCTGGGGTTCGTCGTTGGTGCATTTGGTACCTGTCTTCAGTACTCGGTGTCAAATTTCATGAATGCCAGTTTGAGTGAAAAGGTACGGTTTTGAGAACAAATACCTTCATTTTGGATGCATACAGACACAGAAACAGTGCCAAACAAAGGAATTTGGAGTTTACAGTTTCCCATTTGGCTCTGTAGCAAGGAAATCGATAATTCATCCAAGTTAAGATATGGTTGTTGGACATCCACTAAGACTTGGGTGGAGTTCAGGGTCCTTGCCCGCATTCCATACTCAGTCTTCACAGCAACCCTGAGACTTCCCTTTGCAGATGAGGAAACCCCCACTCAGGGAGGAAAACAGGGGCCTGGGGGCCAGGCTGCAGGCAGCCAGCCTTCCTAGTCTGAGCCCAGGCATCACACTGTGCCCAGACTCTGTCTGCTGTTTGTTTTGTGGCCCGAATTATTATAATTATTACCTGAGGATATCATGGACAGATTCTAGAAGACAACCCGTTGACACCTTGCTTTTGAATCTGGCCTCAGGGAATCACTCTCATTTCTACTAGTCTGTTGCTATTTATTAAAGGACAATGGTTAAAAATTAGCTTTATTGAAGTCTAACTTTCAAAATTAAAATGCACGTGTTTGAAGTGTATCTACCAGTGTACTCACCTGGTTGCCAGCACCACAATCAAGGTAGAGGCTGGAAGGTACAGACCGATTTAAGCATCAAGATGTTTTGCCCTTTCCTGGCCAGTTCTCCCACAGCCCCAGCTTTCTGCCATTATAGATGAAATAGATATATGCAATTCTTTTTGCATATAATAATGAATTTTTGAAGTTCCTTAATGTTTTACAGAAGTTTTCAGAATGTTGCATAGAAGTGGACCTTACATGTCTTTTGTTCTTTTCTAAAAGCTGTTTGGAAAGGCCTCGTTAGCTAAGTCCAGGCAAGTTATTATGGCACTGAAAGAGAAAGCTGTGCTGTTTGTCAGGGGAAATGCCACGACACTGTTGCACAAGGTGAGTGTGTGTTCTTGGTGAGCTGTCCCTCCTGCTTTCTGGTGGCTTGTGATGGCTCAGTGACAGTAAGAGTGAGGATGGGAGGGGATCTGAAGGAAAGGCATGAGACAGGAGTCACGTGAGAGGGAAGGTAAGGGTCGTGTGCTGTGTAGAACAAAACGGTCATAGTTATTTTCCATCAATTTATAATACTGATAAAGGACGTTAAAACTAAGCAAACAAGTTGTAACTATGTTCCCACAGCTAACATTTCGTGCAACACTTGTTCTTTCATAGGGCCTATAATTAAATGTAGTGACGAGTCTTTAGAGCCCGGCATTCTGTTTGGATTGTGAAGAATTTGCTTCTCTTGATGCTTTTCCCTGTAGGTTTTTCATTGTCGCCTGGTGGATCTTGACTTGGCCTTGGGTTACTGCACTCTCTTACCCCAAAAAGAAGTGTTTGAAAATCTCTGGAAGCTCGTAGATAAAGCTTGGCAGAATTACGACAAAATTTTGGTATGACCTGGAAGCACACCACCGTCAGTGTTTGAAGTGTTAAAGATTTAGGGGAAGAGCCCTGGCTGGTGTGGCTCAGTGGATTGAGTGCCAGCCTGTGAACCAAAGGGTGGCTGGTTCAGTTCCCAGTCAGGGCACATGCCTGGGTTGCATGCTGGGTCCCTAGTAGGAGGTGCATGAGGAGCAACCATGCATTGATGGCTCCCTTTCTTTCTCCCTTCCTTCCCTCTCTCTAAAACCTTTTTTAAAAAAAGATTTAGCAGATGGAATGTCACACTCAGTTGGTTTCTACCATCTTCTACTTGCCTAGTGACACACTGGTCCTAAGCCTTGCCTAGCCAAAATAATCGCTGTATGTTTTATTTCCTAAAACCTGTGTGCAGCCATTGAACCTCACTTCTTAGGCTTACTCTAGTGTATCGAAACCTTAGGCCTGTGAGCTCATTCTTTCTTATAGGACAAGTTTAAGAGATGCAAAACCTCTCTTTGATGTGTATGTTTTAAATTTGCCTTTGGATGGGGTAGGACATTGCCTGCAGGATAACTAAAATTCGGCCTTTTCTCATGAAGGAACCCCAGGCTGAATTTATGGCATCATACCAATAGCTGAATGACCTAAATATTGTAAAAGTAACGACTGTGCAAAGCATCATACAGCATTTCACACTGTTAGCCCAAAGAAAGGTTGTGGTTTTTATTGTTGGTTTTCATTTCTTAGGCAATATCTCTGGTGGGCTCTCAGCTAGCCAGTCTCTATCAGGAAACAGAAGTGGAGCTGAAGTTTCGTGAACTCAGTACAGATGCCCTGTGGGGTATTCGCCTTGGTAAACTTGGTGTGAGTATTCTTCGTGGCACCACGAAGCTTCATTCATTCTGATATGTACCCAGTTAGAAAATTTACAATGAAGGTCTCATTGCCCTTCACTGTTGGGGAGAGGATGTGTGGGTATGTGTATATATACCAGCTCATAAACTTTAGGTATATTAAGTGCACACATTGGTACTTTCAAAGAAATAAAGGGCCTTTTGCCTCATTTCCTTTTTTATATATATTTTTAAGGAAATTAAGAGTCTTGACATTTTTATCCGCTTAGCTTTCTCATTTATAGGAACATATCTAGCATGAACTGACATTCATATCATTTCGGGCCTAGCCTTTAGCCTCATACTTGTGCTGCTGGGATTCGTTCAAAGATAATATTAACATGTATGGACAGGTGTGCCAGGCTTTAAGAACTCCTGGTAGGGAAAGTAAGTGGCCCTTATTTTCCACTTTGCAAAAACAAATATGATCTTGTTTTCTTTACTAAAACGTACAACATTTTATTTAGTTCGCAAATAGTTGACCTTTCAGGAATGTAGCCGCTCCAGAATGGTGTGTTTTGGAGTCAGCTTCCTGTGTTTGCAGTGACGAGACAGCTCACCGATAACAACCAGACTTACGATGCAGAGCCGAGGGTCAGCGCGACTAAGGGGTTTCGGGCCCACCACCAGATAGTCCTGAAATCTCAGACTGGTGTCAAGTTGGGTAGTATGGTAAAAAAAACACGTTGTAGGAGAGACAGAAACATGTTTTTCTATAAAAAAGGATAGTGCAAAGGCACATCACAATGGTGCCCTTACTCTCACACACTTCAGTTTAGTGGAGTGTTCTGTTTTGCTCTTTTTATTTCTAGATTTCTTTTCAGCCGGTTTTCAGGCAACATTTTCTCACCAAGAAAGACCTCGTTAAAGCTCTTGTGGAGAATGTAGATGTGGACACAAGCCTCATTCTGGAATATTGCAGGTAATTTTATAAAATGTAATGTCATTTTTGCTGTTGGCCTAACTGTGGCGATCCTGACTGCAAGAACACAGTGATAAGGACGATCGTTACACGTGGCCCACAGGTCTGGGATGTTTTCTTTTGCTCACCCAAAACTGAACATAAATCCAGAACCAGATTAAATCTCTTCAGGTGTCGCCATTTTCACTCACTGGTCAGTGCTTCCCACACTCCCTCTTGATGAGCAGGGCCCGGGGCAAGTGATGAGAAGCACTGAGCCCCAGGCCCCTCCCCGAGGTTCTCCCAGCAGGTCAGGGCTGGGGCCCAGGAACCAGAGCCTGCAGGGGCATTTCCGGTGATTCCATGACCAGGGAAGTTTGGGAACATTCTTCTGAGTAATGAAACTTCCAAATCAGATCAAATTAGGGGCAAGGTGATCTGAAATTAAAACTCAGTGAAAAGTAGGATTTAGGGAGAATGTTTTTTTAATTTAATAAGTAAATTAAAAAAATTGAAGACTAGATGTTACTTAATAAATCCTCGACGGGTACATCGCACTGATCCTGTGTCCAGTGGCCTTCACAGGCAGGTTGCTCTGGTATTTGGTAGGAAACACCCACTGTTTCCACGCACCTGCTGCTTTTCCCCCAACTCATCTGCTGCTTTTCCCCTGATGCCTAGTTTTGTTCAGTTTGCCACCAGGAGTCATGCATTGTTCCTTGCTTTACACACATAAGCACACCTCTTGCCCAGACAGAATTCAGTTTCATCTCGAGCATAAACACCTTCAGTTTCATGAAGAGCCGTGTGCTCCCTCTGGTTCCAGAGACCCTGCTTACAGCCCGCTGCCTTCCGCATGTGCGGGTCGTTGCAGGGGTCCTGGGGCCAGCAGTGCCACAGGCTCCAAGGGGGCAGAACCAGAACGAGCAAGATTAATACCTTTTTTTTAAATGTATGTTTATGTGTTTTTAAATCACTTTTTTATTGTTGTTCTCTTAACAGTTGTCCCAATTTTTCTCCCTTTGTCCTCCTTCACCCATCCCATCCCCTGTTCCCAGTCAATTCCCACACCATTGTCCATGTCTGTGGGTCATTCATACATGCTCTTTGTCCAGTCCCTTCCCCTTCTTTCCACTATTATCCAGCCCTCCCCACCCCCAGTAATACCTGATTTTTTTAAAGGCTATAGCTAACTCTGATGACAGGTGGATTATGTGATCACAAGACCGGACAGTGGAAGGGTTAGATTTCAGCGATAGGAGCATGGACCTAAGTCTCCTGTGAGAAATTTCGTGTGGAAACGCAGGCATTTGGGGCATTGGTGTGTGACTTAGTACTTCCCTTAGCACCTTCCAGCTGAACTGTGACGCGGCTCTTCAGCTGTTCATTGAAACCCTGCTGCACAACACAAACGCCAGCCAGGGCGACGCGGGCCTGGACGCAGCCCTGGATGCAGCCGAGCAGCCACACTCCCGACTCCTGGCCAAGGCCCTGGAAATGGTGCCCCTGCTGACGAGCACCAGGGAGCTGGTCATCAGCCTCAGTGGCATCCTGCATAAGGTGGGCGTGTGGTGACGGGCTTTATCAGGTCGGTTTAAGTGTTCCTCCTGCACTATCGTAATTCGATCCGTAGGAACAAATTGGAAGTGGAAGCCCTACATTTTTGATAAACTTCTAGTTTTGAAGTAATTTTAGATTTCTGTATTTTTAATACAGCAGTTTTTTGTCTTTTTTAAAAATAGAAATAGCCTCTGTTTTAGATTTTTAAAAATAACACACATTCTTTGAAAAATATCAAACTAGAGAGAAATGTAGAAATGAAAAGGTGGAGGCTCTGGCCAGGTAGCTCATTTGGTTGGAGTGTTGTTCCAGTACACCAAGACTGCAGGTTCAGTCCCCGTCAGGGCACATGGAAGACTCAACCAATGAATGCACCAATGAGTGGAACCACAAAAATTGATGTCTGTCTATCTGTCTGTCTCTCTCTCTCTCTCTCTCAAATCAATCAATAACTTTTTTTAAAGTGAAAATATTTAACCATAGATAAAAATGTTAATAGTTTGGTGAATATCTTACACTAAACATACTATCCTGTTACTTTTTTTCACTTAATATATATTGTTATTATGTGTCAGTAAATATCCATCAACCTCATTTTTGACAAGTACATATTTTATTATTCCACAATATGGATGAAACCTACTGTATTTTACCAGGTCTTTATGGATGAACATTTAAATCGTAAGTTGTTTTGTTACTATGGACATCTTCATGCATAAATATTTGCCATCTTGTTTGTTATATTTATATTTATTTATTTACTTAGTTATTTGGTTATGAGATCTGAGAATTGGAACTTTTAGGTCAAGGGGTAGTTTGGTGGGGGAATGAAGTTACATGGAAGGGGAAATAAGATTAGAAGACTACAAGAAATACCTCAGTTTTCCATTTCGCCTATAGTTCAGCCAAAAATTATATATCATTTTTCTTCAAAGTTCAAGTATCATAGAGATCATCTTTCCACTTTGTCCAATGTTCTAATTCATGTGACTTTGGCTGGCATTTTAAAAATTAAAAAAAAACAAAACACCAATGATGTGTGAGCAGAAACAAAGAACAAAGAAAATACTTCCTTTCTTTTTATAAACGTAAATGCCACCTGGCTAATTCTTCCCCTCAGTGTGTGGTTAGCGCTAGAACGGAACCCTTTGAGAAATTTGCTTCAAGGGCCGCAATCTTAGTTCTGCCATTCTAAGAACAGGTCAGTTCTTTGTATTTTAACTTTGCCATCATAAATGGAAGAAATAGAATTTTAATTTTAAGATCTTATAAAATTACAGTATTTTAATATATATCTTTTTAGGGTTTTAGTAGTGTAAATCTTTATTTGATAAAACAATATTGCCTTATTCAGCTTTTTTAAAATGACTTTTGAGACATTTTAAAGCATTTATGTTTATCCTAATGGAACTAATTTTAGAAATGAGAAAATTCTCGTTTTTAAAAGAATAATCTAATTTAACTTGTAGCGCACTGAGGTTTTGTATTTGTAATCTCTGTACTGATGAACATCTCTAAATGAAACCACCTGACAGCTGGCAACATCTTTTCAAGTTTTGATATTTTTTTGTTTTTATACAGTTGAATCCCTATGACTATGAAATGGTCGAAATTGTCTTGAAAGTTATTGAAAGAGCTGATGAAAAAATAACCAACATTAATATAAATCAGGTATAACAAGTATATTTTTAAATTCCTTTTTTGTTTTTATTTGGATCTTTAAAAAATTAGTTATCTGTGTGTCTTTCTGGACTGCCTTTTGAACTCCCTTTAAACTCCACATTTTATTCTAGTTCCTTTTCTTTAAAAGGGATACAGAATTAAAAAGGTTTTTCATACTCCCCGTATTTTATCATTTATCTTAATCCATGTTTTGCTCTACTGAGGCACTTTACATCAAAGTGTACAAAATCATTAACATACTGACTTGGAAAAAGTAAGGCAAAATTATTTGTCAGCTGGGAGAAATTTATGTATTTATATCTATATAGATATATATAGAGAGATATATATATAGAGAGAGATACATATATGGTACCCAGGTTCGATTCTGCTTTCTCTGTTAATAGGTAGGTCCATGACTCACTCAATTCCATTGCAGTACTTTCAGTAACTTCTTGGTTTCTTCTGAATTTTGGTCATAGTAGCTATTATATCTTCTTTTTATTTATTTATTTATTTACTTATTTATTTTTTTGTTTATTTTCAGAGAGAGGGGAAGGGAGGGAGAAAGAGAGGGGTAGAAACATCAATGTGTGGTTGCCTTTCACACACCCCCTAGTGGGGACCTGGCCCACAACCCAGGCATGTGCTCCGACTGGGAATCTAATCAGCGACCATTTGGTTTGCAGGCGGGTGCTCAATCCACTGAGCCACAGCAGCCAGGGCTATGTCTTCTTTTTAAATCGGATTTTAAAAGTTAAAATGGGTTGATTCAAAAGGTTTTTTGTACGAGCCTGAAAAATACAAGATAGAAACTGAAGTGAAGTAAGGGATATAGAGGATTACTTGCAGATCTACTGCCCCTGAATTTAAAGTGAAATCTAGGGTAAAGGGGCCCCAGTATACGATGACGGAAGATGGTTTGACGTGGGTGAGGGGCTCACAATGCAGCACACAGATCAGGTATTACAGAAATGTAAACTTGAAACCTATATGACCTTATAACCAACGTCACCCCAATAAATTTCATTAAAGAATGTTAAAAACAAAATCAAGCATTTTGGAGCTCTCGCTCAAACTGTTTGGAGAGAGCGCAGTGAACCGCCAGACTTGTGTTTACGAAACACCCCCACAACAGGCTCCCATCAGCCCCCCCGTATCGCTCCTTCATGACCATATCAGTTACTCGACTTTCAGCTTTTTCATGTCCGTGGTACGTGTAAGCTAACTCCTCAAATTCTGCAGTGCACCAGAAAATGTATTAGATTTTTTGCCAACAAAAATAGGTACAATTTTGACTCATTCACAGCAGATGATTATCATTGTCTTGGCTGTTGCCTTTTTTTTTTAAGATTTTATTTATTTAATTTTAGAGAAGGGAAGGGAGGGAGGAAGAGAGGGAGAGAAACATCAATGTGTGGTTGCCTCTCGTGCTTCCCCTACTGGGGACCTGGCCTGCAGCCCAGGCATGTGCCCTGCCTGGGAATTGAACTGGCAGCCCTTTGGTTTGCAGGCTGGCAGTGAATCCACTGAGTTATAACAGCCAGGGCTCTTTTTTTATTTTACCAGTCTAAGGGAAAAGAGGTCAGTGCCCCTGACTAAATAGTCAGGGATTGTGTGTTTTAAAAATTCTTGTGGCACCCTGGTTTGTGTGGCTCAGTGGATTGGTTGCCAGCCTGTGAAGGTCACTGGTTCAATTCTGGGTTAAGGCACATGTCTGTGTTGCAAGCCAGGTCCCCAGTTGGGGGTGGGCAAGAGGCAACACATCAGTGTGTCTCTCTCTTTCTTCCTCCCTCCCCCTCCCCCTAAAAATAAATAAATAAATAAATAAATAAGTGAAATCTTTAAAAAAAATTTCAACACACCGTTTGAAAATTACTGGTTTAGGCCTTGCCTGGCGTAGCTCAGTGGATTGAGCGCGGGCTATGAACCAAAGCATTGCAGGTTCGATTCCCAGTCAGGGCACATGCCTGGGTTTCGGGTCAGATCCCCAGTGGGGACCACATGAGAGGCAACCACACATTGATGTTTCTCTCTCTCTCCTTCTCCCTCCCTAAAAATAAATAAATAAAAGCTTTTTAAAAAATCACTGGTTTAGAAAAATAACATTGAAAGTAAAACTATAAAAGGTTTTGATCATCTTGACGAAACCAGTACTGACTCAGAAATGGAGACCTATGATGGTATAGAGTCAGATGATTTTAAAACACTCAGGATTAATTTAATTTCAAAAGAAAATATTTTTCATTTTAATACAGGCATTGAGTCTTCTACAACATTTGAAGTCATACAGAAGAATTTCTCCTCCAGTAGATCTAGAATATCAGTATATGTTGGAGCATATAATCACTTTGCCGTCAGCCGCCCACACAAGACTGCCCTTTCACCTAATATTTTTTGGCACAGCACAGAATTTCTGGAAAATTCTCTGTACGTTCTTTAACTTCTTGCGAATTTTACTGAAGAGCCAAAATTTTCTTCTTAAGCAAATCACACTGTCCTTGTCTCCTTTCCAGCTATGGAACTCAGTGAAGAATCCTTCCCAACACTGCTCTTAATTTCTAAGTTAATGAAGGTGAGAGATGACAACACTGTCAGGTGTTCCTCTGTCCTTTAATTAATTCAGATCCCGGGCAGAGGATTTCATGCTGCTTTCACATGGAACCCCTAAAGGGGAGCACATCCATCAGCCTCAACTTTCCTTTTCCCCTCTTCGAAGTTCTCTTTAGACACTCTGTACGTGTCTACAGCCAAGCACGTCTTTGAAAAAAAACTGAAGCCAAAGCTAATGAAGTTACCACAAGCTAAGTCATCCCCACTGATTAACAAGGAAATCTACAAGATCACCCAGACCATCGAATCCTACTTACTGTCTATCGTAAACCCTGAGTGGGCCGTCGCCATCGCCATCAGCCTTGCCCAGGACATCCCAGAAGGTACGAGTCTTCCTTTCACTGCCGCACCATGGGCAGCTGGGTTGCTTTTCTGAACTTGGAGCATACGCTTTTGTAGCTTTAAGGAGAAGCAGCATGATAGGTTAAAAAGGCGTGTCCCTACTCTCCTCACTTGTTTGACTGCTAAACGCTGAAATGTCCCGAGTCAGGGGAGCCAGACTCCTGGCCGCTTGCCCAGGGCGTGGGGGTATGGGCCCCTCCTGGGCGGTGGGAAGGTGAATCCAAGCTTACTTCCCAATGTCCTGTCGTACTTCCAGCGATGAGCCCTCGGATAGTCTCACGTGACCAAACAGGCACACAAACACAGGCGCTCGTTACCGTGGTTTTTGTTGTAACAAAAGTTGAAAATAATTATTTTTTTAAATGTTCATTGGACAGGAACTGGTTTAAGCATATTCAGAGAACGGAATACTATGTAGTTGATTTGGAAAGATGTCCAAGATATATATTAAGTGGGAACAGCAAATGGTACTACATGTGTGGTCTTACCCCATCCAGGTTAAAATGTGCATGCGCACACACACACATACAGAAAACTGGAGGAATTTAAGATTCTAGGGAGCAGGAATAGAAGCTGAAGAAGGGGCCTCTGGATTTACTTCCTGGTCTGTGTTTTTCTGTCCTGTGTAAATTGCTCTTTACTATGAGTATGCATTTTTATAATTAAAAAAAACCTTGCTAACTTGACTGAAATACATTGTCTTGAAAGGATTGAGATTTTCTTCTCAGTCTCTATTTTTTTAGGCTCCTTCAAGATGTCCAGTTTGAAATTCTGCCTGTATCTAGCCGAGAGATGGCTACAGAATATCCCACCGAAGGTGTGTGCTGGCTGGAAGGGTGAAGGCTCCCCCTCCTATTTCATTTAAAGTGTGCTCACCGGGCATGCCTTCTGCCCCGAGGAGAGACTTTTTCTAGGGTGTGTGAGGGCCTGGTGCCCGAAATGGAGACGGGGAATGGGTCAGACCTTTATGTAGGCTACTTAACAGTGTTGCTGAGGCGGGGCCCTCCCTTGATGGTTGAGGATGGACCCTATGCCTCACTGGAGATTTTGAAAGCAAATGTTTCTTTTTGCTTGGAATTTTTTTGAGGATGAAGCACGTGAAAAAGCCGAGGCTTTGTTGAAGAAGCTTCACATCCAGTACCGGCGATCAGGCACGGAGGCTGTGCTCATCTCCCACAAGCTGAACACGGCCGAGTACCTGAGAGGTATCGGGAAGCCTGCGCATCTCATCGTCAGTCTGTACGAGCACCCTAGCATCAACCAGAGAATTCAGAACCCCTCCGGCAGAGACTATCCCGGTGAGTGCCGTGCCCTTTTATCCTCTTGTCCAAAGAGAACTAGCATTTTGATTTCCAGTTATCATGCATTGAGAAGGTGGATTTTTCTTTTTTTAATTCTTAATCTTGACTGTCTTAGATATTCATGCAGCTGCTAAAGAAATAGCCGAAGTCAATGAAATCAATTTGGAAAAAATTTGGGACATGTTGTTGGAAAAATGGCTGTGCCCGCCCACAAAACCTGGCGAAGTAAGTTTGTTCTCACGGGTGTCTCTCCTATCTGTTCTCTCACGTGGACTTGACCTCCTGATGAGGAGCACAGAATCTTAAAAGGAGGAACTTCTGCTCAGTGTGTACCCTCCATTATCTGATCAGTTTTAATGACGTTTACATTTCTTTTTGCTCAGATACTGGTTTGCAACAATTTTACCTTTTAGTTGGTGGTTCCAGGTGAATACATATATAAAAGAAATGGCCTCTTCTTACACTCAGATTCATGGGATTTACTTTTTATTCTGAAGTAATTTTAAATATACGGAAAAGTTGCAATAGTGTAAAAGAATCCCTGTCTGTCCTTTACCCAGCTCCATCAGTGTCTTAACAGTTTGCTGTATTTGCGTCATTACTCTCCCTATGATATATATATTTGTATATATATATATATATATATTCATAATAGTTTTCTGAACCATTTGAGAGTAAATTGCAATGTCATGCTCCTTTACCCCTTAACATGTAAGAGTATATTTCCTAAGAACAAGGCTTTTCTCTTAACCAGTGCATAATTATCAAAATTAGATAATTTAGAATTGACATAATATTGATACAATACAACATGGACTTGAATCTGTAGTCCATGTAACAATTTAACCAATTGTCCTAATGACGCTCTTCATAGCAGTCTGCCCTGGGACCAGGAAGAAGTTCAGGGTTAGGCACTGCTTTTCCTCTATTTAGAACAGTTCCATCACTTCTTATCTCTCTTGACCTTGAAGAGTACAATCTGGTTATTTTACAAGCTGCCTCTCAATTTGGATTTCTATGTTTTCTCATGATAAGATTTGAATTATGCATTTTGGGCCAGAATACTACCTAAATGATACTGTGTCCTTCCCAGGATATGACATCTGGAGGCACAGATGTCTATTTGTCCTAATAGGGGAGTTAATTTAGATAATTTAGTAAACATGTTGCCCGTTTCTCTATTACCTAGTTACTCTCTTTCCCTTTGTAGCTGTTAAGGGGAGATACTTTGAAACGAGACATTTTGTTTCTCTTCAGACTCCTCGCCCACCACAGATAGGCCCCTGATGGCCCCTGTTGACAATTCTCACTTGAACCCTTTTAACTCGGATGGACACTGATGTTTTTGAAGGGTGCAGGCCAGTTGGTTTGTAAAATGTTTCTCTGTGGGTTTGCTGATGTGTCTCATGATTACATTTTTGGGTTCTGTATTCTTGGCAAGAATACTATGTAGGTAATGTGTTCTCTTCAGCACATCGTATCGGGGTACGTAATGTCAACACGTGATGTCAGTGTTTTAGAAACAGCAGCATTAAACCTAAATTTATGGAGGGATTTTTTGCACTGTTTCATCTGAGTTTTCAGGCAGCACTTAATTCGGGTGATTCTGTAATTCCTCTGTCCATCTAGGCGGACATCCCTGGAAAAACTCTACCTGTAAATAGTATAACTGACGTGATGTTACGTTTTTAATTAGTAGTATTTGTATCACTTGGCATTCAATCTCACAAGTATTTTTAAAGTATTTACCAGGAGCAAGACCTGAGCGTCTGTGGAAACAGAGGTGTTAGAAGCACATCTGAGCCATTTAGAATTTGTGGTTGTCTCAGAAACCGGAATGTTTTAACTTGTGCATTTGGAGTACAAAACTGAAAGTTCTTCAAGGCCGGGAACTTTGTACATAGCACCTAAAACACTGCTTTGTAAATTCCAATAAAAATATACTGAATTAATGAACGACTCAATGTTCACAGAGCCCTTTTCTTTTAAAAAATTACCCAATGGAAAAAATAAAATAAAAATGACCCAATGGGTGTAAGCTTCAGGAGGATGGGATTATTTATTTTGCTTAGTCAGCAACCCACGTGCTCAGATTTGCTCCTGGTGCACAGTGCGTGCTCAGCGAACACTGTATTTGTTGGCCGAATGAATGTTAGTAAGCCCATTTCCTAAGCAAAATTCTCACAGTAATGAGCTGTACTGTAATTTCTTGTATGTAAACATAATTTTTTATACTGGGTTTTTCATCTAATAGATTTTCATAAGTTTATCTAGTTTAACAAATCTTACTGAGTTTTGACTTTTTTCCCTCACCTTTTCAAAGAACCCATCAGAAATATTTGAACTTGAAGAAGATGAAGCGCTACGGAGGTACTCTTTCTTTGCTTGCATTTGTCCTTATCCTGCTGTCCGGTAGGAGTCTTGACTAATAAATTTGTCAGAGAATAGTTTGAAAATACTTTCTTGATATCATTTGGATCAGAGTCTGAGGAGAATCAATCCATTGACACATGGCTGTGAGTAGGGGTATCTCTAGAGCAATCGATAAGAAGCAGCCAAGATTCAGAATTTCTGAACCCTCAGTGAGTTCCTACTAAAGTTGAGTGCTCCTAGAACACCTTCAGCGGAGAATGCACCTCAAGCAAAGGAAAACTCTCGTTAGCTAAGACCTTGGCCCCAGGCCCCTCTACGTTATCTTGCTCTGGGGAGCTGGGCTGAGACCACAAAAGGCACATCGGTTTCATCTAATGTGCCAAATCTGATTGGCCGTGGCTTGCTCTCGTGAGAAGACTCTATCTGGGCCCAAATCAAAACAAGTGTGGTAATCCATTCCTGATGCTTGGCCCAGGCCCAGGCCCAGAGAGGGAGTGGCGACCCACATGCCGGTTTCTCCCGTTCCTGGTCTCAGCCAAAAGTAGGGCAGGCCACTCATGGGGCCCTACATCGGTCCTGGGGATCTGAGAGAGGGTATGGAAAGGTGAACCCAAGAAAAGACTTTCTCTGTGTTTGGACAGAGCTGGCCTGCCACCCGCTCCAGGACCTCCTTTCATCTGGACTTCCCTTTGTCTTTGCATAGTCCTATAAGGGCAGGGGCACCTTAACTAAGCAAGAGGTAGCTCCCAGAGGGTATAGCTGCATCAGCCACCCCAGAAGTCTTAGAGGGAAACAGTTCAGAGAGAGAGGGAGGGAGAGAGAAAATCCCAAAAAGGAAATCCCAGAGGGGTTTTTCCTTCATGCCAATTTCGTACCTTCCAGCCTTTTCCCACTGAAAGCTCCACCCCCCAGTGCCTGCTCCATCTTGCTCCTCTTTCTCTAGAGGGAGCTGTTCAGCCCCAAGTGTGCAGGTTGACATGTGCCGTGGATGGTGTCCTGTGAACTAAAACAGCATTGCCCGTGCATAGCGTTCAGTGGGCTGTGCAGCTGTGGTTCGTATTGGCTTCTGACATAGAATGTACGTTATCAAAGACTGACTAGCTGTTTTACAGGCGAGAAGACTGTATTGTATTTGTTATGGTCTTTAGATAAAGGAGAAAGCAAAAATGTCCTTGACCCATAACCCTTTAGGGCTGTGTTTGGGGTGACATTCTCTGGACAGTAAAACAGGTCTGTTGTTTTAATGATCTGTCACTAAATTACAATCTAATGTGATTAAAAACTTTTCTTTAGAGTCCTGTATCTCCTCCTGTCTCGTCCGATTGATTATAGCTCCAGAATGCTGTTTATATTCGCCACGTCAGCCACCACGGTAAGTCCTGGGAGTGCAGTCAAAACTCACGTCTGCGTCTCTTTTTTCCTGAATGTGTGCTGTGCTGGGTCTCATTAACAGATGGCTCAGATGACGCTCACTCACACACTTACTGAAAGTGTACGCACCTCACTCTGTAACATCTGCCACCCCCACTCGGTGTTGGCTTCCGTAACAGACTGAATGGTGTGCCTGCTGACAGTTCCCACGGGTCATCTTCATTCACAGCTATTAACTCCCTGGTTAGCCGGCATTCCCGGTAGCAAGGGGCCAAACCGGCTGGCCAGGTAGAAGTCGCCACCCTGGCCTCAAGGCCCTGCGTGACCGGGCCTCCCCGTCCAGTCGTGCCACTGGACTTGAGCTGGACTGAATGATCCCTTTTCCCTTCCCTAGAGGTCACAGGGCCTTTTTGCCTTCAAGCATTTGCCCCTAGAAATGCTCTGAGGCAGCAGGAACCCAGGGGGAGGAGGAAGAAAGGGGGAACCGAGATGCTGATCGTATGTCCTCGACAGCAAGGGGCACACATCCCCCTTCTTGATTCATGTCACACTTCCCACGTCTTCTCACAGAACATTAAAGAGGACATCCTAACTAATGTGTGTACATTTTTCAGCTGTGAACTCTGAGGAATCTATTCAGGAGTTGAGGTTTTAGTCAAATTAATTTCTACTGCTTCAAGAACCTTAAGTCCTGGTTTGTTTCCAGCACCTTGGAGGCGGGGCTCTGCAGAACACGGTGCTGCTCCGGCGCCAGCTGCCCCGGCCTCGCCTCCAGCTGGCAGCAGTGTTAGGGAAGTGCGGTGACCGGTCCCTGCTGACAGAGCTGAGGAACACTCTGCAGGGTTCCCTGGGTCGCACTTTGCCAAACACTGCTTCTCTCGGAGCAGAGATTGCCTTTAGTTTAAAAAAGAAGACACTGTGTGTGTTGCTTGTGTTGCGGGAGCTTTAACCAGCACAGCGCGAACGTGCAGCTGCCCTGACCTCACGTGCTTTTGCAGACCCTGAGCATGCACCAGCTGACGTTCGCCCACAGGACGCGGGCCCTACAGTGTCTCCTCTACTTGGCCGACAAGGAAACGATAGAGTTGCTCTTCAAAAAACCCATCGGAGAAGTGAAGTGAGTGGGAGGCCGTGAACTGTGCTCAGGGAGAGGAAGCTGGCGTCGTTGGGAGTGTAGCGCAGGAGGCCCGGGGTTGGGCGCACATCCATCCAAGTGTCCCCGCATTTTAGAGCGTCTTGTGTCCCTCGTTCCTCTGAGACACTTAGAAACGAATGTCTTCTTTATCTTTCTAATACTATATTCCGTGAATATATTTAGAAGCCTAAATTGGCATTTAAAAACAGGACTAATTTATCCCTGCGGTGGCTTTCATTTTAAGCGTAAACATGGCCTATGAGAATGTTTTCCGCAAATACCTCTGTTTTCCAGATCTTACTTGAAATGTATAACTTTTCTGGCATCGTTTGAGACTTTGAATATCCCCATCACATATGAACTGTTTTGCAACAGTCCTAAAGAAGGAATGATTAAGGGCCTGTGGAAAAACCACAGCCACGAGTCCATGGTACGTAGGCCGGGTCCCCCTCCCGCACAGTGGGGCAGCCGTCCGGGAGACACACCCAGAGAAACCCTGATTCCTGAGCAAGCTGCTGCTGTGAGAGGCCTCTTCCTCCTTCCTGCCCCGGCGGGCGTGGGGATGGCTCCCACTGGGGAGTCCCCTTCCCCCTCTTCCTTGAGGACTAAGGCCATCCCTTTCAAGAAGAGAGAGCACGTTTATAATCCTCCCCGAGGCCCGTCTGTCCTCAGCTGGACCAGAGAAGAGATGCCCTGTGTTGCCAGGGGCAGCGTTTCACTGCCTCCTGGTTGTTTATGGGGACTTAGTCTCTGAGGCAGCTGGAGCCCAGCGAGGGGTGGGTACGGGGCCAAGAGGCAGACTGTTCTTAGACAGGAAAAGGAGGGCAAGGGGGAGTCGAGGTGCTGTTCGTGAATTTATGAAAATGGTTTTTAAAAGGATAATCTAAAAAAATGATAAAAATAAAGGGATAATCTTAATCTCCTTTTTTTTCTTCCATTAGAAGGATGGGGCCTTCGTTGGACTTAGGCAATAGGCGCAACTAGATTAGAAGCATATTTTGTATTCAGCTGCCCACCTTCTCCAGAGGTGGTTTGACTTTCTGGTGTCCTCAAGCAGTATGATTTTTTTCCTGCTTTAGGCAGTAAGACTGGTGACGGAGCTTTGTTTAGAATACAAGATCTACGACCTGCAGCTGTGGAATGGGCTCTTGCAAAAGCTTCTTGGCTTCCACATGGTAAGGCTCAGTACCCCGACTTCAGGGAAGGGGGTGCTTTTCCTCTCGGTAGGAGACCACAGTGTACGCTACAGCTTCCGCCCGCCCCGCCAGCACCCCGAGCTGACCGTGTTACTGAACACATGCTCACTGGAAACGCCCACTCTCTCTGTTCAGGCCGCACTTAAAGAACTTGGAGTTAGACCAGAGAAATCGCGAAGTCAAAAATGACATTAATGTCACGGGAAACAGGTGGAAGTTTCCCTGGCCTTCTTTGACATTTGTGACTTTGTAAGGGAGCTGCCTCGGTGGGTCTCGGGGGAGATGAGTTTGACTGGTAATCCTTCTGAAAGAACTTGCTATTCATGTGGGAATTTTCTGTTCTGGCAATCTTAGGAATGTTTTTCTTTATTTTTTCACAGATTCCTTATCTAAGGAAAGTCTTAACAGCCATTTCTAGTATCCATTCTTTATGGCAGGTATGTAGATTTGTTTTTGCTTTTTTTTTTTTAAGTAAGTTTTATAGAATTTAATCTTCATACACGCTGGCCTGTGGCCGCTGGGCATGCTGGTTAGGAGCCGGCTCCTTGGGGGAGAGCAGGAGCGGTCTGCGAGAGGCTGGTGCCACGGGGTCGCCGCCGCGAAACCGCATTCTCCCCAGCTCCGCAGGCCTCCTGCGTCAAGTCCTCGCTCACGCTCTCAAAGCAGCTCTGGCCAGCTCTGATGTTTGTCAGGGCACAGCTCGCCCGAACGGCACCTTCCGCGGACCCTCCGGGACTGCGAAGATCTTCAGAGTCGGGGGGCACGCCGCACCCACCTTTTCTGAAGGCCATCAGTTGTGCACCCGTGTCACCGTCGTTGTGTAGAGACGTGTGCCGCGTTGGGGTCCTGGGGCTTGCTCCCTAGCAGTGCATACAGCTCTCCCTCATTTTTTCAAATGAAGACATAATTCACATGTAAAATTCACCCCTGCGAAATGTACAACTAGTCCCGTGGTTTTAGCGTATTCACAAAGCTTCGCAACCATCGCCACTGTCTCCGTCTAGAATGTTTCCCTCACCCCGAAAAGAAGCTCCGTGTCCACTCGCACTCACTGCCCACTCCGCCCCGCCCCCCCCCAGCCCTGCTCCCGCTCGTTCACTTCCTGTCTCTGGGTTTCTCTAATGACACGTGGCCTTTTGCATCTGGTGTCTTCCACTCGCCATAATGTCCTCAAGGTTTTCCCGAGTTACACGGCGCATCTGCGTGTCATCCCTTTTTGTTGCTGAAGGATGTTCCATTGTGTGGCTATACCACATTGTATTTATCCGTTCGTCAGTTGACGGGTGTTTGAGTTACTTCCGGTTTTTGATTACTATGAGCGATGCTGCTGTGAACATTTGTGTGCAGGTTTTTATGTGCATAAGTGTTTTCATCTGGCTGTACACCTACCAGTGGAATCATAGGGTCTTACAATGACTGTTTGGCCTTTGGAGGTACCTCTTTATTTGTAACTCTTAATTATTCTCCATAGTGTGGAGTAAAATGCACCGTAACTTGGTTGACCGCCCTCCTACTGATGGAGGGTTATGCAGTGTCCTTATTCATCTGAACTGTTTCCCCTTGACCCCTTGCCCCCTTGCCCCTTTCCGTGGCCTGAGCACAGTGACCCATAACAGAACTAGTATAAGTTATGTTTTCCGATTTGGGTTCTGATGGTTTTTCCCCCAAGTAAAACAGTACTGAATCAGCCGGGATTGTATGTAATAATATCGTGAAATACACAGTTAAGAAGAAAAGTGTCCTAGAATCTAATCCCCTTGAGCACAGACGTACCCATTTGTATTTTGGTTTGAGCATCCAGCACGCAAGCTCATTAGAGAGTGCGGTCCGAGGCTGTAAAATGAGGCGTTCTCAATGTCCCGGGCATGAATCTGCGATGTGCTTCTCTCCACAGGTCCCCTACTTCAGCAAGGCCTGGCAGCGAGTGGTTCAGATGCCACTACTTGCAGGTACTGTCCTCTCCCCGCAACAGGGACAGTAGCGTGTCACCTTGTACGTGTGTGTGTACATTTTTGTTGTTTTTCATTTTCAGCCTCTTGCCCTTTAAGCCCCAGCCAGTTATCAGATTGTTGTGAGAGTCTCATTGCTATTCTCGAGTAAGTAAAATACTTGTTTTCTTAGCGTCCCCCAAAAATCCATTGCTTATAAAATTGCTAATGCATTGCTTATAAAATTCCTTTTTAATAACATCCCATAATTCCTTTTTCTTGGGAAGGTTAGGGTACTGCTCATTTTTAAAATACAGTATCTGTTGTTTTTACCCCGTCTGCTTCCTCTGCACGGTACAACTTGTACACTGATGCTCAGTTGTCCCCAAACTTAACGTGCATAGAGGGCACCTCTGTTTCTGCCTGAGTGCTGCCGGGTGTCCCGGAGATTTTGAGTCTTCTGAGAGCTCGTCTTCAGGCACGCAGAGGCCTTCAGATGTGGTCCCAGCAGCAGCCGGCATCCTGTGCTCCTGCAGACCCGTTCTGTCACTCCCGGAAGAGTGCCGTGAAAGGCGGGTTCCTCATTGCTAAGCATATGTTATGCATCAGACCCTTAACATCTGAAACTGTTGAAAGTGTAGGCAGGCAACAACTGTGGGACACTAGAACCCAGAGGCCCTGACAGTATCATTGGTGACTAACTTGCCCTCTGGAAGATGTCCGGTTTCAGGTGACCTCGACATGGTTGGCGTTGCCCGGCAGTACATCCAGCTAGAGCTTCCGGCCTTTGCCTTGGCCTGTCTCATGCTCATGCCCCACTCGGAAAAAAGACACCAGCAAATCAAGGTATCTTGGGAATTACTCCCCTGGGGCTGCCAAAGAAACGGACGGTCTCCCCTCGCATGTCCCCTGCAAAAGGCTGCGTTGTCTTCTCACCACACCTGTCAAGCGGTACATCAAATGCAGGTGGGGCAGAAGGGCTGTGTGTCTCACCCTGTCCATGCACCTCGATCTGGTGGGTACGCCAGGGGAGCTTGAGGGGGTCAGTCCCCAAAGCAGGGTTGCAGCGGTGAATGAAAAGAAGCAGGATGGAGAAGAGAACGAGGAAGACACCTCGCTCACTGATGGGAGGTGGGCGATCGAAGAGCAGGGACAATCAGGCTCCGTGTGTGGCACCACAGAGGGGGCCACAGCCGCTCTGCGGACAGAGCTTTAAACATGGCGCTCATTCCCTCTGTAACACAGAACGAGTGGAACAGAGCGTTTGGAAATGTTTCGCAGCTGTTTTCCCGAAGGAGATAAGCCAGTGGGCAGAGATCCATATAAGTGAACACACATTTTTATTTGTCATTTGTTCTACTCATTTCATTTTTTTCGAAGCCATCTGTGCTTATCTTTGACTTTGTTCTTTTTTGGCTATTCGCAAACTCATCCGTTGCTGCTTTTCAAAGTTCTGTTATTTAAATAGATTCCTTTTGGCACTGAGAATGACAAAATGCTTGTTAAAGAGTTCTTGTTGTTGGAATGGGTATTTGTAAAATGCTTTTTTTCTTCAATAATTTTCTGTTGAAAGAAGTATTTTTCCCTATAAAAGAAATTTGTCAAGATATTTCAAATTTAAAAATGAAAACCTGCCCTGACCAGGTAATTCATTTGGCTAGAAGGTCATCCTGATACACCAAGGTTGTGGGTTCAATCCCCAGTCAGGGCACATATAAGAATGAACCAATGAATGCATAAATGAGTGGAACAACAAAAATCTCTCTCTCTCTCTCTTCCTCTCTTTGTCTCTCTCTCTCTCCCCGCCCTCAAAATCAGTTTTAAAAAAAAGAAAGAAAAAACCTTACAGATTTGACAGAAACTAGTAGTAATTATACTTTTTCATTAATTATGTTTTGACTTTTTTCTCTAGAACTTTCTGAGCTCATGTGATCCTCAGATCATTTTACAGCAATTAGAAGAGCATATGAATACCAGCCAGCTGGCAGGATTTTCCCATCAAGTAAGAGAAAATTTCATTTCCTTTTCACTATGAAAAATTAGATATTAGAGGCAGTCATTTTCCCCAAACCAAGATAAAGCAGAAAATTACCATCTCAATCTGTTAGTATATAATTATTTTGCTTTTATTAAAACCTCTGAATTTTTTAAAATTCAGAGACCCTGGCTGTCTCCGTTTATTCTCTTTAAAAGTTCTGAAGTGCTTAACAGCCATTACTTTTACTGACTGACTTGCTGTATGAGGCTCTGCAATGGGCCACGGCAGCCCCCGCTCAGAAGGTAGACTGAGTTACAACGCGGTGGTAATCTAACTCCAGACCATCATGAATGTTTTGGTATTGAATTGGACTTGGCACTTAACACATTTTTAGTATGATGATACCTGTCACTATCTATAGATTCGAAACCTGATTCTAAATAATATCATAAATAAGAAGGAGTTTGGGATTTTGGCAAAGACAAAATACTTTGAGGCGTTGAAACTGCACACGATGAATACCAACAGCATCACTGACCTAGTAAACTATTTGGCAAATGAACTAAGGTAAGTGAATTAAGGGGGGGAAAAACTAAAAAAAAAAAAAACCTTGCTATAGAATTTCCTTAAAACTTATCTTTATTTTGCAGGAAATATCAAACAATTATAGAGCTCTTTGGTTGTAATTAAAGGTTCCGAGTGTTCGGCCCTAGCATTACTACACATACCCCAGAGGTTACTTCTAACCCAAACTCTTGGAACATGAACTGGAAATTGGACAATTATACAAGCTGTCTGAACCCCCAAAATAGGTGTTTCACAGTTCTCTAAAACCCTAAATTACAGCTTTATTTCCGGAGCACTTGCTCAGAGAATCAGTAGCTTTATGTAACGTAATTTTTGCTGAGTTTGGTTATCTAATTTTCCAGCACCCACAAGTCTGGAAACAGCAAGCCTCGTGGCATAAGGTTGGGTGCAGATTGGGCGAGTAACGGGGAGAAAGAGGCAGCGGGTGGCCCGGGGGCAAGGGAGAGGACAAAGTTCACCGGGCCTGTCCCTGCGTTTGTCTAGCTGTGCTGGTCACTGGGGAGGGATTCCTTCCATCTCCACCCGTGGGTTTCTTTCTGTTTTTGTACGTGATGGTGACCGAGCCACAGTCGCATCTTGTCGTTTGTGAACGAGTGTTCTTTTTTGAGCTGTAATCTCTGCATGACAAGCTGCACATCCTTCAGGTGTGCAGCCTGATCGGTTTGCCTGTACCTGTGATGCCATTGCCACAGTCAAGGTAGCGAGCATAGTCATCACCCCGGCAGTTTCCCCACACCCTGCTTTTTCTTCCTGATGCTGCAGTTTAGATGAAGCTTCCGTTTTTGTAGCTGAATACTCAAAGCACCGTGGGAGCCCTGTGCCAGCAGACGCTGCGCCCTGTGAGATTCTGAAGGTAAAGCGGCCACAGTTCCCTGGACTCGAACTTGACGCCATTTCCATTTCCAGGGTCTTGAAATTGAGCCGGCTTGTTTTGGAGATAGATTTTTTTTTCATGTGCCCGCGTGTATTTTTGTATTGTACTTTGTGCATAAGAGAGTCCCGAGTGAGAAATGAAGTGGCCGTGGTTCTCCTCTGAGCCCTGCGCCCAACGGCCGTGTGGCCCCTGGCCATTCGCCGACCCCGGCTCAGCTGTGGTCTTTGCAGCTGGACCCCGGTCTCTCAGGCACTTTGCAGCTTTCTGATTCCTCCTGGGGTCTCGTTGCTCACACCGAGTGGAGCACTGGATCTCAAAAGGCATCAGTTAATGTTGTGCTTGAGTAGTAAGTGCTCTTCTTCCTTTTAGTTACCTAAGACATAATTTGTTCGCTGTGGAAAAGAGAGAAATTTGCAACAGCAAAAAAACAAATATCCTAATCTGAAATCTCACTACCCAGACCCAGTGTCACTGTTAACGTTTCGATGTATATCCTTCCAAATGATGTCGTGTATGAAGTAGGCATATAAATTACTTTTACTCCTATCTTGAATTTAAATAGAAGGTAAATGGTTTTACTTTGATCATAGATCAGGAGCTTCAGTAACCCTAGGTATTGTGGGGGTTTTTCCTCCCGTGGTCTAAAATAGACATTAAAATAAGCCTACGTTTTGTTAATGTCACTAATAACTTCCAGTGTTCACATCCAGTCTGTTGTGCTTAGTGGCATAAAACACTTTTTTCCAAAAAGGGAGAATATTGATTCAGTAGGTGTATTTGTGACCCTTAAAATTGTTTTCCTCCAGCCATATTTATCTAAAATACCGAAGAACATTACGTGTAGATTTTCAGCAATGCAGTTAAACCTAAAGTTCTGTAAGTTCATCTGAGCATTTTCTGTTTGAAAAAGCTAAATGCCACTCATAAAAATACTTCTGTGTTTTTCCCCACTTAGATGTTCTTAACAGATCATAGTTAATCATCAAACCTTCCTCAGGAAGAACAAGAGGAAGTTTGGAGCCTGCTGTGAACCGACCATATTTATTGTGGATTTAACGTTGTGCTGTTGTCAGCTGTTACCTGACAAGTAATAACTAAGACAGTTGGTTGTCCCATAAAAAACTCGTATCCTGAATTAATAAATCTTTTCTCTGCTAGTTATTTGTATAACTTAGAGACTATCGATTTTTGCGCCATATATGAAGAAGACAAAATGCAAAAATATTTTGCTCCCCTCAGAAGCAAAGCAGCTACTTACAGCCTATTTCTGCCACCTATAAGAATAAGAATATCCATCTTAATGCTACTCTAGTAAACACGTGTGTGACTTTTGGGGTAGAGTGTGTCGGGCAGTGGCCAGCCAGAAAAAATAGGAAACACTCTAGATCATTCAAGTGGAGCTGGACTGAATGCCAGGAATTGGTTACAAAGGTGTTAACTGAGAGGCAGAAGGGAGATGGAGGGGGCCGCTTGCAAGGCAGAGAGGGGAGGACTGCAAGCCTAAGATTAGGGAGCTGCCCCCTCCTGCCCCCGGGCTGGAGCCCGTGTTTGCTGCCGAGCTGGTGGTGGACCCCGCGCTCCTGCTCAGGCCGCATGTCTCCCCGACACTGCTGCCCGGAGCCACCTCAGGCCTCCTCCGCTGTTGCCGCCTCTGCCAAGCCACCCACAAAAGTTTGCTTTCTCCAACCTCTAATTCCCGCGCCACTGCCAACAAGGGACACAACCGAGCGGGAAACCCTCTGGGCCAGGAGTCTGGGCCGTGCCCTGTGCAGGCTGCAGGCCCCTGCCTGGGAGGCTGGCCCACAAGGGCAGGGTGGCGTGGAGAGCCAGCAGCCACTCCCGGGCACGCAAAGATGATTGGAGCTCTTATTCCGCCTGCCTAATCTGCTGTACTTGTGAAAAACTCCATGATACTAGAATTACTTTGACTTTGTTTTGCCAGTTGAGAAAATATCATTTCTATACTAGCGTTGTTATTTAAAACATGGGTTTTGGGATAAAATAAGTTGGATTTGGATTATGGCTCCATCCTGTATGAGCCGTGTGCTCCTGGGCAAGCTACAGAATTTCTCGAAGCCTGAATCCCTCCCGTTTGTAAAGCCTGCTAGTTGCTGGAGATTCGAATGGTCGTTCACGTGCTGTCTGCCAGGTGTTTGTAGATGACACCAATATTTTTCACAAAGCTTCTCCCATATTTGCAATTATTTCCTTAAGATACATTCCCAAGAACAGAGTGACCAGATCAAAGGGAATGAAGAAAACTATTTGTTTGTTTATTTCTGGAGAGAAACATCAATCGGTTGTTTCTCGTACGCCCCTGATGGGACCGAACCTGCAACCCAGGCATGTGACCTGACCAGGAATCAAACCAGTGACCTTTTTCTGCTTGGCAGGATGACCCCCAACCCCCTGAGCAACACCAGTCAGGCCCTGAAGAACATGTAAGGCTCTACGTGCAAATGACCAAGCCGCATGCATTTCAAAGGGCAAATGTCCATTCCATCCACAGATCAATGTCTGCCTTATTGCATCCTCTCTAATGCCGAGCCATCTTACTTGCAGAAACTTACTGCTAATTCAATATGAATTAAATGGGGAAAATGGTATCTCACTACTTAGGTTTGTGTTTCATGGACATTCATGTGATTGAACCTCAAGAAAACTAATCATAAGGCTGACCGTGCAAGCAGAGCTGTAATTATATTCGTGGGCGTGATGAGCGTGCAAGGACTGGGAGGGTCACGTGGTGGCAGTAGAAGGTAACAAATGGGAGCAGTCCCGTGCTGAGGGGACTGCAGCTGAAGCAGTTCCTCTCCAGTCTTGACGCTGGTGTCCTTGTTCAGAACCCGGTTCTGACAGGGAGAGGGTTAGCTGCAGGTACGCCAGAGAAGCAATTTTTTTTATTTTTCAAATTTTATCATTTTTTAATGTTACTTTATTTTTACAGAGAGGGAGAAGGAAGGGAGAGAAACATCAATGTGTGATTTCCTCTCCCAAGCCCCTTACTGGGAATTTGGCCCACGCAGCCAGGGCAAGAAGTAACTTTTTGAAAAATAAATATATTTGGATTTATTTTAAGATTGACATTCAAATATACAACTAGCCATGTTTCTTGTTATATTTATTACATTTTTTATTAGCCTTGATCATTTTTTTAAATTACTCCACTCTTGTCTCCATACTGTTGCCTAAATATATTCTTAAAACATAAGCCAAACACACTCAACACCCGACCTCACACTTTTCATTGGCTCCCCCTTTCTCTTGGCGTGAAACCCAAGTGGCCAAGTGAGACTCATCGGCTCCTTTGTTCAAATCAAAGCCAGGGACACACTCTAGGAAGAAGAATTATAAACAGGCTCTCGGTGGATCTACAAAAAGTTTCACCCTGTGGGTGGTCTCATTTTTAAAAAGCACTGTGTTTGAAAGTTGGACCTGTCACAACTCCATGCCACCTGCCCATTCGGAATGTCCTGCGTGATGCAGTCCTACCTGTCTTTCTAGGCTCGGCGCCTCCCACTGCCCCTTCCCCTGACCAGCCTTCCCCGCCCCACCCCGCCCAGCTGCAGGTGCTTCGCTGCCACCCCCAGGATCTTGCTGTGACATCGACATTGACTTTCTTCTCAACACCACCCAGAGTTACCTTTGTTAGACTTGTGCATTGACTGTCTCGCTCTTCATCATTTTACCACCAGTCCCCAGGTCACTGGCCTCACCTAGTAGACTCTTAACAAATATGTATGAGATGTGAATTTTGACCACCCGTGATCAGGGTGGAATTTTCTCCTTAAATGTTGCATGACCACACAAGCAAGTGACACAAAGAAAAACGGGGAAGTTAGCAACAGCTCGATGAGAAGGGCCCTATGTTTAATTTTCATGACTCATGTGAATTCTTGCATCATCTCACTTCGAATGAGGCGGCTGGATTTCCGGTTGACCATTAGAGGAGAGAATTTTATTAGTAGGATGATGTCCTTCTGCATCCTACAGATGGAAAAGCTGACGAGATGGGGGATATCTGGTTCTCCAGGGCCCGGGAACTTGGAAGCCATGTTTATTGTAAACACCACATTGGCTCCCTCTCTTGATTGTTTTTTGCACTAGTATTTTGGGGGTTTTTTTAAAGATTTTTTCTGGAGGGAGAAAGAGAGGGACAGAAACATGAAAGTGTGATCGCCTTTTGCATGCCCCAACTGGGGACCTGGCCCACAATCCAGGCATGTGCCCTGTCTGGGAATCAAACCTGCGATCCTCTGGTTCATAACCTGTGCTCAATCCACTGAACCACACCAGCCAGGACTTTATTAACTTTTTTTGTTAATGTGTAATGTATGCACAGACTTAGTCTAAAGACATCGGGACCCTACAATCAAATGTTTCTCTAGTCCCCGCCTTGTCTCCCTGGGAGAAATTCTCTGCACAGACTGTGCTGTTTCAAGTCCTTGTCCTCTGACCCTCTTTGCCCAGTTAACCCCATACTCATTCTCTATAACATCTACTCAGTATCCAAGTTCCTCGGATTCCTCAATACAAACATGCCTGTGTTTACGAATAGGATAATCCTTGTATTCACAGAGATAATGTGATGAACCAGGAGGGACTGCACTTATCTCAACACCAGCGTTGTCAATTCATTTTTTCCCAGTGTTCTAAAGGACAAAGCTGGCGCCACTGACCAAGCAGACCTATGACCTTGTTAAACAAGATTGCCTTTTTACTCTTCTGAGGTTATATCCCCAGGACTCGAAAAGCAAGAACAGTACGTGACAAACTGCAGCATATGCAAAACCACCCAAAACCTGTATTGCAATGTGCACAACAGGCCACCCAGCCATACAACAGCACCCTCCACCCACCCCTTTATAATCCAATAAGAACTCAAAACCCCTGCATCTTGCTGCTGGAGTCTCTCTCCACCCTGAAGCCCCTTTCCTCCCTGGGAAAGTGAATAAAACTGCTCTCTGCATTTTCTTCTCTTTGTGAATTCTTTCACAGCCCATGTCACCAACCACGCTGACATTCTTTATATAGACTTGATTCTTTTTTTAAGTCTTAAAAGGATATATTACTCATAACCTTTACTATATTTCAAGCCTCAAAAGGAGAAGTGGTAATTCGCATTTCTTCCCCTCCCCTCACCCCGTGATGTCACATGCCCTGTACTTGTCACTGTTTTTTGTCATATGGAGCCAGAATATTCTGGAAAACTTGCCTCACCGAATGATTCAAAAGCATTTTCTGGTACTTCTCTCTCTCTCTACTGACACTTAGCCAACCACAGTACGCAACGTTCTGAGTAATAGCTCTACCATTTCTAAGTTTGCCGTGTAAAAATAAGAATTCACCATACTAATGTATTAGTAGGTGGCCTTTTCTCAGGAAGTTACCTGCTTTTGGTTCAATCTACATTACTGGTGGGATTTCTCTATATTTTCATTTTTCCTTCTGGGCTTGGAAGGGAAAAGAGAGAGACGCTGAAAGCAAGAGTGAAAAGGAAATGTGAGTGGTGAGTGTTGTGGGAAAGAATGAAGGCAGAGACAGGCAGAAAGAACCAGGTGACAGCCAGTGGCCTCGTTAGGCTATCACAGCATCGTCTGTCACCTCCTTGGTTAGGTCTCCTGAAAGGTAGTGGGAGAAAAATTCAGTTTCTCTCCTGTTTACCCAAATATCTCTGCATTCATTTTCAAGGGCTGCCAAAACACATTACCACTGAGGGCCTTAAAACACCAGAAATTTATTCTGTCAGGGGTCTGGAGGCCGGAAGTTCGAAATCAAGGTGTCGGCAGGTCCAGCTCCCTCCGAAGTCTCCAGGGCAAAATGCTCACTTGCTTTGTCCAGTTTCTGGCGGCCCCTTGGCTTGTGACATCTCTCCAGTCCTGTCTGAAGCATCACATGGCCCTCTTCCCGCGTGTCTCCGTGTGTCCTTTCCTGTCGCTGACGGGGACACTTGTGATTGGATTTAGGGCCTACCCTAATCCTGTGTTACATCCGCAAAGACTGTTTCTGAATAAGGTTGCATTCTGAGGTTCCAGGTAGATGCGAATTTGGGGTGGGGATGGGGGTAACACTAGTCAACCCATTACAAGCTTCTTCCTGAAATTCTGCTTCTGCCCTTGGTAAAGTATATACCTATATTTTTTAATTATAAAATATATTTATTGATTTTGGAGAGAGAGAAACATCAACTGGTTGTCTTCAAATACCCCAACCAGGGTTTGAACCTGCAATCCAGGTAGGTGCCCTGACCAGGAACCAAAACCCCAACCTCAGCTCCGACCAGCTAAGCCACACCGGCCAGGGCTCTATCTGGCTACTGATTAGAAGCATTCAGCTCCTAAACTGTACTGAAGTAAATGAACTACAGAAGAGTGCAGAAATCAGTGGCTTCTCACAAAGTGAGCGTGCCCACATAACAAGCACCAAGGTCAAGACGCAGAGCATTCCCAGAATGGAGAGGAACCACATGCTTTGTTTTTCCATGAAATACTAAAAAATAATTTACACTGTGGCAAAATACACCTAAAATGTACCATTTTAACCATTTTTAAGTGCGCAGTTTCGTGGCAGCGAGGATACTCACACTGTGGGGCAGCCATCAGTCTCTGGGACTCTCTCTTCTTGTAAATCTGAGACTCTGGCCCCACGGACAGGAGCTCCCCACCCCCTCCACCAGCCCTGGGGCCGCCCTTCTGCTTTCTGTCCCTGCAGACTTGACTGCTCTGGGTCCCTCACAGAAATGGAATCAGGCTGTATCTGTCCTTTCGTGACTGGCTGATTTCACTCCACGCAATGTCCTCAGGGCTCCCCATGTGCCAGAGTCTCCTTCCTCCTTCAGGCAGGAACAGTATCGAAAACATATTCTTTTGAAGGGTGATTATACCCTTCTTTGGATTTTTTATGGCTAAGTCCTGTCTTATTTTCATCCCTCACTCTAATTAATAAAAAATAAATAAAATGTATGCTTCTTTAGTGTTTTCCTCCTTGATACTTAGAGATTTCCGTTTTTCAGGTGTTTTAACCAGCATCTAGCCCTTCTGCTAGTTCCTGTGGTTTGGGCCTGTTAACCAATCTCACACATATTTTAATTATCCCCTCAAGCCTACAGAAAAGCTAAGAAAGTAACCGGTTTCACAGTAAATAAGGTTAACCGGAGGGACAATTCTCACAGGAGAATTTTTGTTCTCTTGTTGCCCTTGGCCCACAGGCAGAGGCCCGGACACGGACACGGGTGGTAGTTCAGACTGACCCCGTGTCTTCCCTCCCAGGACACCCTGAGAGTCAGCAGGATCTGGTGTCCTGGTTTGTTTTAGCACCCTCGCTCTTTGTTTTGGAAATACCTTGCATTCCAGGTGATTTAAGACTTCCGGAATCAACAACTCCCCTCTTTCTAGACAAGACCCGTGTAATATATGAGTTCCCAGCTGAGTGGGGGAGGAAAGTAACTTCATACCCCTGTTAGATATTGCCAGAGGAATAAACCTTAATTCATTTTCATCATGGACAGTTTCCTGCAAACTTTTGGTGTAAATGTCACACCTTAATTAGCATAGATAAAGGATCTGTTTCCCTTAATCCGTCAGCTGGGAAACAGGTTTTTACTGCAGGCGCCTCAGTCTCTGATTTTCATAGTTTACACATGATACGACTTCCACTGACTGCCAAGAAATACAGTGAGATCAAGATCAAGTCCAACAATGCTTCAAGTATTAACCCCTGATATTAACTTTAAATGTCCCCATAACACGCAGCCCGCTGTATTAGCCTCCTCTGAAGCCTTCCTAGGTGTGGAGGAGAGCAGGGACCTTCTCTGGTGACCCTGGCAGGGCTTTCCAGAGCCCCAGAGACGGGAGGGTCAGGACAGGTGGTGGAGAGAGAATCAGCCCGAGCTCTGCTTTCTCCCAGTTACAGCCCAGGGCTGCAGGCAAGCCAATGTAGCTTTGAAAAGGGATGTGCTCACCTGCATGGCTGAGAACTGACAGCTCGGGTGGAGAAAGCCCGGTTCCGGTTCCACAACATCTAGTTGCATCTCTGTGTTCACCCTAAGCTCTCAGACCCCGAGAACAGCCACGCAGACTCCGTGGTGTGGCCAGTGATCCCATCTCGCCTGCGTTCTCAGATATGACAAGCCTGTAGTTATTTCAGTGTTGGACCTAGAGCAAGTCCACCTCGTTTTTCTCAATACTAAGGCTGGCTGGAGACAAGAGGGCATGTGAGACCGGGGCTCATCTTGGGGATCACACGCACACCATCCATGCCAGCCTTGAGAAGGAACGGCCACGGAGGGTTCTTCATCATTAGCTGTGTTCCTACAAACTAAGGTGCCCTTGCCTCAATTTTTCAGAGCCTTGAAGTCCGTACCAGTTAGGGTACTCCTGGCTGCAAGTAATAGAAAGTCCACCCAGAAACAGCTTTATGCAAAGCAGGCATTTGCTATGTGGCATGATCAGAAGGACAGAGATCAGGTTCTCAGAGCTTGCCCCTTCCACGCCTCCACCCGGGCACCGTCCCATCCGCTCGTCTCCTCGCTCCACCGAAGGGCTCGGCTGCTCCAAATGTTACGTCCTGAGGCCAAGCTTTCCAAACGTCCTTTATTTTCAAACTGAGGTGAGATTGACATGACATCGAATGAACTGTCTGTAAAGTGAACAGTTCAGCGGCATTTAGTCCATTCACAATGTTGGGAACCATCACTTCCATCAGTTCCAAACATTTTTATCACGTTTTGAGAGAGAGAGGGGAAGGGAGGGAGAAAGAGAGGGAGAGAAGCATCCATGTGAGAGAGAGACATCAATCAGTTGTCTCTTGCATGCCCCCAACTGGGGACCGAACTCACAACCCAGGCATGGGCCCTGATGAGGAATCGGGGCGAACTTTCATTTTGCAGGATGACACCGAGGCACACCTGTTGGGATATCGCTAGCATTCTCAAGGCCTGGAGGATGACGGGGGATGGGCAATGGGCAGCGGGGACGGGGGCGGGGATGCGGGGAGATCACAGACCTCAATTCGAATGCGTTAAAAAGTGATTGTGAGGCCCTGGCTGGTGTAGCTTAGTGGATTAATCACGGGCCTGTGAACCAAGAGATCACGGTTCGATTCCCAGTCAGGGCACATGCCTGGGTTGCAGGCCAGTTCCCAGCAGGGAATGCACAGGAAGCAACCACACATTGATACTTCTCTCCCTCTCTCCTTCCCTTCCCCTCTGAAGATAAATAAAATAAAAAAATCTTAAAAAAAAAAAGTGATCGTGAGAGTCAGATGCTAAACGGAAGACACAGGATTACTGATTTCAGGTACGTTGTCCTTTTTATAGATGCACAAGAACGTTATAAAGAATAAAAAAACAAACCTGAGACCAAAAATACCAAATGGAGTTTTTCAGTGATAAGACAGAAGTTTGCCATTGTCTCAGTGTATTATTTTTCTTTCTTCATGGCCCATGAAATAATGATACACCTTCTAACACGTGACATTTTGCACCTGATTTGAGAGAGCATGTTCCAGAGGCTTGAGGGTTTCCAGATTGGAAACCCTTTCTGGGGTTGTTTATAGAACTTTCATTACCTCAGGTACACTGAGCATTCACTTGATTTTTTTTTTAAGATTTTGTATTATTATTTATTTACTTTCAAAGAGAGGAAGAGAAACAGCAATATGTGGTTACCTCTCACCTGGCCCCCACTGGGGACCCAGTCTGCAACCCAGGCATGTGCCCTGACTGGGAATTGAACCGGCCACCCTTTGGTTTGCAGGTTGGCGCTCAATCCACTGAGCCACACCAGCCAGGGCTCACTTGCTTTTTCACAGCCCAAGTAACACAGAGTCAGACAAAAGTGGATGAGAACCTGGTAAAACTCAAAGCATTGTGGTCTGTGGAGGAACACACCTCGAATTCTGGATTCGAATGAGGCAAGGCTTACCTCAAGGGCCAACAAGATCCCTCTCTGGTTCGTTTTTTAAGGTGAATTATTTAGGTATTTGCTATGAGGGTGACTGTCTTGAATGTGTTGAGCTACAGACTAGGCTTTCTCTCAGTGTTGCCAAACTCCTTTCCCCATTCCTGCACCTCTTCAGGTTGCCTCTTCAGACCTTTTATTCCTAATTGTCCTCCTCCATGAATTTTTTCGTGCTGTGATAAAATACACACAATACAGAGTCCACAGTTTTCACCACTTCTGTCTCGACGGGTTTGCCTGGTCTGGGCATGTCCCATAAATGGAATCCTACATCAAATGGCCTTTGTGTCCGGCTCTGTCACTCAGCACCGTGGTTGGAAGGTTTATTCGCACTGTCACATGCGTCTCGTGCTGCATTCTTGTTTTGGCTAAACACCACCTGGCTGTATGGACGGGCCACACTTGTCTCCTGCCGGCCAGCAGGGTGGTTTTCGCCTGGCGGCGGTTGTGAGTAGTGCCACTGGGACACATCTTCGTTCAGACTCTTGTTTGAACACCCGCTTCCATCCTTTTGGATAGACGCACGGGTGTAATTTTTGCGTCCTATGGAAACTCAATGTTTCACTTCAAGACGAACTACCAACCTGCTTTTCACAGGCGACTGCATTTTACCCTCCCACGGGCCGCGGGGGATGGTTCCGGTGTCCCTGCATCCTCCCCGACACCCCCGAGAAAGGTCAACACCGCGCAGGTGCGGCGCACGTGTGCGCATGCTGTGGGCGGTCCACGTACAGCCCGTGCTCCTGATGGAGAGGCTGGCAGGGGTCAGAGACTCGGGACCTGCGGGAATTTACACACACACATACCTGCCAGCCCTTCGGCCAGCAGAGCGCCAGGTTGCAGCCCCTGATGGACGCTATTTTATTAGCGTGGGTATTGGGTGGACGCGGTGAAACTCATTCAGCCTTTCCCTTTTCCTTTGGCTGGGCATTCACCGTCCACACACACACACACACACACACACACACACACACACACACACACTCCAATAAACATCCTTGTCCTTAACGAATGGTCTCTTTATTCCTTTGGGACAGATTCCCAGCAGTGGGAAGGATGGGTCAAAGGGTATGTTTAGTTTGAATTTTAACAGATGTGGCCAGATTGCTTTCTGAAATGGCTGCAAACCATCACAGGCACAAGCATGCCCTTTCCTCCATATTCCTGCCGGCAGTTGCTGTTGACGCTGGTTTTTGTTGCTCGCATTCATCTCACGGATGTAAAGTGAGGCCTCCTTGTTTTGTTTTTTTTAAAGATTTTATTTATTTATTCAGAGAGAAGGGAGAGGAAGGAGAAAGATAGGGAGAAAGATATCCATGTATGAGAGATATCGATCGATCAGTTGCCTCTCCAGGGCCCACAACTGGGGACCCAGCCCGCAACCCTGGGCACGAGCCCTGATCAGGAATCGAACCAGCGACCCCTAGGTTCACAGGCCGGTGCTCAATCCACTGAGCCACACCAGCCGGGGCTTGTCGCTGCTTTCATTGGCATTTTTCTGACCATTGTTGAATCCAAGGGTCCTTTCATACATTTGCTGGCCATTCAGCTTCGCCTCCCTGTGCACGGTCTATTTATATCCAAGCCCATTTCTGCACCATGTGTCTGTCCCGTTCCCGTCAGTCGGTAGGAGCTCTTTACATGGTGTCCGCTGGCCTTTGGCTTCGCCGCTCAGTGATTAAGAGCATTGGCTGTGGGGCCAGAGGCCAGGGGTCACTTCGGAACTCAGCCCCTGCCCGGTTGTGCGACTTCCACCGGTTGGTCGGCCTGGTTTTGTCTCTGTTTACTCATCTGCAAAATGGTCGTCACCGTCACCCTCCACTGGCCTGCTTTGTCAAGTTGTTCTAGACGCAAACGCCTTCATACCTGTCCACGGGGGCCTGGCACACAGTCAGATCCTCGACAGCCAGCGGGGACTGTTGTTTATATTACAAACATTTTCCCAGCTCCACCCATCTGAGCTGGCTTTATTTATGGTATCCTTTGTCACACAGAACGTCTTAATGTTTACGTAGTTGAATATATCCACATTTTCTTTCCTGCTCCTGAGTTCCCAGGCTTGGTAAGGGCGGCATCTCCCCATTTCCTTTGTAATGAATGACCTTCCTTGGACCATCAGACCCTGAAGGGCACATTCCATCCCCGGAGGGCACCGTCCTACGAACTCCTCCGTGATCCTCCTCCGTGATCTGTTTCCTGGTCCCCTCCCTCACTCCAATCAGATGGGCACTTTAGGACAACTTCATCTCCTCTGTTCTTCCTTCCTGCCCATATGTTCCCTGGTGAGATTCCTGAGCCACTTGGACTCCCCGCCCCTCCCTCCAATCACTGAGGTTTGGCTGAGATAGCCCAGTATTTGCCACCATCCCCGGTGAGGGTGACTGCTGGGATTCAAGGGTCCTTTCCTTTCACCAAGTCCTCCTCCGGTACACACAGCCCGGCCTCTCCCAATCCACTAAGATGTAAAACATCATAGGCCTGCGTTCTTAACTCTGTTTGCTCTTTTCTCTTCCCCCTTCTTAAGGTTTTTTGTTTTTTTCAGGTTTAATTGTGGTTTGGTTAGTCTTTTCTCAAGTAGTTTCCTCACATATCTCTTCATAATTTTAGTCTTTGTTTTGAGCCATTTCTCGCACCTGATCTCATTTGGATCTCAGCTGAGACCCTACTCTCCTTTAACTCATAAACTGAGTTTCTTAAGTTCACAAAATCATGTGTTTTAGCTCCAAAAAGTCCTTTGCACACCACATTTGGATCTCCTTCTGTGCTCTTGTTTGTGGCGGTTGTAATTCCAGGGCACCTCTGTGCACGTGGACAATGGGTCAGAGAGAAAGTCCTCTCAACGTAAGAAAGTGTTCAGCACAAGGTAGCTGATAAAAATAACTGGCTTTAAAAAAAGAAAGTGAGGCCCTGATTGGTGTGGCTCCGTGGATTGAGCACCAGCCTGCGAACCAAAGGGTCGCTGGTTCGATTCCCGGTCGGGGCACATGCCTGGGTTGTGGGCTGGGTCCCCAATTGGGGGTGTGCAAGAGGCAGCCTATCATGTATCTCTCACACATGGATGTTTCTCTCCCTCTCTTTCTCCCTCCCTTCCCCTCTCTGTAAAAATATTTAAGAAAGTGAATTTTATAGCATGTAAATTATATCTCATATAAGAATATATTAGGAGCTTCCATACAGGGAGGGTCCCAGGTCTCTTTCATCCTCTCTGCTCCCTGGCACCTCGCCAGTGAGTGGTAAAGTGGGAATTTCGTCCTGGGAACATCCAATTCCAAAGTCCCTTCTCTCTCGCCTCTGCTGTATGTGCCCTCTTGGTGCCATGTAGCCCAGCGCCAAAAAGCCGTGCTGAGTTTGAACTTGATTCTGTTGATAATTAAAGGTATGTGAGGTAGGAAAAGGGGCATAATTCAATTTTTGTTTTAGAAAGATAATTCTTAGGAGCTTTATGGGACAGTTCTCTGTTAGCACTAATCATAGTAGATAAAAATATTGAGGGAGGTTTTTTCCTGGGTTGATTATAATAATTTGAATAGTGTTGTAAGTTTTTTTTGAAATCATGACTGAAATATCAGCCTTTATGGGAACCCTAGAGAGCAGTGTAATTTTTTTCTCTCAATTAAAAAAAAACCACACATGCAGGCTAGTACATTTTGAGAAGGGTTTCCATCACCGAACCACAGGGAGGTGGGGACAGAGAAGGAGCAGGTGGGCAATGTTTGCCTATGAACAGCCAACCTGCCCTTAATGCGACTCTCCTGCTTTGTCTCAAGCTGCATTTCTCTGCTGTGCAGCACAGCCGGCCGCGTGCGAATTCTGCTCCCACCTGTCCGTGCTGAGTGGTTCTGAACAAACACATGGCGTTCCGGCCGAGCTGTGAACCCGCGGGCAAACTGAGGCCTACGGCGGGGGGGGGGGGGGCAGGGGGCGGGGGGGCGGTTTGCCATTGTGAGAGCGTGAAACACAGAGCTTATCCTTGTACTGTTGTTGATGGATTACTGCATTACTCTCCACACAAAAACTGTGAACCTACTATTGCCCCCGCCCCCCGCATGTACAAGGAAGATGATCAGATGTCAGGCTTGTCTTCTGGGGCCACTGTCACAAAGTGCCGCAGACTGGGGGGCTCCGACAACGGCTGTCGGTTCTGGCCAAAGTCCAAGAGAAGGTCCCACGGGGTGGACACACACCACACTTTGTGTGACCGTCCCCCACTGACAGGCGTTTGCCCATCTTCTTTCCAAACGGAGGCCAAGGGTCTCAGAAGGAGTTGCAGCCCCGCTCCCACCCCTTTCCCTCCTCGCTTCTCCAGAAGTGACCCTGCAGTGACTGAGCCTCCTTCCCAGCCATGACTTCTGTTCTGTTACATACTGACGTTCCCAAAAACCATGACATCTGGATGAGCGTGTCGGACTCATTTACATAAGTGATGTCAGATTGCATGTGTCTTTCGGCACCTTGCTTTTCGCTCTAGATGTTGTGCTCAAGATTCAGTCCTGTTGCTACACATCCGTTTGTCTTCATGGCTATAGTATCCCATTGGGTGCCTGTATCACTACCACTTAAAGGTTGGATGACATTGGGAAAATCATGCAAACTCTCTGGGCCTCAGATTTCCTTATCTGTGAAATGGGAACAGCACCTTCCACACCCCATGAAGGTACCGGCAGGATAGTAGGAGGTCATCGCTGTGGGACGCTGAGCAGAAGGTCAGCGCGGGGCAAGTCCTAGCTGCAGTAACGGGCAGTGATCAAACGCTGATGACGTGACATCTTTCGATCGTGAGCCTGTCTTTGCATTGTGCTGCTTTACCGAAACAGAAACAGATCATCATCTACACCATTGTCCTACTAAAGCATCATATTCCAAAGAGGGGATATGTTGTCTTCACGCTGTGAAGAAACCCACTATTTTCCCACCTAACTGCATCATACGTCAGTTCGATTGCTCATCTTGTTTCAGTTGCTTTGGGAATGTCACCCTCTGCTCCTAACACCTATTTTTTTTTTAACATTTTATTTACTTTATTTTTAGGGAGGGAGAAAGAGAGGGAGAGAAACATCAATGTGTGGTTGTCTCTCGTGTGTCCCGCTACTGGGGACCTGGCCTGCAACCCAGACATGTACCCTGACTGGGAATCGAACCAGCAGCCTTTGGTTCACAGGCCGGCACTCAATCCACTGAGCCACACCAGCCAGGACATCTCTACACCTATTGATGGCTGTACATCCTCTCTGGGTGCGGCCAGAGTGGTGGGTATGTCAGCATTTGTTAAGAGATCAGAAGCACCACCCTCTCACCTGACAGGGCCGTGGCATGGTGGACTCTGGGCCAGGCCTGATGTTTGTAGTGCCACCTGCACATGCCCCCCCTCCGGGGGCAAGGCAGGGTGGCCCTCTGTTCACTTTGAGTCTGAAGAAAGCCCAGCACTGGTTGCAACACAGTCATGTTTCCTTTGTCATTAAAGACGGGGAATTTAGTGAACAGAACGGTGCGGGCAGGCGCTCATTGCAACCAGGCCTGCCCGAGACTATTTCTTTGCCCCAAACTGATTAAGCAACATAAACAATCACAGGACTTTCATTCTCCAGAAAGCCCTTCGAAAGGACTCTAGCGTTCAGAAATGGAGGTCCTCATCTGAATGGGTTTGGGACAATGTCAACGGCATGGCTTCCCAAAGGTCGGCTACCTCTCCGTTCTCTTGGGACGATAGTGTCACGCGGCGGAAATTGGGGAGCAAGAGGCCTGAGATGGGCTTTGCTGAGAGCCCAAGCAGGCAGTTCCACTCACGGAGACAAAAGGTGACCTGAACCTGTATCAGAGGAGTGCGGGGCAGAGAGCAGCTTCTCACGCAAACAGTGGTGAGAAATCCCCTTCGCCCCGTTACACCGCGACTGCTCCTTGACCCTCTCGGAAAGCGGGATTGGGATCGATCACATTCTCTCCTGGGAGAAACCAACCTGAGAGACACAGGTGTTGAGCACTGAGTCATAGTCACCGTTCAGCGCGGGGCTGCAGGCCATGACCTTGTCATCTGCAGCTGCTGCCCACACCTGGCTTCACATTCTCCCAGTTTGTAGAAGGTACTCCACCATCTCTCTAGGATTTTCCTCTCTTTTATTTTTAATTTTTTTTTGGCTGAAGCTAATTTGAACTTGGTGTCAGTTATTTACATTCAGGAGGACCTTGAGTGAAACAATTATAAGAAGACATTTTCTGCTCTGGCTGGTGTGGCTCAGTGGATTGAGCACCAGCCTGCAAACCAAAGGGATGCTGGTTCAATTCCCAGTCAGGGCACATGCCTGGGTTGTGGGCCAGTTCCCCGGTTGGGGACTCATGAGAGGCAACCACACACTGATGTTTCTCTCCCTGTCTTTCTTCCCCTCTGTCTAAAAATAAATAAATAAAATATTTTTAAAAAAAGAAAGAAATGAATATGCTCACACATACCAAACTCATTCTCACCCCAGGGCCTTTGCACTTACCATCCCCTCTGCCTAGCACGCCTGTCCCCTGGATTTTTGCACTGTTTGCTCTGTCTGGTCATCCCTGGTCCCTTTCCAACAGAGACCATCCTGGTCATCCCAGCCCCAGCCCCTCGTCAGCCTGCCCCCACCCCGCTTTGGCCGTCTTCCTGACACTCAAAGCTGAGCTTCCACCGCAGACTTCTTTTCTGTCTGCCTCCCTGCCTTGAATGTGAGTTCTCTGAGAAGAGGGTCTTATGCACCTGGTTTCTTGCTTTATTTCCACCAACCACCCAAAACAGGTGCTGCTTCATTTGCAAATCTAATGAAAGGAAGGAACAAAAGGGTGATGAGCGTGGGTTCCAAGTTCTGAACGCTTCAGAGCAGAACTGCCAGGCTCCCTGCCGATGCACGCACACACGGAGGCCAGGGAATTGCCGCCTTGCTCTGCTTACCTCTGCCGGCTTCCGCTTCAGGTGATCTCTGCTTTTACTGACTCTCTACCTCTAGGAATTGGTTGGAGAACCAGATAGGCAAAGTGCTCCGAAAACACTCTGAAGAAACTCAGGGAGGGGGCTATCTCCTTTCATCGACTGCCATGCAACTGCAGCTGGGGGCCTGAGTATCTGCATTTCTTATCTGCACCTAATGCGGAACTCCAGAGCAAGCCTGATCTTGCTCAAGAATCCAGGAGGGACAGAAGCTGGAAATGAAAGCGCAACAGAAACTGGGACAGGTCGCAGACTCACACCAGGACTGCGAACTGAAACTCTTCCACAGGAAGTCCTGCCTTCCCCCTCCTATGCAGAAACCCCAGTCCGGCCTGATTCCTTTTTACATACACAAACAATAATAGCCACAGTCACCAAAACTTTAATAGAACGTAAAACATTCTTGCAATCCTGACTATAACTACCCCTTTGAATGGAATGGTTTTTGTGTTTATCCCCTGCCTTGCCCTATCCTGGTCCCAATGACTACAGAATTTTTCCTTCAGTGTCCACGGTGTTTCTCATGTTATAGGAGATGGTATTTTTCTACCAGGACACAGGTCCCAACCCATAAAGCTCTCCGCTTAAGTAAGAAGTTCATTTCTGTGAACTCTCACCCAGACATATGCAACACCAGACTGTGAGTCCCACATCAAAGTTTATTGAGGTGGCAGATTCTTGTAAGTACAGAAACACAAGCAAGGGAACCGGGAGGCATCTTCCCCTCCAGGCAGCAAGCTGTGTTTCCCTCTTAATGATAAAAGCAAACAGAGGTGGGAAGCAGCTCTTTGCCCTGAAGCCTTTTTTAACTGCTCAAGCTTCAAATGAGTGTAAACAGGAGGGGGTGGATTAATCGCAGGCTGTGACACAAAAGCCATTTTCTTTCCCTTAGTAACTTGGCTCCGTACCCCCTCTCGGGGCCAATCCCCCTCTTACCACCATTGGAGACTCAGACACTACCCAGAGTCCATGAGTCCTTTTGTCTAGTCCAGTTCTGCTAAGGCTCAAAGATGAATTGATCCCACGGATCGCAAGGGATCTGCTGGCTTATAGGACGGTGTCTGTGTTCCCTCTGGAAGCCGGGACTCCTCTCCAGTCACTCAGCTCTCCTTTTCTCAGCTGGAGCCAAGACCAGGCTGGGTATGGCCCCAGGAGGTGAGACCCATCCAAGTGTCAGGCAGCTGAAGGGAAGGTGCCGGTGAATCACAGGTGCTGACGGGTGTCTCTGTGGCTCCAACTTCTCTTGGCAGAAGCTCAGCCAGGGTTGCCATCCTCAGTTCTGCAAGTGTCTGAGAGGGAGCAGGAGGTGCCAATGTCTGGGCATTTGACTCCCGACTCCTCCGAGATTCCAGGGGTGGCTCTCTGCAACCAAGCAGCCCACCCTGCACCCCGCTTCTCTAAATCAGCTTCTCCTGGAGTCTGGAAGCTCCAGGAAACTCCAGGCCAAGTCTAACGATGTTACTCTGTGCACCAGCCCAAAGGCTTCCCCAGCGAGCTCGGTTCTGGACGGAAATCTCCCTCCTTTGGGTAGGTGATTTAAGTAGAGCCTGGACTCGGATCAGGTGGGCTCCATGACTCGTTGCAGTTGGCCATCAGCGCACTGGGGACAGTCCTGGGCACGCTCACATCCCCCGTGAGCTCCACACTTGTGCTGCGGTTATTCTCCGGCTCCTCCGGCGTCTTCTTCCGGAGGTAGCGGTTGATCAAGGTAGAGAAGAAGTTGGGAAAAGACGGGCTGGAAAAGTAGTACACCAAAGGGTCCAGCATGCTGTTCATGTAGGTGAAGCTGAGCGTGATGAAAAAGGCCAGGTCCACGGAGCGGTAGATGTCGCAGTTCTCTGTCCCGTGGGTGCGCAGCAGCCAGAAAATGCGCATGCGCACAGCCACGCTAGGCAGAAAGCAGATGACGAAGACCACGGCTACCACCAGGACAAAGGTGATGGCTCTCTTGATCTTGGCATGCCGGTCCATTTGTCGCTGCCGCAGGCTCCAGATGATGCGGACCGAGCAGAACACGATGATGCCCAGGGGCAGGAAGAACTCCAGGAGGAACATGGCGTCGTGCCACCTGAAGGTGTAGCAGATGCTGAAACTGCTGCACAGGTAGGCATCGCGGTTCTTGATCAGCATCTTCTTGTACAGCAGGTGGACCGTCAGGCCGATGGTCAGGGCCCACAGGAAGCAGGAGATGACGGCTGCTGTCCGATTGGACATCTTGTTCAGAGCATGGTGGGGATGGACCACCCGGAAGTACCTGTCCACGGCCACCACCGTGAGGAAGATGATGCTGCCCTGGCGGTTCATGGCCAGCATGAAGAGCATCAGCCGGCAGGGGATGTCCCCAAACTTCCAGTCCCACTTCCTCACGTAGTTGTCCAGCAGGAACGGCAGGCAGATGATCAGGAGAAAGTCCGCCACGGCCAAGTTGAACAGGAAAATCCGGCTGGATTTCCAGGACTTGAGGTGGAAGCAGAAGATCCACAGGGCAAGGCCATTGCCCAGGAGCCCAAACACGAACTCCAGCCCCAACACCGTCGGCAGGACGTGGGCGATGAAGTCATCCCGAAACACACAGCAGCTCTTGTTGCGAATTTGCAGAAAGTGACCCTGCTGCTGGTGCAGGTGCATGGGCGGACCCGGGCAAGCGCGGAGGGCCTCGCCTCGCCAGTGCTCAAGGAAAGCAGTGTGCGTCTGTGTGGCGGGTGTGTGGCCGGGTGCCTGCCTTTATGTCACGTCAGGGTGTTGTAATAGATGACTGAATGGTTACCAGGAAACTACGAAATCGCTCAAAAAAAAAAAAAAGCCAGCAAGGCTCTTAGGCAACCCGCTGTTTGCATAAATAAGTAATAAAAATCCCCAGGGCAGACAGGAACACGCAGAATTTTCTAAATGTAAAGGATAGGTCCAGGCAGGCTGTCATTTGTGAACTGTGGAAATGCGGAGGGCGTCCTTCGGAAGCCTGTCTACTGAGTGCTTCCTGTCGGAGGGTGAATTCGCAGTCGCGTGGCTGGTTCACAGCGTTAACATCAACAGCAATAATAATGCCCTGTGCTGAGCAGCCTGGGTTTCCAGAAACATTCAGAATGAGCATGAAATCTTAGCATGCAAATGATTAAGGAAACAGCAGCCATATGACTTCTTTTAAAAAGGCCCAGAAGGCAGAAATGTCTATTTTACAAGAAGAGATGTGTGGGGTGTTATGTTCCTGTGCCATCTCTGTCCAAACATGGACTGGCTACTTTTCCCTACCAGAACTCTGCAATTAATTCCCACTTAGCAGAAGGGGGAAAAAAAGCTACTTGAGAGCAGCATAAAATTTCCTAAGAGGCTGGAAAATATGCCAGGGTACGTTGCAATAAGTTGAGGTTTTTGTTTTTATTAGATTTTGATATGCTTTCCTGCTCAAGTGATTTATGTTAAGTACGTGATGTTTGAAAAAGTAATCAGCTTTATTTTTCAGATCAAGTACGTGATGTTTTAAAAATGAATCCACTTTCTTTTCCAGAGCAGTTTGAGGTTCTCAGCCAAACTGAGCAGAAAGTCCCCACGCATGCACAGCTGCCCCTGCTAAGCATGTGATAGTTTAAAAGCCCCCACTTTTTTTGGATAATTAAACTGAGAGTGAGAGGACTGAAGAGGACTTTTAACTCTGCTTCATTCGGGTCACCAGTTCACACAGCATTTCTTTGCTTTTCAGTGTAATTAATTGCAACCCGACAGAACATTTCTACCTTGTGGATATTTTGGTCTGTTGACTTCTTGCTTTGCTAGAAGTTTCTAAATTGCTTCTACTTTGAGTTAGAAATAAAAAATGTTTTCTTTTTTCTTTATTTTTCTTCTCTCTCTCTCTCTTTTTTTTTTTTTTTTTTTTTTTAGGAGAGAGAGAAGCATCAATGTGAGAGAGAAGCATTGATTGATTGCCTCCCATATGTGCCTGGACTGGGGATCGAACCCACAACCTTCTGGTTATGGACAACACTGTAACTGAGCCCTGCCAGCCGGGGCATAAAATCTGTTTCTTTAGTTGCACACCCAGGTTCGACAGCAGAGGCCTGAACACACTGGACCGCACGTTAGTCAGGGTGATCTAACGTTAGACTCTCACAGGAGCCAGATGTCCTTGATGACAGAGCTAATGATAAAGGGATGTCGGTGTTGACGTTGCAGGGAGCTTCCAATGTGTCAGACCGCATGCTCGGTGCTTTAGCTCCATGCCCTTGTCCTATCCTGGCTGCAGTCCATAAGGCAGGAACTGTGACTGATTCAAAATGAAGAAAGCGGAGCTCAGAGAGGTTGGCACACAGGTGCAAGGCTGCTCAGCTGACAGAGCGGAGCCTGGTCAGCTGACAGAGTGGATCTGCCCCCCACTCCTGCCGGTTCTGAGCCTGTGTCCCTGACCTCCGCACACACAGCCTCATCCGCGACCGACTTGCTGGTCAGGCTGCTCGGCATTGAGGTCACACTCCGTGGGTGTTCTCAGGCTCCAGTGAAATGCCTGGTATTTGTTTCACGTCCTTGCTGCCTGTGACTGTCACACTGTCTTCTGGGACACAAGCGGACTTGTCCATGACATCCACGGACTAACTAAGGGTCTCCATTAACTGAAAGTCGGACAAGCTGGCCATTCAGTTATTTCTGGGAGCCAAAGTTGGCAAGGGACCTTCCCTTTCTAAATATTACAATTTTATAGTGTTTTTTTTTCTACAAAAATGATGATCATGGATGAAATTACAAAAGAGCAACAGATATTGTTAAGTTTGAAAAAAGAGAAAAACTGGAGAGGCTGGTGGTGCATTCTGCCTTCGTCGCTGACGGGCGGTGAACCCTCGTAAACTCTCTTAAACCCTCAGCTTCCTCATGTACAAGTTCAGGGGCAGGCCTGCCCTTCAAGCTTCCTTCCAGTTCTCACATCTTGTGATCCTAAACCAGCAATTTTCCGCCGGCACACTGCAGGAATGTTTAAAACATGCACTGCCTGGCTGTTCAGTCAGGGGCACTGACCTCTTTTCCCTTAACTCATAAAATAAAAAAATGACAACGGTCAACACAACCATAGCCATCCGGTGTGAACGAATCAAAATCACACCAATTTTTCTGTAAGATCGGCAAAAAAAAATTTTTTTTGTTGTGCCGCAGAATTTTAGTAACTAATCTACGTGTGACATGAGATGGAAAGGATTGAAAATCGCTGTTCTGAGCCAAAATTTGCCGTCACCCAGGCAGAATGTAAATTCCGGCCTCCCCAGGTTCTGGCACCTGCTATGGAATTTCCGGTCTTCCCACCCCACCGTGGGCATGTTTTGTCTTGCGTGCGTCCTTTGTTTATGTATTTTTTTCTTACTAGTGCATGAGTTGTACAGAAACTTGTTATAATGAATCATGTCAACAGCTATCGCAGTGATTCCGCCGAGTTTTGGGCCAGGTCCACTTACAGTCTATGACTTTCACATTAACTTGCATCTCGGTGCCTCATTATTGACCCCAGCCTGAGGGTGTGCCACTGAACTGGATGGAGCTAGTTTTTAAAATGAAAGACAGTAACAGCGACCACTTATCAACAGTTTGCTCTGTGGCAGGCTCTGTGGACATGAGCTCATTTTTAAAAAGTTTTTATTTATCTTTAGAGAGAGGAGAAAGCAGGAAGAGAGAGAGGGGAGAGAAACATCAATGTGTCGTTGCCTCTCATGCGCCCCCTACTGGGGACCTGGCCGAAACCCAGGTGTGTGCCCTGACTAGGAATCGAACCTGTAACCCTTTGGTGCGCAGGCCAGCACTTAATCCACTGAGCCACACCACCCAGGGATCTTAATCCGAACAAAAACCGTACAAGTGCAGTGCTGATCTTATCCTCATCCCCATTTTGCAGATCAGAAAACCGAGGCTTAGAGGGGGACGTCCCTCACTGCCTGTCTTTGAACCCTGTCTTTGCTCTCATGAGTCTAAGGGTTGGCTGGGCCCAGCTGGGCAGCTCTCCGTTAGGGTCCCTTGGGGACACCTAGATCCAGGCAGGACACCAGGGCATCTCTTCCTCTCCATGTTGTCTTGTGTCTCTATGTGTCATCTCTGGGTGGCATGTACACCCAGCCCCTTCCCATGTTCTTTCCCAGGGCAGGCTAGACATCTTATCAGGCTGCTCGGGGCTTCTTTGTGCCTGGGCTCAGAAATCCCAGCGTGTCACCTCCACTGCATTCTGTGGATTAAAGTGAATCACCGAGTCCTTTCCTGTTCTACTGGGAGGGGGCCCTGGAGGTGGGAGTGCAGGACACAGGGGACATTGTGGCAGACGTGCCCCACAGATGGCAAACGACACTGAGTTGGGGCACTTGGCTAGTGGGAAATAAGAGACCACTGGACCGCTGGTGAAGCCGAGGAGGAAGGAGGAACTGGGGTGAGAGGACGTGGAGAGGAAGCTGGTGATGCTGACTGGCAGGCGGACATAAAAAGAAAGAAGAAGAGTGTCAGAGATCTCACTTCCTGGCCAGGTCATCGGCGTGGCTCCCATAAAACCTTATAAAAATTCAAAAATAATAAAAAGAAAGAAGGAAGGCAAGTCAGGGCTTTGAAACACAGTGTTGAATTTAATGTTAAACACCTAAGGGCATGTACACTTGAAACCTATATAATTTTATTAACCAATGTCACCCCAAATAAATTCAATTCAAAAAAACTCTAAGGGCAAACTAGAATAACCAAATGATCTCGAAAAAGAAGAACAGAGTTAAATAACACACTTCCCGATTTTAAAACTTGCTGCAAAGCTTCAGTAAGGAAGGCAGGGTGGTCCTAGCGTGAGGACAGATGCCTGGACCCAGGGAACAGGACTGAGGACCAGAAACCCCCATGGGCACCTGCGGTCAGCTGACCTTTAAAAGCATGCTCGGACAAATCAATGGGGGACAGTCATTTTTTAGAGATTTTATTTATTTTATTTCTAGACAGAGGGGAAGGGAGGGAGAAAGAGAGGGAGAGAAACGTCAATGTGTGGTTGCCTCAATCCACTGAGACACACTAGCCAGGGCCAGACCAGTCTTTTTAGTAAGTGGTGCTGGGACAATTGTATAGCCACACACAGAAGAATGAAATTGGGCCCCTTCCTCACACTGCACACGAAAATGAACACAAAATGCATCACAGATCTAATCTAAGACATGAAATTCTTAGAAGGAAATGGAGATTTGGGGCTTCATGACCTCAATGTAGGCAAAGCTTTCTTCGGCATAACACCAAACATGCCAACAACGGAATTGAGCAGTTGGACTTCATCACTTTAAAGTAGTATTTTTTTTTTTTTTACAAAATAAGAAACAATGCTTGTTAAACAAACAAAATGAGAAAGAGCCTGTTGGCAGAGTGTCGAAGAAGGCTCTGAATCCAGTGCTGGTGGGAAGTATAAGTTGGGTGACCCTTTTTGGGGGGCAGTGTGTTGGTACCTATAAAGATGGTCACAAAAGCTGATATAATAAGAGCCAATCCCAGAGAATGAACACAGCTAACAGAAGCGGCACTTACTCTGTGTCGGGCACTATTCTCGGTGCTGTTGCACTTAAACTCATTCAGTGCTCACAACACGCCTTGGGGGCAGGTGCCGCTCTTGTCCTGTTTTGCGGGCAAAGAGAGTAAAGCCTTGGCAGGCTGAGTAACTGGCCCGAGGTCACACAGCCAGGAAGTGAAGGAGATGGGATCTGAGTCCAAGCAGACTGGCTCCGGGGCTCAGCTCCCAGTCCCCGTGCCTGTCCTCTGGCCTAGCACTTCTGTGTCTAAGGATCTAGCTTCCAGCCCTGGCTGGTGTGGCACAGGGGGTTAGGCACTGGCCTGTGAACTGAAGGGTCGCTGGTTCGATTCCTCGTCAGGGCACATGCCTGGGTTGCAGACCAGGTCCCCCCCATTCAGTGGGGAACACACCAGAGGCAACCAGACCTTGATGTTTCTCTCCCTCTCTTTCTCCTTCCCTTCCTCTCTCTCTAAGAATAAATAAATAAAATCTTTAAAAAAATTACAAATTATTACACCCATGCTATCACCCTACCAACCCCACTCAGGCAGGCGTTACTTCTGCAGGACCCTGTAGATCTGTGTGTTCTTTGCATTTTGAACAAAAACATATATGTGCCTTCTGTACTCAGAGAAATTTAATTCTTTCTTAAAAGATAATAATGGCATTTGGAAGGCTGTTCATGAATATCCCGTCAGGCGGGGTGGGGGGTGGTTAATGCAGCCTGCTGTCCCGGTGGCCGTCATGCAGCCCAGCCTGGGCTCCTCATCCCCCCCCCCCCCCCCGTGCGTGGTGGACCCCCTGCAGTGCCCGCCCTGCTCTCCCAAGCCATAACAGGGATGCCTTTGCCCCGGGAGCCGTCTGCTTGTTTCCTCTCTGTCCTTGAGACCAAAGTTCATGAGTCACATCCTCTGAGAAGCCTTCCCCCACCTAAGCCAGGATTCAGGGGTGGGTTCTCCTGTAGAAGCCCATTAACCACCTTCACTGCAGTTCCCCCAAGTGGAAATAGAACCCATGGGCTCAGGAGCTGTGTTCTCCATGGCGTTTCTGCTGTGCAGGTACAGAGCTGGTGCCTAATCAATGCTCCTTGGAAAGAGGGGGCTACACGAACGGATGTATCTTCATAAGGCATGGAACACCAACCCCTTCCTACTCCCACCGTGTCATTACCGGAAGCTGAATTCATGTGAGGCCCCTCTGTGAGGCCATCTGTTTACCTCATCTCAACATCTGTCTGTTTGTCTCTCTAAATGTAGGGCCTCAGCTCCATGGATGAGCTCAGAAGGGTCCTGGGTTTAGTTCAATGTTCTGCTGCCGTCACCCTGAAATTCTTCATACTTTTTTGAACAAGGGGCCCGGCGTTTTCACTTTGCACGGGGCCCGGCCAGTTATGGAGCTGGTGCCAAAGCGGTGGGTGCACTTACGGTGACCACAGCATCAGGACTGCTGCTGGCAGCCTGCATGGATTAGAAGGCCCGGACAGCCTTCGGGGTGAGACCACACGCCATGATGCGCCCGCCTAGTTGTAGAAGCTCCAACAACTGGCTGAACCCCAGTGCCCAGAGTTCTCGCCCCTCTAAGCAGCCCCTGCATCTGGTGACTTCAGACGTCATCTTAGCCCTTTCACTTTGAAGAAAAATATTCTTTTTCATTTTTCAATTACAGTTGATGTATAATATTATACTAGCTTCAGGTGTACAACTTAGCGGTTAGATATTCACACAACCTATGAAGTGATCACCCCCGTAAGTCCAGCACCCACCGGCACCACACAGAATCATTACGATATCACTCACTCTGTGCCGGACTTCACATCCCCATGACTGTCTGCGGCTGCCAGTCTGTGGCTTCACAGTTGTCCCTTGACCTCCTTGCCCACGCCCCCACCCCCTCCCATCTGGCAGCTGTCAAAATGCTCTCTGGGTCTGTGGTTCTGTCTCTGTTCTGCCTGTTCCTTTACTTTGTTTTTTAGATGCCACACACAAGTGAAACCCTGTGGCACTTGTCTTCCTTGGTCTCACTTCTTTCACTCAGCGTGGCACCCTCTTGGCCACCATGTTGTTGCAGAAGCAAGAGTTCATTCTTGTTTGTGGCTCAGTCGTATTCCACTGCATCTATATACTGCTGCTTCTGTATCCACTCATCGACTGTTGGACACTTAGGTTGCTTCCATAGCTTGGCTATTTTAAATAACGCTGCAATCAACATATGGATGTATATGTCTTTTTGATGTAGTGTTATGGGTTTCTTTGGATAAATACCCAGAAGTGGAATTCCTGGGTCCATCTTTGTCTCCTGTTACAGCCTGTGTTAAAGTCTATTTTTCAATCCTTTCACTTGTAATAAATGGTAAGGAAGCCCATTCTGAGAATAGATCAGAACTGGAGTTTTTACACTATGGACACCAATAAAGGTACCTCTTTCTTTTGGTACACTTTCTATAGAATATATGGCCTAACATTCATTCTAGCTTTTATGTGACTTTTTCTGAAAGACCCGGAGAAAGAGGAACAGACCTTTTCTTCCCAATCGATTACGTTTTCCTATTCCAGGTAGTTCAAACAATCTTTGTCAACAAAGTTAACCTCCCCCTCCTTACAATTTCTGAGAACACTTCTGGCTGAGAGTGGGTTTTCATCACATTCTATGAACTCAGAAAGGGAAGCAAAATTGGAGTCCAGTCTGTGTTGGACTGGATGTTTCTTGATGTTTCTTTTCTTATGAGTCATTTAACATACATAGGGCCACACACACAGGCACGGACTCACTTTGGGAACCATTTTTATTAAAATGAATCAACAAAGGAGCAGCCCAGGAAAGAATTAGAACTAAGAATAGAAGTGAAAGCAGAAGTGTGGTTTTCACATATTTCTATGAGGAAGATATATGTTTCTTTGATGCTGATAAGGATTCTGCCTTGGCCGGGAAGCTCAGTTGCTTTGGGCGTTGTTCTAATACGCCAAGGTTGCAGGTTTGATCCATGGTCATGGCACGTACAAGAGTCAACCAATGAATGCATCGATGTGTGGAACAGCAAATCTCTCTCTCCCCCTCCTTCCTTTCTCTCTTTCTCTCTCTCTAAAAAAAAAAGTTCCTGGCCTTCCCTCCTCCCCAGGCTTGTGGGAAGCAGAAGAATTCAGGGAGCAACAATGCAGCGGCCACTCAGGGGTCCCAAACCCCAAAGGAAATTAGGTCTGTGCCTCAGTTTCTTTATGTGAAAAGTAGGCTAACATAAAAAGCCATAAGATGGAGCACTGACCGCCACTCCCTGGGCTTACCGCTTCCTGTGCACATCCAAATGTTTCTTGAACACCTACTATGTGCAGCCACTCTTCTAGGCACTGGGAGTATAACAGTGAGCCAGGTCCCCATGCTTTAGAATCTGATATTTGTTGAAACTGCCCAATGACCTTTTGAACTCAGCCTTCTTGTTACCCCCACTTGACAGATGTAGAAATTATAGATAAAAGTGGTTATGTCGAGTCTGCCCCCAGACCATGTACCTATCGGGCTGGCTGGGGTGGGATTCACACTTTGATTTGTATGACTGTGCACGGCCCATGCTTTTACTAGGCTCTGTGGCACTTCTGAAAAAAGCAGCAATAAGAGCAGCCTATAGGGAGCTTTGGAGGCCAAAGGACTAAAAGCTGGTACGGTCCTGCCCTGACCGGTGTGGCTCAGTGGGTTGGATGTCATCCCACAAACTTAAAGGTCATGGGTTCGATTCCTGGTCAGGGCACATGCCTGGGTTGCAGGTTTGGTCCCCAGTTAGGACACATACAAAAGGCAAATGATCAATGTTTCTCTTCCTCTCTTTCTTCCTTCCTTCCCCTCTCTCTCCCTTTATCTCTTTAGAAAAGCAATGAAAACAGTGTCCTCAGGTGAGAATTCAAACAAAAACCAAATAAACAGAAAGCTTCTCTGGTCCTCTAGTGCACGGAATACCCTGGGAATTTGAGAAAGTGGAAATGAAGACACCGAAAACCACCTTCACCACTCTGTGGCCTGAGAATGGAGCTAAGGCTGGCATGGCATCTTCCCCCCAATCCAGAGCAGAGCAGCCCGTGGTCTCACAGAATCATCAGCTTTGAGGGTTCCATGCAGGATCCCCACGGGCAGCCGGGAGCCCACCCTCAATATGTGTACAGAATCCCACACTGATTTTACAGACACTGTTCTCCAAATCAATCTACAAGCTACATTGAAAGGGTGAAGGTCATTAACCTCTCTGCCCCCTCCCCCCAAAATACCTTTGCTATCATCTAAGCATTGACTAACAAACGACCTTCCAGGTAAAAGGACATAGCACAGTGCCCGGCACAGCACATGAATTCAGTAAATACTACAGCACAAATGAAGGAATCGTTTCAACTCACAGCCACAGAACAAGCAGGCTAAAGCAATTCTGCTGGACCTGGCCCTTCCCAAAGGCCAGTGGGACTTTTTTTCCAGCTCCCACTGGAAAGATCATGGCAGGTAAACATACCCCTCAGCGTGTTCTTTGAAATGCAGAGGCTTGCAGAAAAATGTGGAGCCCAGAGAAGGTCAGAGCAGATCGTTTTTGCTGTCATTCTTCCCCGGGCTCCTGAGCAGAGCCTCCCCCAACCCTCCCCCTCTCCACCCTGTGAAGATGAAAACCATCAGACTAAGGCATTCCAATCTGCAGAGCCTCCCTCAGCCCCACATAAAGGTGTCGACTTAGTTCAGTTTCTGTTTTCCAAGACAAGGAATGATTTCAGGTCAGAGGAGAAGAAATACTGGTAGGCACCAAGTTCATTAACTCCCAGGGAGAGAGAGGACATGACAGGTTTAATGCCTATTTCCTTAGCCGTTTAAAACGCCACAGGAGCCCAGCTCTTCCTGACCCCTCCTCCCCCTCGCACACACATGCCCACTATGAGCACATGTCGTCTGCTGTCATTGTAATCAGATCCCATAAATTTGACCGACTCACTTCTCCACTGGGATCTTCCAAAAAGGCATGGCAGCCTGAGGTTGGTTTCCACCAGAGCGAGGAGGTTATAGCCCAGCCCTCTGCCCCTTCGAGTGAGTTCTTTCTAAGTCATCAATCTGTCCTCTGTGATTCTGTCTGTCTGTTTTAGGGCCAGTGGCGGCTCACATTCGAAGATCCCACGGCAGCTCGGACTGGCTCTGCAAGCTGTTGGCCACGCTGGTGCAGCTCCGGCGACACAGGTTTGAGATGGGCATCTCCTCCGGCCGCCGTGTCTTGGGGCGCCCCGGACGCTTGGGTCTCAGACTGCAGATTTTGAGGTTGGTGTAGAATTTGGGGAACGAGGGACTGGAAAAATAATACACCAGGGGGTCCAGCATGCTGTTCATGTAGGTGAAGCTGAGGGTCACGTGGAGGGCCATGTGGACGGAGGGGTCGCAGACGCTGGACGGCACTGTGCAGAGGAAGTACAGTCGGGCCGACACGCTGGGCAGGTAGCAGGTAATGAACACGGCCGCCACCACCATGATGAAGCGGGTGGCCTTCCTCATGCGAGCCTGCCTGGCCAGCTGCTGCCTCTGCTGCAGGCTCCAGACAACCCTGCAGGAGCAAAACAGGATGATGCCGAGTGGCAGGAAGAACTCCAGCTGGAACATGATGTCGTGCCAGCCGTTGGCCGACTCCATGATGAAGCTCTCACAAGACACGGTTGTCTCTTGCACACACAGGTGGTTCTCCGTCAAAAGATACAGCGTCCCCAGGATGACTGTGGCCCAGAGGGCGCAGACGAGGCCGGCCGCCGTCCGGTTGGAGATGGCGTTCACCGTGTGGTGGGGGTGGACCACCTTGAAGTACCTGTCCACGGCCACCACCGTCAGGAAGACGATGCTCCCGGCCCTGTTCATGGCCAGCATGAACAGCGCCACCCGGCAGGGGATGTCCTCGAAGGCCCACCGCCGGCCCCGGAGGTAGTAGTCTGTCCGCAGCGGCAGGCAGATCATGAGGAGGAAGTCGGCCACGGCCAAGTTGAAAAGGTAAATCGTGCTCGGCTTCCAGGTCTTCATGTGGAAGCAGAAGCCGCACAGGGCGATGCCATTGCCCAGGGCACCCAGCACAAAGAACAGAATCAGCAGCGGGGGCATCACCTGAGCAACGGGGTCCCCCTGGATGAGGCAGCAGGACCCGTTGTCCATGGTGGCCAGAGGGCAAGCGCTCTGTGTGCCGGGCGGCTCCGGGAGTCCTCACACAGACGCAGACGCTTATCTGAAGGCTGCCACTCACCCCGCGGCTGCTTTTCTAAGTTCTCCCTGGGATGCAGGTACTTACACAGACCGCACATGGGGGTGGATGCAGCCACAGGCAAACAGAAACTGTGGCCAGGAAATCACAGCCCCGGGATGTCCTTTCTCTGGAGCCCTGGTCACAAGCCGCCTGTCCCCCAGGCAGGTAGTCCCTCAAGGCTTTGATGTGCAGGCAGTTTCACACAAGTGGTCATTCTGGGAGGCCGCTGGCAGGTCCAGTGAGGTTCGCACCGGAGAGGGGTGGAGAGGTCCAGCGCCAGGACGGCTTTTTTCCCTTCAGCCTCATGCTTGCTCCACCGACTCTCTGCGCTGGAGAGCGCAAAGCTGCCCAGAAGGCACAAAAAGAGCTTGTTTGTCCTTCCTCCCTCCGGGAAGAGAAATACAAACATTTCCCCGGAGGGAGGGGAGCGGTCCTGGCCTGGCCTGGCCTTCGCTTCCCTCCCTAACCTTTGCCTGACTGGCCATGGGCTCCTCGCTCTCATCCCCTGGGGCCCTCCCAGGCGCTGGCAGAGAGGCGTGAGCCACTTCCTGTGCCCACACCCAGAGAAGACGCAGCCCTCAAAGATCGGAAGGGTCGGCCGGGGAAAGAAGTTCAAACACTGCTCTTGATGGGTGTTAGAAACCATTTTCTGAAGTCAGTCAGCCTTTCCTCCCTTGTGTTCCCCACCTCCTTACCCTTTGCCTCCTTCCCTGGACCCAACTGGCCGGTTGCACAACCCACAGCAAGACCATGGCCTGGTCCTGAAGCCACCGCCCAGAGGTCTGTCTACACGGAGCAGCCTCCCCGCGAGCCCATTCCTCCCTCCAGTTGGCAAGAGAGGGTTTGGCTCAGAGCTGCCCACTGGTTGCGTGACCAAGCCAAACGCCGCGATCTGCATGCTTTTTTTATTTTATTGTCATTACATGCTGAGCTCACCAGTGCAGGTGAGTGAGGGTTGAGCCAGTCAGTCACGGACTCTATCTCTAAAATTATCACAGGTCGCCCTGGTCAATGTGGCTTAGTTGGTTGGCATGTTGTCCCATAACCGAAAGGTTGTGGGTACGATTCCCAGTCAGGGCACATAACTGGGTTGCAGATTTGATCCCCATTTGGGGCGCAAATGATCCCTGGTCCAGGCATCATTACAGCTCTCTCTCTCTTCTTCTGTCTGTAAAAACAAAGACAAAAAATATCCTCAGGCCCTGGCTGGTGTGGCTTAGTGGATTGAGTGCCGGCCTGTGAACTAAACAGTCTCTGGTTCGATTCCCACTCAGGGCACATTCCTGGGTTGTAGGTCAGATCCCCAGTAGGGGACACACAAGAGGCAACCACATATTGATGTTTCTTTCCCTCTCTTTCTCCCTCCCTTCTCCTCTAAAAATAAATAAATAAATAAAATCTTTTAAAAATGTCCTCGGGTAAGGATTAAAAAAAAAATGAATCGTAGGTAAAATTAGACTGCACTGAAGTTGGAGTCTTCACTAAATTTTCCGGTCGGTTGGTTTTATGATCTGTTGCCCAGTGCCTTTCAGCTCCCAGCTTGGGAGAGGGGTGAGGAGAGGGAGCCAGAGGCTGCCTGCTTCCTTCCAGATGCAGATTGGATTTTCTCCCTGGAATCCTGGGCGGTGGCAGACTCCATTCTCCAACAGCCCGCCCCAGCACGAACCTCTGCCACCTGCCAGCTGTCGGAGCTGTTGCCTTTCCTAACTGGTTTCTTTTCTTCTGGTCTGTTTCCTGTAATTCCTCTCCCACATACAATGTGCTTTTTCTAAAATACAGCTATGGTCATATCCTTTTAAAATGTTTTTCCTTTTATTTAAAAGCCAGCATTAGCTCCCTTCGATCTGCCAATGTGATCTCTGCATGGCTTGTGAGCCATATCTGGTTCGAAAACCAGTTTGAGTTGGCCCACATGGTTTAAAAACCTAGGACGGTCCTATTAAAACCTGTATTTCCAGTTCTCTTGGGAAACAGTAAGCTCTGGCTACGCTGGGCCAACCATCCCACATAGTAACAACCAGCTGCCTCAGAGAGCAGCTGCCCCCTCAGGGAGGCCAAGATACTCCACTTTGCCGCAGTCCCCACCACTCCCTCGTGCATGCTCAGCTTCCCTCATGGGCATGCCTGGTCTCTGTGCGATTTTGAGTTTGTCACATCTGCCCTAAGTGAAAGGTTACATTCCTTGGATTAGTGCACAAGGTCCTTTACAAGTGCTTCCCAAATTGCCTTTCCAATATCATTGTCCTGGTAATCTCATAACTTCTCATAAAAAAAAGCGTGTCCATCAAACATCTCCACGTAGCTCCACTACTTGTCCACGAGGTCCTTGGAGACCGTGATCTTGGCAGAAAGGGCAGAGACTCAGGCTCACTTGTCATGAGAGCCCACGGCAGCCGTGTTCACTTGGCAGCCTGGGTGATTCTGGGAGAAGTGTGTTAACTCATGGGGTGATGAGAACAGGCTGTAACACCCCAAGATGAGGCTGGCTGGTAACTCTGAATGCCTTAATAGGGCAGGCTGGATTTTTCAGCAAATGGAAAATGTTCTTCATTCTGCATTAGCAGATGCTGCTGCGATACAAGCAAAGACAAGAGCTTCCCTTTTCCTGTGTGGCTAACACCTGTCTTTCTTTCTTTCTTTCCTTCTTTCCTTCTTTCTTTCTTTCTTTCTTTCTTTCTTTCTTTCTTTCTTTCTTTCTTTCTTTCTTTCTTTCTTTCTTTCTTTCTTTCTTTCTTTTTTTCCTACTTTGCTTTATTGTTTATTCTGTTATAGTTGTCCCAATTTTTTCCATCTTGCCTCTCCTCCATCCAACCTACCCTACATCCACCTCTCTTTTCCCCATCCTTTCTGGCTCATCAGATTGCCTTCCCTTTTCTCTCTGTAGAATTAGCTGGAAGGCAGAAGATTAAGGAAGAAAAGGGAGGTTTCTCATTCTCTGAAAGTCCGTTATTGGCCATGTGTGGGAAGTGAGTATGTGGGCAATCTGTTTAGCTGTGAACCTAAGACTGCTCTAAAGAAACAGTCTTTAAAAATTTATACCAGGTTTTATTACTGATCTCATTTTTACTCCTAGCTATTCATTCCAGTGCCTGAGGCCAAGTATAGGCTCTATTGATTTATTGACACTAATATAACATTCTACGCCAACTACATTTAAATTTTAGACATTAAGTTAAAATTTAAAAAGTAAAAGTAAACAAAAAGTTTATTTAGTGGACCTCCAAGATGTTTTTGCTAGATGCTTCTGGATTCCCTAAATGATGAAGATTTATGTGCTGTCTGGAGCTAAGTATTTACTAGGGGAAGCAAGATAAACACAGGTTCCAGCAGAAGTAAGACCAGCTTGAGTGTGGCTGGTAGGGTAATACTATGGGTGTAATAATTTATAGCTTTAATTTGAATATTTCACCTAAAATGTCATATGGTGTGCTTGAATGTGATATTGTTATGTTACAGAATGACATGCTTATGATTTTGTAATAAAAGATTTTGTAATAAAAAAGGGACATCATTTGTGCTGGACCATGTACATAAATAACAAAGAAAAACAAATAGAATGAGTGATTTAGGCAGTATTTTTTTCAAACTGTGGTAGACATACGACAGATAATGGGTGAGATTATTTTAGGTGATACAGAGTAATAGACACATGTCTTTCGACTTTATTGCTGTGACTTTATTTGAATATGTGTTTCAAAAATACAAGTGGCCAGTGGAGGTGTGGGAATGAGAGTTAAAATTTCTAGGGGTGGAAATGGAAGGAATCCACACGCAGGCACAATGAGGAGCCTGGAGGAAGGCAGGCTGGAGGGGCATCTGAGGAACACTCAAGGAGTCTGAATTTGGAGTCTCTGCCACCAAACTGTGAGGAACAGCACAGGCCATGCTGAGGGGACAGTTCTGCAGGGGACCTGGAATTCAGGTGTGGTGGGGAGCCATCTGGGAGGGGATGGCCTTGGTGAGGTTGGAGGAATAGTTGAAAAGGGGGGAAGGGAAGCCGCCAACTTCCATCCTCCTACAAGCCCTGGGGCCACAGTCCTGCCCTTGTGTCACCTGGGAGTTCTGTGGGCTCAGAGCCCAGGTCTCCCTTTCTAGTGCTTTCCCTGAAGAGTGGTACTGGGAAGAGCATCTGGAAAGCCGAAGCCCACTCCCTTAAGAACCAACACTTACAGACAAGTTTCTCATCCTCTTCCTCGGAGGGAACTTCACACCACCCACCAAATAGCTCTCACCGTATACTTGGTTCCCTCTTCTAACTCACTCACTGCACCCCCCAGTCTGTTGGCCACAGTCCCGACATCTCTCCACCCACGTTACTACCTCCTTGGCTGGTCCAAGTCTGTGGAGGAATGCAGCCACCTCCTGATTGGTCATCTTGCTCCTCCTCCAATACATTCTCCCAAACTCACCTCTGATGCTAGCCACCTGGTTGATGCGCACCTGGCTGGCTGATGCTCACCTGGGCATGGCTCCCTGTTGTCCTTAGCAGGGAATTCAAGATAGCTGGTGACACAGCACGGGAACTGGCCTCCCCACCTCCCACAGGAGCCGCAGTCCCTTTAGGATCGGAACGCTGCCTTATAGGGACCTTGGGGACATATGCGTCTCTCCCTGGGCCTGGATAACTCCTCTTCGGTCAGCCTAACCAGCATCTTCCAACAGAACCTTCCACAGTGATGGGAATGTTGGGGAGCATCCATGTATCTCTTCAGCCCTTGAAACGGGGCTCATGGAAACTGAATTTTCCATTTATTCCATTCTAATTAATTTAAAGTTGAAAAGCCACACATGGTTTGTGGCCAACATCTAGGAAGCCTCAGACACCACTTCCTCTATTCCCCTTCTGGAATCTCCCTCTCTGGTCTGGGTTAGACCCTGCTCCCTGTGCGTTTCTGCCATACACACAGGCCTTGGCGGTCCTCCTCCTGCCCCCGAGCTCCCCCGTCCCTGTGAAGACAGGCACCGGGTGTGATTTAGCTTCGCGTGCGCAGATGTAGCCCAGCGCCCGGATTGAGGGGACACTTGGGAAGCACGTGCTGATTCGATGAACGAACTAAGCACAGAAGACTCCAGACCACTGCGGTTCACTGCTTCTCCTGGCTGTGAGGAGACCGCTGAACAGGAAGGGCGGGTTGGCAGAACCTGAGAACACACCTTCCAGGTTGTTCTGGGGGGACCACGTCCCCGATGTCTTGTAAAATAACGTGTCACTTTATATGTGACAGGGGCAGGAAGTGGACATCCCGGCAGGGGCCGCCTAGCAGGTGCAGGGGGAGGAGCGTGTGCAGCGGTGTGCTGGGAGCCACGCTCCCCGAGCTTTTCTCCTCGGCTCCCACACTGCTGCCACCTCCCCGCATTGCTGAGGCCAGGCGTGTGGGGTGTGTTCCCCTCCGGTGATGCCATGTGACACCATGTGGGTGTCCTGCAACCAGTTCCGTCCTGGCACTGACCAGAGTCAGTGCAGACCCCACAGCTTAAGGGCTCGGTCCCAGGAGACTGACCCCCATTTCAGATGCCAGTCATAAGTCGTGAGTCCCCAGCCACCCCCAACTTCTGTCTGACTTGGCTGCCATTCCAGGTCCCCGTGACCTCCCTCCTTGGATCCCCCAAGTGTTAGAACAGCTCACAGAGCCCAGGGGAGCACTCCTGATGTCGGTCAGTTTATCTCATATCAGAGGACGTGACCAAGGATACCGATAAGCACTAGAGGAAGAAGGACGTGCAGGGAGCCCTGGGAGGGTCCCAAGTGCAAGACTTCTGTCCCAGTGGGGGTGGGGTGCTCACCCTCCCAGCCCTCCACGTCTTCGCCAACCCAGAAGCTCTGTGAACCCCCTCCTTAGGGGGTTTTTGTGGAGGCCTCATCACGTAGGCACAGTCCATCCTTCACTCCTTTCCAGCCCTTCTCCCATCTGGAGAATGGTGGGGGGCGGGCTGAACATTCCAAGCTTTTTAAAAAAGATTTTATTTATTCATTTTCAGAGAGGGGAATGGAGGGAGAAAGAGAGAGAAACATCTATATGTGGTTGCCTCTCATGTGCTCCCTACTGAAGACCTGGCCCACAACCCAGGCATGTGCTCTGACTGGGAATCAAACCAGTGACCCTTTGGTTTACAGGCTGGCACTCAGTCCACTGAGCCACATCAGACAGGACTGAAAATTCTAAGCTTCTCATCATAGCTTGGTCTATCTGGTCACCAGCCCCAAGATTCACCTCAGTTAGGACTCAAGACGGTCCAGGAAACTCCAAGGGAGTTAAGAGCTCTGTGTCAGGGATCGGGACAGGAACCAGTTTATGTGTATTTCTTATTTTACTGGTAGAAATCCAGGGGGTCTGCTCCTCCTAAAATGCTTCCGCCAGGGGACTGAGTATATGACCATACTGTGGCCGCTGTGACAAATCACCACAAGCTTGATGACTTGCAACAACAGGAATTCTTTCTCTCACAGTTTGGAAAACCAGAGGTCTGCCATGAAGGGGTCGGCAGGGCTGTGCCCGCTCCTGAGGCCCTAAGGACGGGCTTGTTCCTGACGCCTCCAGCGTCCACTGGCTGCCAGCAGCCCTCGGCTTGAGGCTGCCTCGCCCCAGTCTCTGCCTCCGTGGTCCCATGACTTCTCCCTGTGTGCCTCTGAGAAGGACACGTGCCATTGGATGGAGGGCCTGGATCACCCAGAATGACCTCGTCTCAGGTTCATTGACTTAATTACCTCTACAAAAACTCTTTTTCCACATAAGGTCACACTTGCCATTTCAGGGGGCAAGGAGGTAGGCCTATCTCTTGTGGGGCGGCAGGCCTTCAGCCCACCAGGGCGGCCTTTTCAACGTTGGTGTCCAAGCCCCCAAGTTCCTTTCTCCGCCTCGGTGTTTCAGCAAGCTGGCCCTGGGAAGGAGCAGCGAGGAGCACTGAATGCACAGAAGGGCTAAATGATTTACCGTATTTCTGCTTATTTCTGCGCAGAAGGGCTGCCAGCCAGGAAGAGAGAGGCCAGGGGCCCAGAGCCGAGGGGGAAGGATGGGGCTCGCTGCACAGTGCGAGGGGGGATCACACAGACTCTGGCAAGGAAGCTCCTCACCATTTCAAAATGCATCTTAAAAATTGCAAACCATTTTTTATCCATATGAAGTGCAAGAACAATTAAAAGGAGAAAGGGGAACTATAGATTCAACGAGATTGAATAGCTTTATCAACCAATTGTTGGTACTTTGACTCAAACTCTGTTAAAAAGAATGCGGGCCCTGGCCAGGTAGCTCAGATGGTTGAGTATCGTCCCACATACCAAAAGGTCACGGGTTCAATTCTCTGTCAGGGCACATACCTGGTTTGAAGGTTCAATTCCCGGTCAGAGCACATACGAGAGGCACCAACAATGTTTCTCACTTTCTCCCTCTCTCTCTCCTTCCTTCCTTTCCTCTCTCTCTCTCTCAAATTAATAAACGTGTCCTTGGGTGAGGATTTAAAAAAAGAAAAAAGAAAAAAGAAAGTGACATTTGGAGAAATTTGAACACTGATTGGCTAAGTAAAGATATTAAGGAATTATTGCTAATTATAGTAGGTGTGATAATGACATTTTGGCTCTTTTAAAGAAAGAGCCTTCTCTTTTAGAAATAAAAAGTGAGCCCTGGCTGGTGTGGCTCAGCGGATTGAGTGTTGGCCTGCAAACCAAAGGGTCGCTAGTTCGATTCCCAGTCAGGGCACATGCCTAGGTTGCAGGCCAGGTCCCCAGTAGGGGCGCTCAAAAGGCAACCACACATTGATGTTTCTCTCCCTCTCTTTCTCCCCGCTTCCCCTCCCTAAAAATAAAATAAATAAAATCTTTTAAAAAAGAAAGAAATAGTGAAATGTTGTACATGTAATTATATGGTATATGGTATGTAATTCAGAGTTCAACAGGAGAGGAGGCAGAAATACAAAAAGAGAGGTTATAAATTTTCAATTTTGATGGCTGCATTATGGGAACACAGAGTTCATTGTTCTACCCTCCCTCCTTGTATATATTTTCCATAAGAAAAAGTTAATTAAAATTGAAAGTCACTGGAATCTTCACCACTGGGGAGTGAGGGAAATAACTCATGATGACGCCATTCAATAAAACTGTAGGCATATCTTATAAAGAATAACAGCGTCCTCTGTGGAGCCCCGCTGTGGGCTGGGCCCTGTGCTGAGCAGCTCTGCAGACCGTGTAGGATGCGACTGAGGTCTGCGTGCCAACCCAGAAAGATGCCTAAGATGCCGTATTAAATGAAGACATGCACACACACGCACACACACGCACACACTCACACACACTCACACACACACGCTGGAGTTAGCAGAGCACATTCCCAGTTTCGGACGTTAAAAAATAACATATATGCCCTTTGTGCTGGTGGGAATGTAACATGGCTCAGCTGCTACAAAAAACTCTTCAGCAGTTCTTCAAAAAGTTCAATGTAGAATTGCCGTACGACCCCCCAGTTCCACACCTAGGCATCCACCCCAAAGAACTGAAAACAGGATTCAAAGCAACACCCTTCGCCACCTCCAGAAGGTAGGTAGTGTGATGGTTTATTTTTTTGTGTCCACTTGGCGGGGCCACTGAGCCCAGATATTTGGTTGAACATTATTCTGGGTGTTTCTAGGAGGGTGTCTTCTGGATGACATGAATATTTAAATTGGTGGGCTTTGCAGAAAGCAGACCGCACTGTCTGCATTGGTAAGCCTCGTTGTCCAATCAGGTTAAGGCCTCCGTGGAATGAAGACCGCCCCCCCG
>CM052546.1:65595868-65631385 GCA_028533065.1 Trachops cirrhosus
GGGGCTTTCAATTGTTCTTCTGTTTGAGCCATCTCTCTCTCTCTCTCTCTCTCTCTCTCTCTCTCTCTCTCTCTCTCTCTCTCTCTCTCTTTTTTGGTCTGGTGGTGCCTGTTACGTATGAGGGGCGGAGCCTTAGGTGTTCACCAGGGCGGGGCACCCCAGTCTCTGGGTTGTGACGCTGTATGTGGGGCAGGGGTCCAAGAGGGAATAATGGCACTTGTTCCACTCTCTTCCGATTTCAGTCCCTTCCGCTGCTTCCCCCGAGCAAACTGGGCCCCTCTGGTGCCAATTCCCGTGTGGGTGGGCTTGTGCACCCCGTGGGTCTTTCCAACGACCTCTCCTGTGAGGCTGGGAGTCTCTCCCTGCATCTCAACCCCCACACGTGTTTTCAATCAGTGCCCCGAGGCTCTATTTCCCAGCGCTGGGATCCTGGGTTGCGTGCAGTGCCTTGCTTCACAATCACCGCCTCTCTGGGTCTGCCTGTTGCCACCCCTCGGCCAGGGTTTGCCAGCCACTGCTTGCGTGCCCAGGGTCTGCCTGCTGTGGTCTTATGCGCCCGGTCCCAACACTCTTTGTGCCTTGACCCCTCTCCGCTGATCCCTCTCCGCCGGGCTGCCCGACTCTGCCCGACTCCGCCCCTCCTACCGGTCTGGATGAACATGTCTATATTAACTCCTTGGTTGTCCAACTTCCATACAGTTCAATTTTCTGTCAGTTCTGGTTGTTATTCTGTTTCTAAATTGTTGTTGTCCCTATCTTGGTTGTATGAGGAGGCACAGCGTGTCTACCTATGCCTCCATCTTGGCCAGAAGTCTGATAGTTTCCTTTTGAAGAAATTTTAAATTTGAAATAATGTCAAACATACAGAAAAGCTGAAAAAAATAGTACATTGACCCAGAACTGCCAAGCATAAGGACCTTTCACATTTGCTGGATTGTAAAATCTTCATTGATTTAATAAATTTCATTAAAAAATTTAATAAACCAGTTTGAACATCCAAGATCCCAGAGAAAGCTGTTGTCTTATTCTCCAGAAAGCAATTCATGGACAGCCATCCTTTCAGGAGAGAAAAGTGACAAAACTCTCTTCTCAGGAAAAGAATGAGCGTTTTTCATTCAGACCAGAGCTAACAAATGAACGTATCGGTTTTGAAGGTCTCTCATACAGCTTGGGATAAATTGAGCCCCATTCACTTAGCAGTCCTCTTCCATGGGTGTCTCCATCCCCTGGCCTGTTGTTTTCAGCCTTGTGAATGGCATGTGTCCGGTAATTTATTGCTAATGTGGAAGTATTAGAGTTTGAAATGTCAGTTACGTATATGGCTGAGACAGATGGTTAGCACTACAACGTTTCTCTTCGGGCCAGGCCTTATTCTATGAACTTTAAAATGCCTTCTTGAGTAGGAGAGAAAAGAAAGAAGTGACAGCCTATTATTTATTTATTTATTTATATTTAAAGATTTTATTTATTTCTCTTTTTTAAAGATTTAATTTATTTTTTGGAGAGGGAAGGGAGGGAGAAAGAGAGGGAGAGAAACATCAATGTGTGGTTACCTGTTGTGCACCCCCTACTGGGCACCTGGCCCATATCCCAGACATGTGCCCTGACTGGGAATCGAACCAGGGAATTTTTGGTTTGTAGGCCGGAGCTCAATCCACTGAACCACCCCAGCCAGGGCATGTTTTTCAGCCTTGCAGTCATTTGGGGGTTTCACCAAGCTGTAGATTTGTTTAGCAAGACCATGCTATCCATTGCATGTATTGTCGCAGGGAAACGTGTTGGGAAACTCTGGGCTTACACAGGGCTTCCTAACCCTCTGTAAGGGCTGCCTGAGCCCTAACCCCTGCGCCCACTCATTGGGACTCGTCAGAAAGTGACACTCCAATCAAAACTGGCTTAAACAACAATGGGAAGTTGTCGACTTTTATAACTGAAAGGCCCAGGGTTCGAGCTGACCTCAGATGTGCTGGGATCAGGGGTCCAAGTCTCCATCTCCCAGCTCTGCTCTCCTTCCTATTGACTTTCTTCTCAGGCCGCATGGTGGCAGGGTGGCTGCCAGCATCCTCTGAGGCTCAAGTCCGACGGCAAAGAGCCTCTTTTCTAGAAGCTCCCTCAAAGTGTGCTGGGCTTCAGGCTCACTAATCTGCACTTGAATCAATTGATGGCTGCGACCAGCAGGACACCACGTGCTGATTGGGTTAGGCCTGAGTCACGTGGTTCACCTCTGTCCCAGGGGTTGGGAAGGCCCAGTTGGAACACACGGGTAATGGACGGGGGAGAGAGGAACCCTTCCAAACACAAGCGGACCTGTTACAGAGACAGGGTGCTAGAAAGGCAGTCCGCAACTGTCTGCTCTGCCCCAGGTGACTGCCTTGAAAACGCCCAGAAAGAACCAGGTGAAAGAGAATAAGTGGACAAGAGCCAATCCATCCCCAAGAGTGAGAAAAAACAACCCCATGATTCTCGAGAAAATAGATGATGTTATGACATGTCACATGTGGTAAGGGGCCATTTCTACTTCAAGGAGCCAGGGAAGCTGATTTTTCTTCGCTAGAAGAGTTCTCAGAAAGTGAGTGACACAGTGTAGCTTCCTCTGAATGACGTGGCAGGGCTTGCAACACTGCTTCCCCATTGTCCTTCGGCCCCGTTTCACTTTTGACCCCTTCCTTCAGGCCTGCTTTGCTGGAGCACAGGATTGCTCTGGTCTTAAAGGAAATATCTGATTTTCTGTTGCATCATTTAGAATGCATCCTGTAGTATAACAGAAAATGCTACTGCAGTTAATTAAGCCAGATGGTGGGGCCGAGGCCTGGGAGGGGGTGTCTGTAGGGTGTTTGACTTTTCACAATAGGAGGCCCAGAAGCGAGACAGGTGGGAGCTGATATGGTGACTCAACAATGCTGTCAGGGACACAGGCTATTTATATCTTCCTGTCCCTAACCCTTAGCATATGTACCTTTGCTCTCAGGCTAGGCCACTCCTGCCACAAGATGGCTGTGGTGGTACCTCGGGCTGGCTACTACCGGCTGTGTTCATGTCCAGTCGGAAGAATGGAGACAGGTCACGGCTCTTTTTTTTTTTTTTTATTGTGAGGCCTTGCCTTTTTATGTGAAAAGTGTTGAGATATATATATTTCCTAAAAATGGTAACTTCCATTACCATTTAGTCCCCTTATAACCCCCTCCACCCAGCAAAGGGCTTCGATTTTACCATTTGGGACCGAGAGACAACAATACCTAGCTTATATCAGCTACCAGATGGCAGACTATTTAGTAACAGTAGATACTTTGTCACTGGGTTCCTGGTGCCTAGCACAGTGCTGGAGCACAATGGGCACCAAGAAAGTTTTGTGGAATGAGTTCCCCTGGACTCTGTACCTCCCAAAGAGCAGGTCCTCAGCAAACAGGGGGAGGTGGGTGCCAATAAATGGAAGCTATGCCCTGGCTGGTGCGGCTCAGCAGATTCAGCGCAGGCTGTGAACCAGAAGGTCGCCCTTGGATTCCCAGTCACAGCACATGCTTGGGTTGCCGCCCAGGTACCCTGTTGGGAGTGTGCGATTGATACTTCTCTCCCTTTCCTTCTCCCTCACTTCCCCTCTCTCTATAAATAAATAAATAAATAAATAAATAAATAAATAAATAAAAGCTATTAGTATTGGAGTCGGAAGCTATAATTATTGGAGTCAAACGTGCTTGGGAACAAGATCTTCTTTCACTGATGTCATCTACTAGGGCCTCTTTGGTGAGGAGGGAAAAGGCTTTTTTACTGAAGAAAGTGTTCGAGTGGAGATCACTCTGGAGGAAGAGATTATGCCAGATGGAGTCTTGGGCAGACAAAGTAAGTTCTGAGCAGAAAATTTAACGATGGTGGTGGTGGCGGCGGCGGCGGCGAATGAAGTTGGCAGGGAAGGAGGGGCATGGGGTGGAGGATAACGCAAAACAAAACAAAAGAACGCCCCCCCCCACGCATTTTTGTCCTAATCTTTCCCTAATCGCCACAGCCCTGCAAGTGTTGTAGAGCTGCTCCCACATTACGAATGGGACCCAGAAGCAAAACAAACACACCCGAGCGTGGGCACGTTTCCCAGGCTTCAGCTTCCTGCCCGGAAGCCCCGGGATGAGATCAAGGCGGACGTACCACACCTACAAGGACAGGTAAACACGGAGAAGGCGATGAAAATGTCATGAGGGTGGTAAGATTGTGGGCGACCAGAAAAACCTAAATACTGCTGACATTATCTTTTAAAGAATAATTCTGCCAATGTAGCAACAGGGTTGAACGAAACCAAAAGCTTTTTCCAGCCGCGATCTCCCCGCGGAGGACTGACTTATCCACCAGGCTCGAGATAGTCAAGACTCCAGGATGCACCCCAGACTCCGGGGCAAAGTTCCTGGCTCCTTAAACGGGGTCCTAGTGGATTCCGCCGCACGTTTCCGCGGTTCCAACCAGCAACCCCCCGCCCCGCCCCGCCCTCGGCACAGTCAGACTGCCTACAACTAGACCTCTCCCGCGGTTAACGAGCACCGCCTACTGGCGGTCAGTTTCTTCACCGCTCAGTCCCGCCCACGAACTAAACGCGCAGGCTCCCCAATTCCTCTCCGCCTTCCTGGCTTCTCGCGACAGCCACCCAGAGGCGGCCTGAGTCTCGCGATAAAGGGTCATTGTCTCGCGGGACCGCGCCGGCACACGGGCTCTCGGGTGGCCCCGGCCGGAGAAGACGAGTTGCATGTGTCGTTTCAGCTGGCGGTAGTGGCGGGAGCGGAGGCGTCGGCGGCTGTAAGACCGCCTGGGTAACGACCCCTCGGGCTTTTCCCACTTCGGAGAAATTCGTGTAGAGAATGTGGGGAAAGCCGAGGTGTAGCTCAGCGGAAGGGGGCCGGGCGACTCCACATCCCCGCCCACATGGGCCCCGCAGGTGCCCCCGCGATTGCCCCTTCGCTTCAGATCTCTCCCACACCGGGTCCGCCCTTGCCACACCAGTGCCGGGACTTGCTGCCCCTTCCCGGCTCTCCTGCTCCAGTTTCCCTCCTGAGTCTCTGGGCTCCCCACCCCCTCCTGCTCCCACCGCTTTTCCTGATCCTGCCCTCTGGGCATCTCCGACGGCCCACCCCTTCGTAGGTTCTTTTCTTCCACCTGCGGTGTGGCTTGTCTCTTGCTGCAGTGTACACCCCTTCCATGCCACCCCGGACCTCTTGCCCTGTCTCCGCCGAAGTTGTCCTCCGCATCCTTTCCTCCCATTAGTTCCTCTTTTACTAGCGCCCCCTCCCCGGCCCCATTCACTTGCTTCTCTGTAGACCTGATACAGCAGGGCGTGGCTGGAATTGCTCCTGTTTGGTGGATCCTCCTGGCGGCTGGTATCCCTCACTTGGCCACAGAGATGAAGCCGATTTGGGGTGGGGGCCCTTGGGAGGAGGCGAGAGCAGCCCGAACACTGCTTCTCTGGCGTCTTAGTCCGGAATTGTGAAGATGTGTTCTTTTCCCTGCCCACAGGTGCGTGAGATGGCTGCTGACATTTCTGAGGCTGGAGGGCAGGACTGCAGAGGTGACCCCAGGGGCAATCCCAAATCAGACGCAGATTACCCGCTTCGAGTCCTTTACTGCGGAGGCAAGTGCTGCAGGGCGGAGAGTGGCCATTTTCCTGACTGTGTCCCTTTGCCTTGTGATGATAGAGCCACACTTGGTCCTCGTGAGCATTTTCCAGCTGCCTCTGTCATTGGGTGGGTCCTTAACTGGGGAGGGGATGGTGGGGCCAAGAGGAGGCGCAGGGATTAACCCATTTCCTGACCTGTGTGACTAGTCATTGCTACTTGTCCTGGGGAAGCTAATGGTCCGGTTGGAGTAGAGACAGGGAAAGAGTTATTTCAGCCTGGCCAGTCCGGCTACTAGAGGAGGGCTTCTTAGAACACAGATGCTGGGTCTTACAGGATGACGAGGAGGTGGGGAACAAAAAAGCTTGTGGCGGGTCTGGAGAGCCGAGCAGCTCTGTGTTAATATATTTGACTACTGGCCAGTTCACACATTTGTGTTCACACATCGTATTAGGATTTCCTCTAGACAGAGAGGATGTCAGGAGCAGAAGATGATGAGGTTTCAGTGGTGCACAGTAGGAGTCTTGAGAAAGTGTTCTTGTTTGATTAAAAATATATATATGTTAGCTTCAATCAGTTTTTTTATCCCCTTTGAGTATTTTTCCTCATTTTCAGTGCAGACCTATTTGTGAATTGTGATGGTCTAATTTTATTAGTGTCTTGGAAAGTTTCAGGCAGCTTTGAAGGTACAAGACAGTAATTGGGCAAAGAAATATTAACTTTTTTAATTGAGTATTTTTGACTACTTATGTGTCTAGCAACGTTTTAGGTGCTGGAGACTCCGTAGGACGTAAGTCAGGGAAGGTCCTTGTTTTCGTGGACCGTACATGCGGTAAGTTGAGAGCTCGCTTGGAGACCAAGTGCTGTGCAGGGAGAGGCGATACCACTGAGTGCAAGAGTTGTACCAATTCATCCTTCATCCAGTATCTTTGATAGTAAAATAAAATTAGTTTCAAATACCTCAGTCAGAGAATAGGCAGGGATACTTTCGTAGGGTTGGTTGAGTCTTGTTACAGTATTGGTTTTATTTGGTTATATTGTTTGCCTTTGGGGTCATGGGCCAGCATTACCAGCCACACAACCTTGTGCAAGCTTCACTGAGGGCTAGAGTTGTGTTTCTCGGGGTCTGTGAGGTGAAGATGATGATGGCCTCTTGAGTCAGATGGTTTGTACAATATAAAGCTTCTGGTGCAGCAACTAACACAAGAACATAGTGCAAGTAAATGCTGTTATTATTGCTACTATTATTATCAGCAGGAAAGTGTACTAGTATAGTCAAGAACTGTTCTTGTGTCCTGTTTGATCAAATTGGAGACTTCACATTTTGTAAGATGTACTATTATTTTAGGTTCCACTAAGCAAGAAAAAATGGTCAAATTGACATAGCATAATTCTGAGATTATCCTTACAAAATGAAAAAAAAAACCTTAGAATTGGTGAAATGCTAAGTGTACGAAAAGCATCCTGTGCAGTGGCCTGTGTCTCTCCTGAGGTGGCTTTTGAACAAGTGCAGCAAAGATGCCATCCCCCCGTGGTGCTTTCTGTTGACCAGAGGTCCCTAAGCGTTTTGAGAAGAATTTGTTTTCACTTCACTCCCTAGTTTGTGTTGATATTCCAGACACTAGGATGGAGACCATATTAGTTTTTGCTCGAGAGCTTTAAGGTCCAGTTCTGGCAAAGCATTTAGGGAATGTTAAATGTTCAATTAATTGGTAAACCGATTGTAACTATGAATTAGGAGTTCAGGAAAGGGGGGGATCTTTGTTCAGAGGGAAATAGGGAATTTCCAAAGTGGGAAACTGGGCAATAGGTAGACTTGGCAGGGAAGGTGAAGGACAGTACGGCGGCAGGTGTGACACGGTGTCCTCGGGGAAAGGGGAGCACAAGGGCTGGTGGGAGCCAAGTGCTGATTGGGTGTAGTGAGAAATGAGGGTAGCGGGGCAGGGGCGTCATTTCTGGGAAGACAGTTGACTTTGGAGACTTCCGACTCGGGAGTCAGTCTGAGTTGGATTCCTGGCTTGGCCATTTACTCCTTGTGTGACCTTGGCTGACTCCCACATTTATGAAATGGGTAACAACAGAGACTCTTCAGAGTGCCATTGCAAAGGATAAACAAAGCATAACACTCCCAAAGGTTCCACCTCCCAACACCATCATATTGGGCAAAGGATCTCAAGGGACAGGAGGAGCTCTTGAGGGACACGAGTGTTCAGACTAGAGCAGAAAGGTTCATGGGTGATGGTGCCCTGCTCTTCGTACTGCATCACGTTAGTGGGGACGGGAGGTCAGGTGCTCCTCTGAGTGATGTGGAGTCCGCAGGGGGCTGCGCGAGCTTTGTCCTGAAAAGCGGGTTTACAAGTAGTGAGTGATCTGTGGAGGGAAGCTAATTTTAAAGGCAAATAACAGTAAACTCAGAAGGATTGTGTCAGAATTTCCTGAACCGAGTGTTATTTGAAATGGTGTATCAAGTTTTGTAGCTTTAGTATTTGCTGTAATGATATTTAACCTATAACTTACACTGCAAGTATGGCCGAATACCTGCACCTACTAGTACTTGAACTTGAACTGTGAGGGTTATAGAGTTCTGCTTAACTAGGGAGAGCTTTAGTGAACTTGAGGTGGAGATGCTAGATTCCAGTTTTGTCCTGCCACATACCTGTGGTCATGTAGGTGGTAACCTGTGTCATCGGATGAGCTGCTCAGCCTTGTTTATGGGGCTTCATCTACAACGTGCGAAGCAGGCCGCTGTCGTCTGGCTGGCACACGGCTGCTGCCTGTGGGTATCGTGTGATCTTCAGTGGGGAAGGGTATGAGCTTCGGAAACAGACCAGGGTTCAGATCCTGCTCTGCTAACTGGGGGCAAGTGGCTTGTTTATGCTAAGTCTCATTTTCTCACCTGTGTCTGACAGATACAATCATTCTTAGCTTGTAGGGTTATGACAATTAAACACAATCTTGGATAAAAAGCACAGCAAAGTGCCCGACGTAACAGGCGCCCAGCATGTGGGCACTGCCACTCTTAGTGATGGCGCGCCACTCCTTGCCCGCCCCCATCTCGGTACTGGGCCGCTCCCCTGCTCCATTCTTCCCCGTAACAATAACAGCAAACTGAGCGGTCAGCCCAGGAATAGGATTATAGTTAAAACTGGGAAGCCATGGGCGTTCTCTGGTCCTTTGGCCCCTGTAAGCTGTGCAGTGAGTGACAAGATTGAACTGGTGTTCTTTCTAGCTTCACAGTTTCTTGATCTTATGTAGCATAAGATGAAAAAGGAAAGGAAAAGTGTGCTGCAAAGAAATGGCAGAGTGCTGCAGAAGTTCATGAGTGTGTTCGTGTGAGTAGAAAGCAGTGGCCGTCCTGACAAAGCAGTTGGTTGCCCAGCTCCCTGCAAGTGCCGTGGTAGGGGAAGTGGTCCCGTCTCAGCTGGTTTCAGACCCGCCGAAGTGGTGATACTGAAACCTTAAGGTATTCGAGACCGTGTAGTTGGATGTTTCATCAACTCAAGGAGGCAGTCTTCTTTACATCAAAAAGATCTGGATAGTATTTCCGTTAACCATGTGACTTATCTTAGAAAAGATAGGGCATGATGGGTAGCATTTGAAAAGTAGTACAGAAAAAATACAGGAAAAAGTAGAAGTGAGGCATTTTATCAAGTTTAAAATAAGTTATGATGAGTGCTGTGTGTGTACATGTGCGTATATATACATATACTTAAACTTTTAACGTTCTCTTCTCTCCATTTCCACAGTGTGTTCATTACCAACAGAGGTAAGTTCTTTTAAAACTCTTAAACCTCTGCATTTGAAGTCTTTGATTTTGTGGCTAGCTTGAGAACTTATTTTTTCTTTTCTTCTTTAAAAAAGATTTTATTTATTTTTAGAACGAGGAGAGGGAGGGAGAAAGAGGAGGAAGAGAGAAACATCATGTGAGAGACAAACATTGATCGATCAGTTGCCTCTCGTGTGCCCCCAACTGGGGACCTGGCCTCGCAACCCAGGCACATGCCCTGATCGGGAATCGAACCAGCAACTTTTGGTTCGCAGGCTGACGCTGGATTCACTGAGCTACACCAGCCAGGGCTTATGTTTTACTCTATCATTTGATAGTAGACTTTCAATTTTTTTCTAGAGAAATTTGGTTTATAATACTTTTATGGTCTTACAAATTGTTTTCTTTAGATTTTGAGACACAGCTCTCCAGTTTGGATTTTTACATGGAACTCATGAGTAGTCAGTCAGCCAATAAAACAAGAGTAATCTTAATGCCAAAATTGGAAGTACAAGCAGAGGAAAGCATGGATTATGTGTAAGACTTTTGTTAATAAGCTTCTCAGTCAGGCTTTCTGGGCAAGTCATGAAAATAATGAGATACCTGTGTGCCCAGAGCAAGAAGTAGATGCTTGTTTTCACCATTTGCCCCCTTTTCTCGTGGCCCTTCTGTTTGATGGAGAGGAAATCAATCACTGCAGTGCGGCAGGGCCTCACTCCATCTCGTTCCTAATTTCTTAGGGGGCGTTTCCTGGTTGAATGTGGATTTCTGTGGGTGAGACGGCAGGTAGGAGTAGTTAGTTTTATTCTTCATGTAGCAAGTACAGGGAGGATTGTAAATTAAAATACATTGCATGATTGAAAATATTTTGTGGTAACCCAGTTTGTTCTTTCCCCCAGTACTGTGAATACATGCCTGATGTTGCTAAGTGTAGACAGTGGTTAGAGAAGAATTTTCCGAATGAGTTTGCAAAACTTACTGTAGGTATGAACTTTTTTTCTTTCATTAAAACTTATATGCCTGAAACAAATGCACATATGACATTATTTTAAACATGAAAGTCTTCCTTTAGTAGGATAATTACAGAACTATAATCTCTTTCTATGAACTTTAAAACTATTGTAATTTCTTAGGTTAAAATTTGTTATCTAAAGTCACACACTGCTTCATGTGTCTTCTCTCTGAGACAGGGCATGTCAAAATACCACCTTTTTTATGTAAAGAAGAGTAAATTATCTAGAGGCAAATATATTTTCATTCATTCCTTTAACAAATCATTTCTCTTGAGTGTATCACATGTCATACAATGTCCCAGAGGCTGAGGATAAAGCAGTATACAAAAGGTGTGTTTGAAAGTTGTATTCTAGAAGGGGAGACAAAATAAGACAAACAATGTAATTATGTTAAATAGTGATAAGCAGAGAATGAGGAGATAAGAATTACTGGGGAGGGAATTTGAAATACTAGGTAGTGGCCAGGAAAGATTTTGCTGAAAAGATGGCATTTGAGCAAGACCTGAAGGAAGTGTGGGAGCGAGACTAAAGAACTCTGGCGGAGACCGCCCCGGGCAGGGGACACTGCTGGGCACAGGCCCCGGGTACCGGCGTACTCAGGGAGCAGCAGGGCAGCCTTCGGGTCTGGAGCTTGTTGGAGGAGGGGAGAAGGGTCGGAGAGGAGGTCAGCAGAGTGACGGCAGACCACATCCCTGCGGCCGAGCGTTTTACTCTGAGTGAGACAAGGTGCTGTTGGAGGGTTCAAGTGGAGGAGGGAGAAGGTCTGACTGGTTCAGCAGCATCTCTGTGGCTGCTGTCTGAATAGACAGAAGAGGACACAGGCAGCAAAGCAGGGACACCAGCTAGGAGGCTGCTGCGGGAGCCGGTCAGGACCTGATGGCAGCCGGAGCAGAATGGTAGCGGTGGAGGGCTCGGGAGTGGTCAGGCTCTGGGTACATTTTGAAGGTAGAGCTGACAAGGTTTTCTGATGCCTTGCCTGTGGGGGGTGAGTAAAGGGGCCACCTGGGGTTTTGGCTGAAGCAAGGAGACCGGAGTTGTGTTGGCAGAGGTAGGGAAGCGCGTGGAGGAGCAAACTCACTCCATGGAGACTGGTAGAAATGAAGGCAGGCGCGGGCGGAGGGAGAGCCCGGGCTGGGAAAGGCCTGTTGGATGCACCCGTGTTGTCCCACTGTTCGCCACTTTGATTTCCACGTTGTTCTCGTGAGGCACGCCCTTGAAACTGCATACGGCCCTTGTGGAGATGAGCTGCACAGCCACTGCCAGCGGCTGGGTGACAGCCCGCAAGCCCAGTGCCGTGGTCAGTCTGCACAGTCGGCCTGGGCATGAAGTGACCTGAGGAGTGGCGGGGTGGGGGCGTCTCTTCATATTCAAGACCGGGCATCCTGTTAACAAGATCAGCGTGTTCTGTCCACTCCTGCAGAGTCTCAAGTGTGTTACACTCCTTTCATGTGACTGAAAAAAATTGTGGTCACATAGCAAAGACTTTGTCTTCTGTCACCAGACACAAGGATTTCATAGTTAGACTGGAAGGACTCCAACAATATAGTCATTTGCTTTATAAATGTCACAGTCCATTGTTGATGAAATTACTTGTTTGTGTATGGGGTTGCTCAAAGGTGATTTCTTTTAAACATTAGTAGGAAGTGATGTTAATGCTTTTGGGTTTTGTTTTTACGTGTAGAAAACTCACCCAAACAAGAAGCTGGAATTACTGAAGGTCAAGGAACAGCGGGGGAAGAGGAAGAGAAGAAAAAACAAAAGAGAGGTGAGACCTAAAGCCATGATTTCATGTGCACGAACCTGCCCCCTCTGCCAGGAGAAGTGAGTCACTGGAGCATTTCCAGAGTGAGCGGCCGCTGCATGTTTCTGCAGGTCCACTGTGGGTCACTCAGCGTGGTGCAGATCACACTGTCGGGGCTGGCACGCCTGGGGTTTGGGCTTTTCACTGTAAATTGGACCTAAGAAAACAGGCTTTATTTGTTTATGTGCCATAAACACATACGCCATGTGCACATAAAAAGCAAGCAGCCAACTTGCTGATGATTTGAAAACTTTATACGTAAAGTTTTTCTCATTACTTCTGGCAGCTTGGTGGAATTTCTCTCTCTTACTGGTGGTGCACACTCCTGTCCATGAACTGAGTCCTTCTGCTCTGGGGCCTGTCCCTGCCTGTTTTTTCTTCCTTCCTTCTCCCCTCTGACTGAACTTAGCTTATTGAGTGTTTTCAGACTTTGCATCTTTTTTAAAAAGTCCCAAAAAAGAGCCCACATCTTTCTTTGCCTTATCCCTGTGCTTCCCTTCCTAGCCAGGTTCTTTAATAAGAAGAGACTCGCTGTTCTGTCGCTCACTGCTCGCTGCCCACGCTGTCCTAACCTGACTTGCACACCACTGGAGCCCCTCTGATGAGGGTCACCAAACGCTCGGTGATTGCTAACTAAGAAGGGCGTTTGCACACTTCCCTCGTGAAGTGTTGTACTTGCTTGATTTCTGTGACAGTCTTTCTCATCCTATAGTAAAGACTTCTCCCATCTTCCCCAGACTTCTTGTCTCCCTTCTGTCTCTCAGAAGTTGGTGTCTCCCAGGACTCTGCCCTCTGACCTTTTCATTCTGCATGTTCTCTTTGGGTGATTCTTCCACCCGCTCATAACTTCTGCTCCCACTTGACACTCACATTCCCCAGTCTGTGTCGCCAGTCATGGCGTGCGTCTCTAGACCGGAAGTGTGCATATCGTCCTGCTGGCACTTCAAGTGCAGCCCTTCCAAGATACACTCAGCCCCAAGTCTGCGCCTTCTGTTTTCCCTCGATTGGTTAGTGGCAACACAGTTTCTCCAGTCATCTGAGCCAGAAGTCTAAGACCTGCCCGAGGTTCTCTCTAGTTGTCCCTTTTAGCTCTAAATTCTGTTACTTTTCTCTCTTGCTTACGCTGTCTGTTCTGAAACAGTAGTTGCCATTGCTTTGGTTTAGATTTTGATTCATTTTGCCTGAACTAACTCAGGCGCCTCCTCAGTGTCCTGTAAGCCTTACTCTTCACAGACCCACCCTCCACACTGGAGGGTGATCTTGATAAAACACAAATCTGGTTATTTCGTTCCTGCATAGTCATTTAGTGGCCTATCTTCTTCGTCAATGTAAAATCAAGTGATAAAGCTTGATGTATTATCCCTTTAATGACTGGTATGTGATCTTTTTTGCTTTTCTGGCCTCATCTGCTACATACCCATATGCGTCCTTCACCAAGACAGGCGCAAGTTCAGACACGATCTTTGAATTTGCTCCATTTTCCTGGAACGCCCTTTTTTAAACTTCTCCAGCTTGGACAATTCCTTATTCTGCAAGAGCTTAGATGCCGCTTCCACTAGGAGACCGTTCTGTCCTTCAGAAACAGAGGAAGCCATTCCTCTTTGACATGCTGTATTCGCAGATCCTGTTATTGTAGATAGTAGTCACTGTGATCATTTAACCTTTTTTGTCTTACTTCACTAAATGAGAATCCTTGGAGGGGCAGGGCCTGTTTTCTGTTCATTTTATGTCAGTGTTTGGCATGTGTTACTTAAATGTTTATTTGTTTATTTTAATATTCTTTTTTTAAAGATTGTATTTATTTTTAGAGAGGGGAAGGGAGGGAGAAAGAGGGAGAGAAATATCAATGTGTGGTTGCCTCTCATGGTATCCCTACTGGGGACCTGGCCCACAACCCAGGCATGTGCCCTGACCGGGATTGAACTGGTGACCTTTGGTTCGCAGGCCGGCACTCAGCCCACTGAGTCACACCAGCCAGGGCCGACTTAAATATGTATTGAAAGAATACTCATGCATGCGTTTGCTTGCTGATTTTGTATTAGGAAAAGACACTTTAGAAATTAATTGATACCTTTTCAAAATAACAAATTTAAAGACAGTATTCTCTAATTATGTTAAAGTGAAACAATGCTGAGCTCTTTCTTAATATATTCAAGGTGGAAGGGGTCAAATAAAACAAAAAAAGAAGACTGTACCACAAAAGGTTACAATAGCCAAAATTCCCAGAGCAAAGAAGAAATACGTAACAAGAGTGTGTGGCCTTGCAACTTTTGGTGAGTTTACTCTTAAGTATGTTTAAAACATGTGAACTAGATATTTTTTTCTCTCTTTTTAAAAATCTGGTATCATGAAAATTTCACAGGTCTTGTTTTAGCTTCAAAATCAAATTTTGAGGAAACGTTATTATCTTTTGCAGAGGGAACTGGTTTAACTGTTTCCTTCCTAGAATTTCTGCTTGGCATATTTTACGTAGAATGAGGAGGGCGAGATAGGGCTCCCTTTGAAGCCTGCCTACGAGTGCCGCTTCCCTGGCCCTGCAGGTTTGGCGCGTCCCCCTGGGAATGTCGGCAGAGGGTAGGAAAGGCGGTAGGCACAGAGGGACTTGCTTCACAGCCCCGTCAGCTCCTGGAGGCCTGGACTGCACAGTGGGGCTGGGTGAAATGGTAAACCACGGTCCCTTCCTGTGACTGCGAGCACTTGCTTGGCCACATTGTAAACACTGTTTGTTTCTCTGCTGTAAATTGTTTTTTTCTAAGAGGGATAAACAAAAGAACTTCATTGTGTTCAGAAGTGCATATGTAATGGAATTGTGTTACTGGGTTTATTTTGGTCTTACCATGTCAGTAGTGAATGCTATGGGTGATGCTATTTTTATGGATTGTGGCTTTATTTGATCTTGAATCTTTGAATCTTTAAGACCACTGTATATGATAGTAACTATTGTTCTGAAAGGAATATGAAACCCATTAATGTGATCTGTTTTATGAATTTAAAATGCAGATCAAATTTCAAAATGGAAAACTATCTTCGACATACAATTCTCTTTATAATCTTGCTGTCTCTTTTCTTAAAATAACAGAAATTGATCTTAAAGAAGCACAAAGATTTTTTGCTCAGAAATTCTCCTGTGGTGCCTCAGTGACAGGGGAGGACGAGATCATCATTCAGGGGGACTTCACAGATGACATCATCGATGTCATTCAGGAGAAGTGGCCAGAGGTGCGTATATGGACCACGTCCATCTACAGAGAAGTTTCGAAAGCAAGTTGCTTCTGTGTTATTTGATATCACAACTCACGGCCCGTGATTATCCGTGTTTTACAGGTGGATGACGATAGCATCGAAGATCTTGGAGAAGTGAAGAAGTGATTTTGAAAATTTGTCTGTATTTAATGGTCTGAACTGAGAGTTGATATAGCCAAAGGGGGAGAGGCCTTTTGAAAAAAATATATATTTATCCTACAGTCAGACTGTAGACTACCCTCGCCCTTGGCATTTTCACTGTTCTGTACAAGGCTGCTTGTTTTTTTATTGCCAAAGTCTGATAAACAGCGAGGACTGTCATGCTTATGCATGAAATAGAATTCAGTCAAATAAAAATTTTTGGTCACTTGGTACTGACGTTTCTCTTTTTCTCTTTAAAATTTTTTATTTTTGGAAAAACACTGTAGAGTTTTTGTGGGAAGTTTATGTGTTATTTTTTTTTAATGGTCATGATTTACTCAAATCATGATTTAAAGCTGAATAATGTTTTACAGAATTTTAATTTGGCTTCATCGCCAGTAATAACTATCTCCTTGCTTCTTTGGCGTGCTAGTTCCCAGATGCTTGAGCCTCTGATAGATCTGTGGTTGAATCGGCTTCATTGTCACCAAGCCCGCTTTGTGGGCGCATCTGCATCCTGTTGGTAGGAGTTGTTCAAGCTGTTCTGGACATTATTTGGTGAAGTATATTAAAAGCCTTAACACCATCTGCACTGTTGGACCCAGTAAGCCACTCCTCTGACATTATCCTAAAGATGTAAGTCTTGTGTTCATCACGATGTTACTCATAATATCAAAGAGATCGAAAATGGTACAAACGAACAACTGGGAGGCGGCTAAAGAAATGATGGCGCGTCATGTGGTAGAATATTACGCAGCGTTGTGAGTGGGAGGCCATTCACAGAGGCTGAGAGTCCCCGTTCCGCCTACACGGGATGGTGTGACATTCTGCTGACCTGTTGCATATACTATAAACCCATGTTCAGTGCATTGCCTGGGAAATAGCAGTTGAAACATGTTTTTCTCACAAGAGAAACTGACAATTTTCATGAATGCACTAAATGAATTTAAACTTTGTTTTTATAAAGGTCTTAAGTCAGGTGCTACAAATTGAAAAGAAGACTCATGGTATTTTAATTGCTCTAGACACCTTTAAGAAATTTAGAACCTGCTGTTGATTGCCATGCAAATTTACAATCTTGAATGAGTGTTTTTTTTATAATTAAAATCTTAGAACGTGTAGTAAAAATGTAAATTTAAAAAAGTTCTGCATTAACTGTGAATTTTACTTAACATGATTATTGTACGACGAAGCAAATTCAGCCATGGAGACCATTTGGTGTGTGTTATGTGTGTATTCTCTTGGTTCTGGAAGACGTCTGTGGGCCTGTGCAACACATGTAACTTCATGTAAAGATTCTCAGTGTTCACAGTTCTTGTCAAATGCAGTTGCAGTCCACATGTAGGCAGTTGTGGATGTTACTGCAGGAAAATGCAGGATTAAAATCGTCCTTGTGTGTAGCCCGTGTGAATCTCCTTCTTTGACCTGCGTTAAAAATGCAGCGTAGTTTAATCTCTGATTAAAAGAGAACAGGATTGTTCTATTAACAGAACAGGGAGTGACTTGAATTCAAACATTCTTGTTATGTGTGTTTCTGAAAAGTTTTCACAGTCTAGTATTTTTAGCAAAAATAATACTAGTGCTTCAACAGCCTTATCTCATAATATGTGTAAGAGATGTGCCATGATTAAGTTGGCAACTTAAGATGCAAATACAGTTTTGATATGTAGTTTTTATTCATTAAAGAAATAGTTGCTGGTAGTAATTTTAAATTTCTTTTTAGTTATTACATAGAAGTGTCAGTAAATCAGCTGATGCTTAAGATGTAATCCATGGTAGCTTTCTCACTCTTAGTTAAAAATTACTATTTTAAAGATAATTCTATCTTTTAGATCCTATCTTTGTTATTTACTAGATTACTTAGGAAATAGGGAGACTGGAAAAAGTCCACTTACCTCATCAGTTTGAAATAAACTGAGTGTAAAATCAGATGCAGTATAATTCTTAAAGCTACCAGAAAACATTTCATGTCATTTAAAAGCTGTATCTTCTCTAAAGATTTTCTTTTAAAAGAAAACTTCAGGAATGAACTTAAAATACTGAGGTTTTTGATTTGCAATGTCATAATAATACTCTTCATTCAATGAACATTTACTGGCCATAACGGTGTAAGGTGAACCGCATTTCTTACTGCCTGTACTCACTTTCACAGTGAGTGTTGGTGCATGGTTGCCTGGTGAGCAGTGGCATTTCAGGGCTTCCTAAGAACATCAGATGTAAATCTTACAATGGTGAAAGTGGAAAAGTGTTTGGATTAAAATGCTGCCCAAATGGAGAACTGACATTCAACCACATTCCTTTTGGCATCTCATTCCACCATGAAGCTGTGTGTACCACATAGTAACCTACTGTTAGTCTGTTTTTAACAACTAGTCAGAATTTTCTTTCTTGATTTTAAATTTGAAGACATGGACTTGGTTTTCTTGAACAAGAGCTTATGCTAAGGAGGCAAGTGTCACGAAAATCAGTAAAGCTTGAGAGCAAGAAATTGTAATTTTGGTTTTCCATTTTCATATTTTATAAACACAAGGGCATGTTTTGCTAATTTACAGTCAATCAAAAAGTAAAGCTCAAATCCTGTGAGACTATTTGCTAACCTGTCTTGCCGGTGATGCCATCCTAACGGTTAAGGAGTAGGGGATGGGTGACCAGGGTTTAAATGTGGTAAGTAGTAGTTTTTCACAGTTCATTTCCTAGATGACATGAGTAGAAGCGGGGAGAAAGAGGGACTGTGAAACAACACGTGAAAAAGCTTAGGTTCAGCCCAAAATTTTGTCAGGATAAAGTTGCAAAATTCTCGTTGCTATTCAAGAGCTACATCAAGAGCCCAAACCAAAAAAACACTTTTTTTCTTTTTATCTGCGATGCTTCGGATAGAGCTGTCTGCTAGGCTGCCTGGCAACTCTAACTTAGCAGCGCTGGTCTTCCTCCATCCTTCATTTGTTTGAGTGGCAGGTACCGTTCTCAGTGCCAGGAACGCACAGCAGCTGAACGGGCTGAGCGCACCGTTAACCAGAGCAAACCGGTGAGCAACCCCACGGTCATAACCCTGGGCGATGGGGACAGAAACGGCCTTTCCTTGCTCCATCATTTACTGGGAAATTGTAAAGAGGGCGTTTTTGTGGGCGGGCGGTGAATAATGGGTTGCACCTTCCCACGTGAACCAACCACAAGCCCTGGGCCCAGAACTGGAAGCACCAAACGTCAGGAGAGCTGTGCCCGTCAAGCCGCACTTGGTCCGCGGGGAGCCAGCTTCCCGCAAGGGGTCTCGCAGCCGGCCGTCACGGTCTCGCGAGAGCGGGGTCGGCTCACCCCGGGCGACGCTGTAGGCTGGGCCCCCCCCCCCCCCCCCCCCCGCCCCGCGCGCGCTCGGCTGGGCGGGCGGTTTGCGGGGCCTCGCTCGGGCCGGCCGAAGGCGCGGGGCTCGGGGCCTCGGGGCTCCCCTGCCGCTCCGGGCAGGCGCGCCTATGGCGTTTCTAAGGTGACGCTGCGCTCAGCGCCTTTCTCCGGGCGCGGAGGAAACACCTATGAACCCCTCGGCGACCTTCTTCGTCGGGCGCCAGGTGAGCGGCCGCCGGCGTCCGGGGTGCGACCTCGGGGCGTTGCGTGCACGTTTGGCGACTTTGGGTGGTTCTTAAGGCACAGTTCCTGATTCAAATTTAAAACAGTACCCGAGTTGTCGAGGAAAAACGGAGCGTCACGTCCGTTTCCTTGTCCTAAAAGAAACTCGTTACCTGTCTTGACGCTAAGACCAGTGGCGGGACCAGGTGATGGCGTCTTAACGACACACAGCAGGCATTGGTAGAGCTGCTGTTCTCCGCGCCACCGGGCTTCCAGCCCTTAATTTGCTGCACGGGAGCCTCGTTTTACCAAAAAAGCCCTGAAAGGGAACTTGTCCCAGGTTTGCATTAATCGGTATACGATAAGATTAACTTTTCTGTATACTTGGCCTATTGCCTCTTGTCTGATCCTAGAATAGGTTGAATCTTTGCGGCGCGCTCCTTGATGTATTCCCAGTAAATACTTGTTGAACGAATGATTGAATGAATGAATTTCCTACTAAAGACTGGAATTCAAGTCTTGTGATTTGGAATTCCCTGACTCCAAATTCCATTTTCTGTGTTTAGTTTCTAATAACTGATTCATTCCTTGTTATTTACACATAATATTTTTTCAGAAAGCCCGAATGATGTGATATACTTGGGCATCTGGTGAACTTTTCACTACCGTCTTTAAGATAGAATTCTTAAAGTAACACGTTTAGTTCTTTATTTTATCCAGGGGGACAGCACCATCTTTTGAAATATAATTTACAGTCTTAATAATAGCTAATGTTTGTTGAGTGCCTGCGGTTTGGCAAGTAGTGTGAAGCACTTCACAGAGTTTGGCGTAATACACATGACTCTTAAGAAGTCACAGTGCTGGTGTTACCATTTTACAGTTGAGGAAACTTAGGCTTACTTACAGTGAAGTAACTTGCCCAAGGTTATGTAGAGCCCCCAAGTGGCTGCTTCTGGACTTTCCATGTGGTCAGACCAACTTTCCTGCACTAGACATTAAAATACCGTGTGCTTAAAAGGAAATATACTGTACATAATTTTGGTAGTTGTGAAAATGGCATCATGGTTATATGAAAATGTTCATTTTTAGAAATGCATACTGAAGTATGTATGAGTGAAATGTATTTTTTTAATTTTACTTTAAAGATTTTATTTATTTTTTTATTTTAGAGAGAGGGGAGGGGAGAGAGAAAGGGAGAGAAACATCAATGTGTGGTTGCCTCTTGAGCGTCCCCCTCCAGGGACCCGGCCCATGACCTGGGCATGTGCCCTGCCTGGGAATCAAACCAGTGACCCTTTGGTTCACAGGCCGGCCAGCGCTCAGTCCACTGAGCTCAGCCAGCCAGGGGGAAATGTATCTCTTTTTTTAATCAACAATAAGAAAAAATATTGAAACAGGTGGCAAAATCTTAATGGCAGAACCTGGGTTCTGAGCGTATGGGATTGTATTGTGCTGTTTTCTGTCTTCTGTGTATGTTTCAAAATCTTCCTTTACAGAATTTGTGTTTTTAGTAGGTATGTTGAGTTTGGACCAGTCCCAATATTAAATTGTTCTTGGTAGACGGAGTACATGTGGATGTGTTAGAGGTAGTGAGAATTATTTACAGTTAGCCAGTAATTGTTGCATGTTTCCCTGGCTGGGGCCAGGGGAGGGATACTATTGCTGACTGATACAAGGAGAGAGCTGACTGCAGAGAAACCAAATGCAGGGATGGGTCCATTTGTGATTAGCCAATGGAGGTGTCACAAATGGTCCTGCTTTTTGAGTGGTGTGACAAAGAGATAGAAGCAGTGCACAGCAGGTGTGAACTTGCTTATGTATATTAAATATACATATTTGTGATGCCATGTTATCACCAGTGAAGAAAACGCAGTTAATTTAAACGACCTAGTATTGGCAGCAAAAGAAGATCTAATTAGGCTGATTTATGCTGTTGACTAGTTTTATTTTGATGCGAAACCACTTTCTGTGACTAGAACATCGGGTCGGAAGTTGAGATTTCCACGATCGAGAAGCAGCGGAAAGAGCTGCAGCTGCTCGTGGGAGAACTGAAAGACCGTGACAGAGAGCTCAATGACATGGTCGCGGTCCACCAGAGACAGCTGCTTTCGTGGGAGGAGGACCGGCAGAAAGTGCTGACTTTGGAAGAGCGTTGCAGTAAATTAGAAGGTCAGAAATGCACACAGCAGCACCGTTGCTGACACGTACTGAGGGGCTCTCGGGGATGATGGGGGGCGGGCGAGTGCCAGCTCGGTGCCCGCAGTGCTGGTCTGGCTCCACTGACGGTAGGAAGCCCCCTGATAAACACCCACAGTGGGACAGGCAGACAGACGCAGTGTGAACTACAGGAGGAGGGACAGAGTATTTCAGTGCAGAGGGAGCGCCGGGTGGAGTTCCGGTTCACTTGGGGTAGTGAATCTTGAGGAACTCGATTTTGAGCTGGAATGTGGATAAAGATGCCATCGGACTAGCCATTTTTCTTGAACTGACTCAAAGATTTTAAATTGTTGATACCGAATTTGATCCGAAGTGCCTAAAGTGGTCCCCTTTCATTATGACAGCAGTTGCCAAAATGGCTTGCAAACACTGTCGTGTGCTCCGTATCTTAATTGTCACCCCTTCAGTGCTGCACTCAATATTCTGAATATTCTGTTGACTCTAAAGAAACACTAGGATGTCTGAGGGGAGAACCCTGGGTCTGGTTCGGAGAGAGAACTTACAACACCTTCTTTTTCACTCACATCTCACAAAGGGTCCTGTGAACACGACAGTGCCAATATGCACAACGTCCCCATCTCCGGGGCCTGCCCGTCTTCCCTGACCGCCCCCGCCCCCACATCCACACAAACACACAGTTTACTGTGGTCCGCGTTAGATGTAATATAATGTATTAAATCCTTAATGTGAGCATATTTGAGAACAAAGATAACATTATGTGCTGTCATCAGCATCTGATTTTTAAAATGAGTAAGAAACTTCAATAGGTATTTCATGGAAAACTGAACAGCCAATAAATATATAAAAAGGCTCTCATTCTCGTTAGTAATTAGGGAAATAAAAATTAAAACCCTAATGAGACACTGTTTTACACTCACCAGATGGCAAAAAGTTACCAGTTGCCAATAAGAATGTGAAGCCACGGGACGGCTCCGTGGCTGCTGGTGGGCGTGTCGGTCGGTGGCCCTGCTTTGGCAGACCGCCTGACAGTCCCTGGTAAAGGCGCACACAGCACCCGGCCCAGAGCCCCCGTGCCCCCACGGCAGTGTGCGCACGAGTTACCGAAGGACCTTGTCCATACGTAGATTCTGCTTCAGTTGGTTGGGGCCTGAGAGTCTGCATTTCTAACAAGTTGCCAGGTGGTGTCCATGCTGCTGGTCCAAGGACCACATCTGAGTGATAAGCCCCCAGAGAAACTCTTACAAAAATGCACCGAGATGCACGTACATGACCGTTCGGAGCCGTGTTGCTCAGGATGTCTACACAGTGGAAACCCCCAAGTGACCACCAGTAGCAGAACAGATAAATACATTTTGGTATAATCCTACGATGGGATATTATGTAGCAATGACAGGGAACAAACACAGTGTACAGACAACATGGGTTAGTCCCAGGAGCACAGTCTTAAGTGAGACAAGCAAACGGAAGAATTCATAGAGTATAGTTTTATTTGTTTGTGGTTCACATTAAACTATGCAGGGTGGGGCAAAAATGGGTTTACACTGTACCCACTTTCGAATGCGATAGTGAATAGTGATGCTACGAGAAGAAATTCAGCTTTAGGGAGGTGGTTATAGGAGGTAAAACTATAATAAAAAGCAAGGAAATGATTAAGATCAGGACGGTGGTTGGGAAAGAAACCTTCCCGGGTACAGGATCACACATTCCTAATAAAAACTTTTAAAAGAAGAAGTATCTTGTAAAGAATCCTTTAGCACACTTACTTTTTAAATCTGTATGTTGGGAGAGAATGCATTTTGAGTTTCAGATCTGACCTTGGCCAAGTTATTGACGAACTTCTCCTCAGGTGAACTGCACAAAAGAACGGAGATAATCAGGTCACTCACAAAGAAGGTCAAGACCCTCGAAGCTAATCAAGTGGAGTGCCAAACAGCCCTTCAGAAGACCCAGCTACAGCTTCAGGAAATGGCCCAGAAGGCCACCCACTCCTCTCTCCTCTCTGAAGACCTCGAGGTTGGTTTTATTTTGTGCTGAGCTTCACTAGACCAAATTCTGTTTGTGTTTCAGTTGCTGAAAACTTACCTTTAAATGTTTGCATTAAAAATGCATATATGTGTGTAAGAAAGGATATCCACCTAGCCCTGACCGGTGTGGCACAGTTTGTTGGAGTATCATCCTATAAATGGAAAGGTCGCAGGTTTGGTTCCCGGCCAGGGCGCATGCCTGGTCTGTGGGTTTGGTCCCTGGTTGGGGTGTGTTTGGGAGGCAACCCCGGCTGATGTCTCTCTCTTGCTTCAATGTTTCTCTTCCCCTCTCTCTAAAATTAACTAAATAAAGAAAGAAAATATATCCGTCCGTCATCACAGTCTTATATTCCCTGTCCTGCTCTGCTGAGCTGTCTGTTGTGGAGATGACGCTCCATCACGGCCCTTTTCTAGTGGTCAGGCCGTCTGGTTCAGCAGCGTCTGTCATTTATCAACAGTGCGTTATTTTAGAAAGCCTTTGTCCAAGTCTGAGATCATCACCTTCAAGTTTTGGGCACTTCTAGCTGTGTTTTCGAAAGAACTGGTCTTACCTGATAGGATGAACAGGTGTCTCCCCCGTGTTGTGTGGGGAATGAAGCCTGCAAGACTGGTTTTTCAGTTTTCCGTTGTGACTGGTCAGTCATCGGAGATGAGAGACACTGAGAGAAAGCCAATTTTTGTTCTAGCCTTCATATCCTTGTTTCATAGTGGTTTTCAGTATAGATCTTAGTAATGTAAAGAGTCTTAATAATTCACAATACTAGTACAGCTTTTATTTTATGCCTTTTTTCTTGTATTGTTTTTAAATTACTAGAGAGTTTCTAGCTATAAACTAAGTAAAAACTACTCTAGAATCTATAGATCTGTTCAACTGAAAAATGGGAGTATTTCAGTCAGCTCAGGCTGACCTCACAAAATACCATGGACTGGGAGGCTTAAACACTAGCCATTTCTTTTCTCACAGTTCCGGGGGTGGGGGCCCAGGTCAGGGTCGCAGCCGGTCGGTGTCCGGCGAGGGCTCTCTTCTTGGCAGGTGGACAGCAGCCTTCTTGCTGTGTTTGGGACAGAGAGAGTGTGCATGCTCTCCGGTGTTTTCTTTTTAATTTTCTTTATTGATTTTTATTTTTTTTAAATATTCTATTTATTTATTTTTAGAGAGAAGGAAGGGAGGGAGAAGGAGAGGGAGAGAAACATCAAGATGAGAGAGAAGCATCAATTGGCTGCCTTCCTCACGTGTTCCAACGGGACCAAATCCACAACCCAGACATGTGCTCTGACTGGGAATCAAAACGGTGACCTTTCGATTTGTAGGACACTGCCTAGCCCACTCAGCCACACCGCCTTGGGCTTAGTATTCCTCTTCATGCCTGCTTACTTAGACCACTTGGTTACTAAAAGAAGTTAAAAAAACAAACAAACAAAAGAATGAGCCCAGAGCAAGACTACGCATAGTACCTGAGAGCTTTTGTGTGGCTCACACCTGCATACTTACGTGTTGTTTCCTCACAGGCTAGAAACGAAAACCTCAGCAACACGCTGGTGGAGCTGTCTGCTCAGGTGGGACAACTGCAGGCTCGAGAACAGGCTCTCACCACGATGATAAAGCTGAAGGTGACTTGTGGGGGCTGCCTCCGTTCGCCAGGTGCTTTGCCGGCCGCGGGGTCTAGTCACGCACATGGGCTCACTTAAATTCCATGGCTGCGCGGCTGGAGAGAGCGGCCAGTGTGGCTCTTTTTAAATTCCCGTTGTAGAAACGAGGGAGACAAGGTTAAGGTGGTGCCCCAGGCGCTGGGAGAGGAGGCAGGAGTCCGCCTGCAGGCCCTGTGTCCAGCTCTCACGTAGCCCGTGGTCTGGCCCATTCTTCCAAGTGACCCCTTGTCAGACCCTGGCCATCAAAACACCAGTCAATGTTTTGTTTCTTTTAACAGAGGGAAAACCCGTTACCAACCAAGCAGGTGTACATGTAGCCGCTAACACGCCGGGAAGTGTCGTCGGCCGCGACACGTGTTTGGCCAGCAGGGGCTGATGTTGGTGGAGTGGGGCACTCGCGGTAGCTCACGCGTGGTTCTTGCCAGCACATTACCGTTTTGAAGTGATCAGGGGCAAGCTCTCTTAAAGAGAAGACGCTCAGAGCTGCAGTGAAGTATACTCAGCAGCTGAGTGGCTCTGACAACTGCTGTGGCTGCCATCACAGCGAACTCCCGGGCAAGGCCGTGGTCCCAGTGATGATGCTGACAGGGGTTGATGGCATTTGTGTCTGTGGACGTGGTAGGACTGCTGGATGTTTTGCTGCTGGTCTGATCACACAGTTCTCTCGGCTTCCGAACGGGCCGCCCAGCCCTGTTCTTCGCTGTCACTGCTCCCAGTGGAGATGCGCAGACTGGGGCGTCTCCCGAGTGTGCCTGTGTGCGGAGTAGAAAGCCTGTCCTCGAGCAGTCGGAAAGCCTGCTGGCCACAGTTACCCCATATTCAGAGCGAGCGGGGGAGGGAGGGAACGTGCACCTACCATTGATATTGTATCCTTTTAGGTATTGTTTGAATTGCTTTTCAACTGGCAGACACCCTTTTTGGTAATTAAAGACCTACCTCAGCAGTAAGAGGCTCTGTTTGGGGTAGGTCTGGGATAGAGCCTGGGGTCTCTCGTTTTGCTGAAAAGAAGGGAAGGGAGAGCGGGCTGAGTGTGGGGTTTTCTGTAACCAGAGCCCGAGCCCCTCACAGGCCACGTGGCCTCCCGTTACTGCAGTTTCCCTGGGCGTCATGGCGTCTGGTCCGAAGCTTTCTTGGGCAATAGGCTATGGTGGCCTGGGGCCGGCCAGCGGGCTGGGTTCCCTCACTGAGCAGTCGAATGACCTTGGCCGTTCACTGTTGACCCGGCTGTCGCTGGGGTAACAGCAGTGCCCACCTCAGAGAGTTACTGTGCAGGTTGAGTGTGTTACCCGTGGAAGTGCTTAACACGGAATGCGGCACACAGGGACATCTTAATGAATACGATCCTTCTGTGTTGGTTACTCGGGGCTGTAGTGTCTTATGTAACAGTTTTCAAACTCGGCGTTTAGGACAAAGACATCATTGAGGCTGTCAACCACATCGCGGACTGCTCGGGCAAGTTCAAGCTGCTAGAGCATGCCTTACGCGACGCTAAGATGGTGGAGACCTGTATTGTGAAAGAAAAGCAAGACTACAAGCAGAAATTGAAGACCCTTAAGGTTGAAATCAATAAACTGAAAGGTAAGGAAGAGACATAAATTTAAGCATTTATCATGGGAGTATATTCCTTCATTCGGGTCCACTTAATCTTGTGGTTGAGAGAGGGCCTCTGGCTGGCTTCAGGACCTGCCGAGAAGTGTTCATTTCACGTGCGTGGCATCACGCTGCCGTCTTCATCTCCCACGGTAAGTTGTGGGGGGGACTGCATGACGCACGGCCAACCCTGCCGTGCCACACCTGTTACCTACTGCTGGCACACGCTCTGTCACAGCTGACGGCAACGTCTCAACAGCACCTCAGCTGGTGTGGCTCAGGTGGTTGAGCACCGGCCTGCAAACTGAAAGGTTGCCAGTTCGATTCCTAGTCAGACATGTGCCTGGTCGCATGCCAGGTCCTCAGCTGCAGGTGTGTGAGAGGCAACTGATGGATGTTTCTCTCACACATTTCTTGCCTGGGTGAGGAGGAGGAGTGCGGGAGCAAGGAGGGATGGCCACCAAGGACACAATCTGCCCTGGTGGTTTTTGATGCATGTTTTGTTCTTTAAAATTCCTTTGCATTCTCCTTTTTTTAAAAAAAAGTATATTTTATTGATTATGCTATTACAATTGTCCCATTTTTTTCTCCCCTTTACCCTCCTTTGCCCTGCACCATCCCTCCCTCTGGCATCCCTCCCCTTCAGTTTATGTCCATGGGTTGTCCATGTAAGTCCTTTTGCATTCTCCTTTTCTATTTCCACTCTCACAGTAGCTCCATGAACAGTTCTTTCTGAGTAATGTTACTTGAAGTCTCATATGAAGTGAAGGGGAGGTGTACCAAGTAGGTTAGTGCTCTGTGCTTGAGCATGGATACAGGTGATAGGGTCAAAACCTGAATCTGCCTGCAGAGGCTGTGGAGGCAGGCCCACTTTCCTCTGGCCGCTCCCCACTGTGGGACCAGCCCCTTGGAATGACAGAGCTGTGGTGTGGTGGGAGTGCCCCCACCTCTGTCCTAGGGGGAGCCTCAGAGGTGCTGGCGAAATCCTGTGAGTTCATTGTGGTCGCTTTGACTTGAGAGCCTCAGCCTGGCCCTCTGACAGTCTGACTGGTGGCAAATCCTGAGTCGGCCTCCACCGTGGCTTCAGCTGTAACCTGAACCACGTGGTGAGCCCCTGGCAGTGGGGGTCTGCGTTGAACGGCACAGCCCCTGGGGGACAGTGCAGGCATTTGACTAATAATTAATTGAATGATCTAGGTAAGATTAATTGAATATTTATTAAAAACTATTTTTTAAAAGAAAAATGGGGCAATGGATAGTGGACTAGAGAATGAGGGAAATAGACTTACTTGCTTTGGGTGGCCTGGGAAGGCATCTTTGAAGAGAACATTTAAGCGAAAATTTGGGTGATGGGAAGGACTAGCCACATGAAGGTTGGGGCCAAGAGCCTTCCAGGCGGAAGGAACAGCAGAGGCAGAAGCACAGGTGAGTTAGGGACAGAACGAAAGAAGAGGGAGTATGACAGGCAGGGCCAGGTCAGGAGGGCTTGGGGTCACAAGTTGGGGTTTCACCCTGAGTGTGGTAGGATGGCTTCAAGCAGGGAGGTTTTTATTTTGGAAAGAGAGCCTGCTTGCCCATGGCTTGCAGGCAAGGGTCTGGCAGGGACCAGGCAGAGGAGAGAGAGCACGGCCTTGGCCGGAGTCATGGCCCGATGTGGTGAGCTGCTGGGTGGGGGTGTGCTCTGGCTGCGGGTCCCACAGGACTTCCTGTTAATTGGGAGGGGGGTGCTGAGGGCGAGAGAGGTAGTCACACTTGTGTGTATCCTTCTATGAACTAGTGTTTATTTGAGAACTTTCTTTTTCTTCTATTTGTGAAGAGGATCTAAATGAAAAGACAACAGAAAATAATGAACAACGAGAAGAAATCATTCGCCTCAAGCAAGAGAATAGTTGCCTGCATGATGAATTGGTTTTCACTGGTAAAAATAAATAATTAGTTTAAGGGACTGATTACGCATATATTTGTATCCTGAACTTCCTATGATACTACTATGGCAGGCTAAAGTAATTATCCTTCTCTCAAAGTAGCTTTTTCTTTTTCTTTCTTTTTTTTTTAAGATACTATTTATTTATTCTTAGAGGGGAAGGGAAGGAGAAAGAGAGGGAGAGAAACATCAGTGTGTGGCTGCCTCCTGCCGGACCCCACTGGGGACCCAGCCTACAACCCAGGCGTGTGCCCTGACTGGGAATCAAACCATTAATCCCTTGGTTTGCAGGCCAGCACTCGATCCACTGAACCACACCAGCCAGGGCTCCTTTTTTTTTGTTTTTTGTTTTTAAAGCCTTTGAGGGATGGGGAGGGACCAGGCAGGGGCTTCTAAAGTCCTTATCATGCCTCCTGGTTAACTGTTTCCTCCTCTGTAAAGGAGCTGTCCTCCCTCCCAGCTGGAGCCTGTGGCTGTGCTTCTCACTGAACGTTCATTAAGAAAGGACCTCATGTCTCTGGCTGGCGTGGCTCAGTGGATTGAGTGCCAGCTGGGGAACCAAAGGGTCACTGGTTGGATTCTCAGTCAGGGCACATGCCTGGGTCATAGGCCAGGTCCCCAGGTGGGGACACGTGAGAGACAGCCACACACCAATGTTCTTTCTCTCTCTCCTTCTCCCTCCCTTCCCTTCTCTCTAAAAAATAAAGAAATTTTTTAAAGAGTGAAAGAACCTTATGAATTAAAGAAAGAAGATTGTTTATACTTTTGCAAATGCTATATAAAAATTAGCAGTTCAACATTTTTCCAGTTTTGCAAATAGATTATCTGTAATTACTACGGTTGCAAAAATATTCACATGTTTTGTTACATTACTAAGACCCTAATATAAGAATGTCGGGGATGAAGTTTTCATGATTTAAAATCAAGTGTCTCAGTAAGGTTTGGCTTTGGCCCCCTTCTGCTAAGCAAAGTCGAATTCCCTTCCCCAGCCTGCTCCGGCACTGGGCCCCTCCTTGCTGGGCCCAGCATCTCAGTCCCACTGGTGAGAGCCCCTCCTCTGCTCCCGCCCGAGAATCTCCGACCTGTGGGTCTTATCTCTGTCCCTGCCAAGGGGCTTCTGTTAGGCTTTCAGTTTGGGGCATTGTATTAGGAAAATACAGATTTGGAGATAAAATTCCAATAGAAATTCAGTAAAAATATTTCTGGTCTACTCACACCTACGTGTAATGCCCTGCCCTAGGAAGAGAATACATCTCTATAGTTAAAAGGGCCAAATGCAGTATTTTATTTAAAAAAATTTCAAACAATTTGAATCTCATGTGGAAACATGGCTTTTTACCACTAGAGGTCACTATATCCATTATTAGGATTGCTGATGCTGCAACGGTAAGGTCACTCTGCTAAAGAGATAAGGAAAAGAGATACGTATATTTTACTGCATACCGATTAGCTATACATATCTATCCCTATGGCTCTATAACAGTCTCTGGATCGGCATCCCAGTGCCAGGCTCTCTGCTGTCTGCCAAGGAGCTGGTAGGCCCAGAGAACTCCGTGACTGACTCAGTGACTGCAAACACCGTGGATGAGATGCTGTGGGCGGTCGGGGAGGTCGGGGAGGGGAGTTGCGGCGGCTGTTCCAGCAGCCTCTCTTTTTGACTCGCCGAGTTCTACTCTTCCAGCCTATTATTTTTTACTAAGTAAAATATTTGGAATTTGTCAGTGCCATGATAAACCCAGTTGTGAAACAGTTTTTTAAATTATTTGCTAAGTGGATTTCTTAAGCATCTTTTCTACTCATACTACTGTCCGAGGATCATATTTGGAAATGGAGAGGTTTGTATAGACATGGCTGATGAGAAGTATTTTGACGGCACTCTTCTCCCATAGCAGAGAGAGAGAAGAGGAAAGACGAGCTGCTGGACATCGCGAAGTCGAAGCAAGACCGAACGAATGCAGAGCTGCACAGCCTGCGGCAGGTGTGTCCCCGGGGTGCCCGTGCTGCTGGGCAGGGAAGCTCACAGCAAACGTCAGATTAGGGAAAGCATCTGTCTGCCGATTCTGTTTGTGTGGCCTTTGGAATCCCGACTGCATTAAATGTCTTTCACACTCAGTGCGCAGATGGGGCCTTGCTTATTAGGATGATGAGAGGTGAGGAGGCTGGTGGCACTAACTAGTCTCTGTGCTCACGCAGGGAAGAAGTAAGAGCAAAAATTTGTACCGCATTTCTCTGGTCACTACCTGATCTGTGTTAGCGTTTGGAAGCACCAAATCTCTGACTCCGTTTAGTGTTATTGTTACACTTTATGTTGACTTGTCAATGTCTGCGGCAGATTTACGTGAAACAGCAGAGTGACTTGCAGTTTCTCAATTTCAATGTGGAAAATTCTCAGGAGCTAATGCAGATCTACCACTCAAAGATGGAGGAATCGAAGGCTCTGGAGTCCAGGTAACCTTGGGACGATGCTGTCACTCTGGTCTCATGTTTTCTTTTGTCATTCAGTCAGCCCTTGTTCAGCCCTTGCCGTGGACCAGCACCTACTGCTGTCCTCAAGGTAGTTAGGGGATAAATGTATGGGAGCCAACAACGATCATTTTAGTCCCGGTTGTACTGAGACCTGGGCTTAGAATTCTAGGCATGATCCTAATTCAGCCACTTGATGACAGAAATTCATTTGTCGTTATTTGTCCATCTGCTGCGTAGAAGGCTTCGAGGTGGAGTAGAAAGGACAGGGGTCAGCCGTGTGTGCGTTGTTTCAGAGCTCATGGTGTTGTGGGCACTGGGCCGGAGGGGGCAGGTAAAGATGCTCGGGACCGCTGTGCACCCAGGAGAGGGAGTGTGTAGGGGGCAGGGGGGGTTGCGCAGCTGCAGGGGGGCCCGGCTGGCGGGGGGCGGCTCTGCTGTCCCTCAGTTTTCCTGTCCCCTTGTCAGTGCAGACGTTGTCTTTCCCTTGCAGTGAGCAGCACGTGAATTCACTGGGTCTCTGCAAAATTAAAGTGGAAATGTGTGAGCTGTGGTTTGATCGGACGGGCCCATAACTGTGTCACAGTTCACCTGAGTCTGCTTTTCGGAGGGGTCACGGAAAGGAGCAGGGTTCAGGGATGTTCCCCTTCGCTGCCCGTGACCCCCAAGGCTGCCCTCGGTTGATGGCAGCTCCTTGCCCCCTGGGTGGCGGTTGCTGGACTGGGCTGCAAGGCTTGGCGTGGACAGCACAAGTGGGGACCCTGCACTTTCCTCCCAAGGCCTCTGCTGGGCGTCCTTATGGGTTGTGTCCCAGCCGCAGCTACTGCTGCTAAGCACCTGGCCAACCCAGCACCCCCGTGTCGGCAGAGGCCCTAACACACTGGCTCTTTTTCCTTTGTTGATGAAAGAAACTTCCAGACCTGTAGAGTTTTTATGAGTTTATTTGAGCCAAACTGAGGACATATGCCAGGGAACAAGATCACAAATGCTCCCAACAACAGCAGTTTTGCAGCTTATTTGAGATGTAAGGCAGGTGCACAAAAGCTGCCGGTGGTCAGTTAAGGGGGCGGGAGAAGGCAGAGCAGGGCACTCCCTGGGGCTGGATAGAGGGGAAAACCGAGATCCTTCTTGAATGCTGGTGGGTCCAGGCTGGTTAATACAGTTGCAGCACAGAGCAGGTCTGCAGGCCCGCTCTGTTACCAGGGTAACAGTGAGGGCCCCGTGGCCTGGGGCTGTGGGGCTGGGGCTGCCTTGGAGGGGCAGGAAGGAGGTGTGAGGACAGTGGACACGCCCACTGAGGCAGACGTCGCCCCTTGCTGAGGAAGCTATGGGCTGGGGCATGGCCGCCCGCTTCAACCTGCCCAGTTAGGAATTTGTGGTCCGTCCTCTGCAGTCACTTCTGGTTGAGGAGCTTGTGAGCCTGATGACATGGCCCTTTCCACTCACACCATTTTGTTCCTCCCAGTGGCACCCGGGCTTGCTGGCGAGGTGGCTCTTTGGGAGCATAAAGTGGCTGATGCCATCCTAGAAGGGAGGGGGTGGGTTTTCCGAGGGGTCAGACTCAGATCAGAATCCCTGGATCCGTGTGTCATAAAAAACATTAAAGGACATTTAAAAGGTTTGTCACACGTATGCTGTACCCTTCGTTTTTATTGTACACACACATGTCATTGGTACCTGAAGGCCAGCTTTCAGTACACAGCTGTGCACGTCTCCAGCCGGTCAGCGGTGTGGCCATGAGCGCGGTGTGGCAGGCACACTTGGCACTGTCCACTCGGTCTCTGTTGCCTGGTCTCTGTCACTCCTCAGTGCTGGCTCTGCCTGTGTTCTCTGTGACCCTGACAGAGAGAGGGAGGGACAGATCAGACCAGTCAAGGAGGATGTGCAGAGCACTTAGTCTGTGTCCGAGTCTCTGCACGTAAACATGCAGGGGACAGGGGGCTCAGTGGGTGCACTGGGAGCAAGGGTGGGGGGAGGAGTCGACGGTGTGGGCGTGGGCGTCAGAGAGACTTCCTGGGGGCGCAGGCTGCGCCTGGGTTCTGGATTAAAAACAGATATTCTTCCTTATATTTCATTTCCAACACACGGGTCTTATTAGGGTTCAGGTCAACTAATGAGGTTTGGGTGAAATATTTGGAATAATAGTATCAAGTGTATCTCATAACTTCCGTTTTTTTTGTAATGCCACCTTAGCAGAGACATGTATTTATCTGACCTTGAAAGTAACCACCCAAAAGTCGATATTAAGAGGGAGAAGAATCAGAAGTTGCTGGTTAAGGACCAAAAATTTGAGACCACGTTGACTCAGCAAATCAGGTCAGACAAGAGCTCCTGTGTGGGGTGCAGAGAGAAGCTGCAGGTGAGCACTGCATTTGGGGAAAAAAGCGTCCTGGCCGTCTCATCTCTGTTCACAAAAGACCTGATGGAGAAACAAAAGTCTTGGTCTCTAGGAGGAAAACTCCTGACTGAACCCGAAAATAAAAGCACTCCGTGCAAGATCCACGGAAAACCCTCCAAAGGTAGCGGAGTCGGGGTCCCACCAGAAGAGACGCATGTCCCAGCAGCCCCGCCACCGGCCGACGAGAAGCCCCGGCACGAGGTCAGCGTCTTCCTGGGCCTGTCCGACTGCTCCGGCGCAAAGCGGCCGGAACGGCTGGATGCCCAGTGCCAAGGCCACATGGAGGGGCCGGGAGCCTTGTGCTGCCGCAAAAGTGAAGGCTGCCTGGGTGACAGTGACGTGTGCGGGTTCAGGTGCTGCCACCCGAGTGACTTCATCGTTGAGGCTCCAGGCCAGATGTCTGACACGGAGTGGATGAGCATTTTCAAGCCCACCAAGCTGCAGCGGGTCGTTCGCCACAAGTCTGCGTGCACATGCGCAGAGGGTGCCAGTGGGCCCAAGCACTACCACTCTGCCAGGTTAGTGTGCCCCGCGTTCGTGAACACCCCGGGAGCCGCAGCCCGGGTGGCACCGTCTGCGTTTGCAGATGGGCAGTGTTTGAGGCAGCCTGTCTCCTCGGGGGCCGCTGGGTTTCTGACTCTACAGGCTGAGCTGGATTCCATTGGAAAGTCTGTACCCAGGACGGCCTCTGGGGCAAAGGTGTTGCTTAAAAACAAAGGCAGATGTCGTGCGAGTTGGGCAAATATGTTTTATTTGAAAACAAACAGGTGGGTCACTTCATGCTGCTCTGGGGCATTCCTCACTGCAGATCGTTTGGGTTGATAAGCTGTATCTGTGTGCCCAGGCTGAATGCGTTTTGGAGACCCCAGATAAGTTTCTCATCGTCCTGACCCACGGTCACCCCCGCCCTCTTAGAGATCCAAGTGCCGCTGCCTTTGTGTTCCCTGAACATTTCCCAGGCTTGCGTGAAACCATGCAGGAGAATGACACTTGTATTTAACAGGCTGGTAACATTATTTAAGAAAAGAACATGGAGCCCTGGCTGGTGTGGCTCAGTGGACTGAGCAATGGTCTGCAAACCAAAGGGTCACCGGTTCAATTCCCAGTAAAGGCACGTGTCTGGGTTGTGGGCTGGGTCCCCAGGAGGCAGCATGTGAAAGGCAACCACACATTGATGTTTCTCTCCCTCTCTTTCTCCCTCACATCCCCTCTCTAAAAATAAGTAAAAAATCGACTTCCGGCCAAGATGGAGGCATAGGTGGACGCACTGTGCCTCCTCGCACAACCAAGATAGGGACAACAACCATATAGAAACAAAATAACAACCAGAACTGACAGAAAATTGAAGTGTATGGAGGTCGGACACCCAAGGATTTAAGGATAGACACTTTCATCCAGACCGGTAGGAGGGGCGGAGTTGGGCAGCCAGGCGAGAGACACTGAGCGGAGAGCTGAGCACCTGGGGCGGCGCACAGGCCCGCAGCAGGCGGACCCTGGGTGCACAGGCAGCGGTGGCTGGTGGGCCCTGGCCAGGGGGTGGTGACCGGCAAACCCAGCGAGGCGGACATTGTGAAGCGGGGCACTGCGCGCAGCTCAGGGTCCCAGCGCCAGGAAGTGGAGCTTTGGGTCACTGACTGGGAGGGAGGGTCCCGCGGGGTGCACAGGCCCACCCACACTGGAATTGGTGCCAGAGGGGCCCAGTTCGCTTGCGGAGGGTGGCGGAGGGGTCTGGGGTCCTACACAGAGCAGAGCAAGCGCCATTGTTCCTTCTCGGACCCCGCCCCCACATACAATGTCACAACCCAGCGACTGGGGTGCCCCGCCCTGGTGAACTCCTAAGGCCCCACCCTACAGGAGCTCGATAAGACCAAAAAACAAAACAAAACAAAACAAAAAAAAACAGCAAAAAGATGGCTCAAACAGAAGAAGAATTGAAAGCCCCAGAACCCATCCTTTTAAGTGACCGAGAGATAGCCAACCTATCAGATGCACAGTTCAAAGCACTGGTTATCAAGATACTCACAGAATTGGCTGATGTTGGTCACAAATTAGCTGAAAAAATGCAGGCTACAGTAAATTTAATGAAGAAAGATACACAGGGAACCAATAGTGATGGAATGAAAGCTGGGTCTCACATCAATGGAGTGGAGCAGAAGGAAGAAAAAAACATACAACCA